>JBAJFG010000529.1:0-446070 GCA_037903475.1 Ancylostoma caninum
AGAAGCAGAACCAATCTTCCAATGGGCCCAAACATGAAGTCCTTCTTATGAGTTGAGTATGAGCATGAGAAGTTCGTTCTCCATCGTATGGCGTATTCGTGCGTATTCCTCACTACCCGGCTAACGCAGACACGTTCTCCATCGGCGGAACTGTATCCTGCCGTTCCCCACACTATTGGACAAGGCGAAATCGTATCCGAGTGTTTTCCAGACTACTGCAGATGGAGAGAAGCCCGCTGCGGCCCAGGCATCGGTGGACCCGTATTCTGGCGCCATTTTCACTGTTGGGCCTGAACCATATCCTGGTATTCTCCACTTTACTGAGTCACAGCGGACCAATCCTATATTGGCGGACCCGTATTCTGGTGTTATCCATATTACTGGGCCACGGCGGGCCCTTCCTCCATCAGAGCGCCCGTGTTCTGGCGCCCTCCTCACAGTTAGGGCAAGCCGGATCCGTTCTCCAAGCGCGGGTTCGCATCCTGGCATTCTTAACACTATCGGACTAAAGTGAACCCGTATCCTGATGTTCTCCACACCATTATGCTACGACGGGTCCTTCCTCCATCAGTGGACCTGTATCTCGGTGTCCCCCGCACCACTGGGCCACGGCGGACCTTTTCTCCATCGGTGGACCCATATCCTGGCGTTCCCCACAGCAGTGGGCCACGGCGGGCCCTTTCTCCATTGGTGGACCCGTATCTCGGCGTCCGCCGCACCATTCGAATATTCGAATTTCCGAATTTTCGCGAACAATCAAATTTTCGAATATTCGAACTTTCGAAATTTCTAGCGATCTCCGAATTTTCGAATATTCGAACTTTCGAATTTCTGGCGATCTCCGAATTTTCGAATATTCGAATTTTCGAATTTTTGCGAGCCACCGAATTTTCGAATATTCGAACTTTCGAATATTCGAATGTTCGAATATTTATTCGAATAACATTCCATTTGGTAAAAACATTTTGTACCCATGCATGTAGGCGAACAAGGCGATATGTATGAAACTTTTCGGGTAGTAAGTTTCATTTGCCGTTTTGAAATTTCTCACAACCTTCTCATGAGTGGAAGCCTGTGCTGCTGTGGAGTTGGTCCCTTATCGGTTCTAAAATTGCAACGGGTTGAAATTTGTAAGCTTAAGAACGTCACTTGAGGTCTGTAACCATCATTAGAGGATCGTAAAGTGGATAGAACCCTTCGTCCGTGAGAAGACTTTCGCTTTAACATCCCCGTGTTGTAGTTTAACAAAACGTGCCATGATACTAAATGTAGAGGTATTGACGCGGTAAAGATAATGTTGGGTACAGCGGTTCATTTACCTTGATCATGAATGAGTTTCCAGCTTTCACATAAAAGCGTCAGCAAGATTAAAAAAACACTGTGTGTTATCCCGTTCCTCATTATTACTTCTGTTTATCGGGTCCAACTGCATGCTTGTACGTGGAATGTTAAGACCAACAGAACTTCTATAACAAGAAATCGGAGTATGTTTGGGCAGAAGGGATAATAATAGATCTCAAGATTTTGTGTGAAGTTTGAATTCCATAACTAACGGTGATGTACTTAGAAAGAGTTTAAACGAAGCAGTAGTCGGAAATCATCTAAATATAAGGAGGAATGCTGTGTAAAATTTTATAGTTTGCATCTCACTTAGATAGTTCTGGAGGAGAGGCTTGAATAATCAAAAGTATAGTTGAAACTGCTGGTTTCTTAAGTGTTTAGAAAGGTACATACGTATGTAGGTTTCACCGGAGAGATCATCGTCGCCAATGTCGTATACCTCGTAGGATTGCAGTTTCAAAGCTTTCAAATGCTGTTGGTGACTTTCGAATGCGTGCAGAGATATGAGCAGATTTTTGGGAAATTGGGATTGAAATGAGAAATTGGACTGGAGTTTCAATCGGAATGGTCCTTCAGCGAGAAAATGGAACTGAAATAACAGTTGCAAAGCAAAACAATTCCAATTCGAATTTTCGGCCTAAAGTTCTCGAATATTCGAATTTTCGAATAATCCCGGACCCTCGAATTTTCGAATATTCGAACTTTCGAATATTGCGGAGCCATCGAATTTTCGAATATTCGAATTTTCGAATTTTTTGGGACCCCCGAATCTTCGAATATTCGAACTTTCGAATTTTTCGGAACCTCCGAATTTTCGAACATTCGAATTTTCGAATATTCGAACATTCGAATAAATATTCGAATTTTATTCGATTCGGTCAAAACTCTACTGTGGACCCGTATCCTGGCGTCCCCCGCACCATTGGGCCACGGCGGGCCCTTTCTCCATAGGTGGACCCGCATCCGTATATAGTTGATTGGATATACAATATCATGCCTTCCTATTTAGAGGCTTTTACTCTTTGTTAGTGCAGAAGCTTTCTTGAAACGAACGAATGTTGTGACTACACAATCGCCGCGAAAATTCAACAGGGGCTGAGGCGACCGCGTAGGTCCAGCCTCCCCGAAGCTTTCGAGACGCGGCGGCTCTCATAGCACGCATCCATTTCTTCTTGCGAGTTGCGAGTGCACAAAGCGTCGCAACAGTGGAAGGCTGGTTTTCCTGCTGCGTACATTGTGCAGCCTGAAAGCTCGTAAACACTCCCTCACTCCTATGCGGTGAGACCGCCAGCGAAGGTGATGAAATCACCACCCCGTGCATGCGGGAGAGCCAGCAGTGACGAAATTGCGGGTCCCGAAGCGAACGTGTCTGCGTCCATGGAAATCGGCCATTTCGCCACACAGTCTGCGCCTCAAGATTGCGGTGTCTATGAGTGCCGCCCCGTATCTCTAACCGTTCTAGCCCCCTTACGGCGCTTTGTTTAATAGATTGTTCTCGATTGCACTAGTGTCGAGCCTAACTCCTACTAAGAATTCAGTAGTCAGAAAACTGACATCTCACAAGGACAAGATTACTTAAAGAAGATGTGGTAACGTACTCAATACAATGCAGTGTTAGTTCAATTTTTGGTAGGAATTTTGGAATTGGGCACACGCCACCTCTTCTTTGGACTATACCAAGGTTTGACAAGCAGTTCTCAGGGGTTCTCTCAGTCATGCAAATTTGCTTTTATTCCATGCATGTAAACTAAAATCCCGGAGAACCAAAGAAAAGTGAAGCTCGCCTTTCGCGAGGACTCTTGTGAGTTGTGGTATGCACAACATTAGGCAACATCGCGACATCCTCCCTCTCCCCCCCCCCCCCCCCGCTACTCCCCTCTCTTTTGCACCTGTATTCTGTGCTAATTTCACTGATGTTTGGCGTGCATCGGCCCTTGTTGGAATCATATTGCATTGTTGCGTGGAGAATGTTACCTTCAGTCCTTCGTCTTCGAGATAACATAGATAGGATGGTATTATTGATAGCAATGAATACTGAGGTCATAAGTAGAGAACTGGCCCATTATACGAAACAACGATTACAAATTTTTCACTGAGCACTCACACTGTAAGCGAAAATTCGAGCATTTGCGCCTTCAAAAATGAGAAACTGCAGAATTTTGAGGGTGATCTACAATACTGGTCATGGGATCGCGAAAACCGACGGTCGCTGAGTCACCGTCGCGCACCGTCGCTTCGCCATAACTTGCTTAGAACTGCCCCAATCAGAGCGTTTTAGTCACCAATCGATTTGTCTCGTCGAGATCTTTCGAATGGCCTACCGAATGTGGGGGTATGCCTTCTGCTTACTGGTTTTCGCCAAGTGATCGATATATCGATCGATGCCATGTAATGGATCGAATCTGTAGTAGCAGAAATACGCGCGATGAGTCGAAACTGAAGCTCGATTTCGATGATTTTCTCTGAACAAGGGCAAAAACTTCCAAAATCACGCACGAAGGCGCAGAACTGGACAAACTCTACATGATTTCAAAGACATCCGATTTTCGACGAGGTTGCTGATGGAGCGCACCGTTTCATCGCAACTAGGTAACCTGAATGGGACATAATTGCAGGTTGGAAATAACTCTTTATGCACTAGAAGTCCTGCAAGTGGCATTGCCGCTGGCCCGCTAATCTCGATGTTACTCTCACTCAAAATGCGAACTTTTGCTGTCCCCTGTGAAAACCTCGATGTTGAGGAAGCTACAGCTCCTCAATGGGATGAGCTACCGACCTATCCAAGGAAAGGTGATCAAGATCAATGAGTGCTCTTCCAGAAATTGTAGTTGTGATGGTCCCAGCCGTCCTCGCTTGTCACCTAGGACCGCGTTAATTTTGCTAGAAATTGAGGCGCATTCCTGTATCTGTCTCTAACAGCCCTGGAAGAGCGGTTGGACAATGGGAGCCTATGCACTCTTGAAGAACTCGTAAGTGAGCACATTCTGTGTGAAAAGGACAAGTTCTCCAGAGATTCGATTTCTCAGCACTATGTAACTCATGCAAAGCTTCCCTTTGGAAGCGAGGGTCCCACAACGACGCGTTTGTGGTGGGTCCCAGGTTCAATGCCCACCCCCTGAGTTCGTTTTGCAAAATGCTAGAAAAGATGAAAAAACCCCGTATGAGGGGTTTCTAAAGGCAGTTGCGGTTTTTTTTTCATTGATTTTCGCATGGCGCAGTGGCTAAGCGTCTTGTCTGGCGAGCAACAGGTGGAGGGTTCGATGCCCGAGTTTGACAAAGTTTTGCAAAGTGTTTCTTCACGTTAAGTCAATGTTTAAATGACCTGAATGTCCTCCACCTGCCAAACCGCCTGGTGGCAGGTTCTTGGGGGAAATTTTTCTCGGTTTTTTAATTTTCGTGGCGGGACCCACACGTTATCCAGAGACGGGACCTGGACAGCTCGATCCAGAATTTTATGCTGAAACCTAATGGTGAAGGTCCCATTGCTCTAGCTTTCCATCGAAAGGCGCTAATCTAGAAACCTAAAGTAATTTTTTGATTTTCGTGGCGGGACCCGCAACCCCCTGGCGACCGCAACCCCCCACCTCAGTAGCCCCTGCCCCGGGCTATCTTTCCCCCTGCTCCCCCCGCGCCAGCGCTTCTCCCCGAGGCTCTAGTCATAAAGCATCTGGAGATGGTGCAATGACGGAGGAACGGCCTACGACGCACCAAAATTTCCCCCAAGAACCTGCCACCGCTCTTCCAGGGCTGTTAGAGACAGATACAGGAATGCGCCTCAATTTCTAGCAAAATTAACGCGGTCCTAGGTGACAAGCGAGGACGGCTGGGACCATCACAACTACAATTTCTGGAAGAGCACTCATTGATCTTGATCACCTTTCCTTGGATAGGTCGGTAGCTCATCCCATTGAGGAGCTGTAGCTTCCTCAACATCGAGGTTTTCACAGGGGACAGCAAAAGTTCGCATTTTGAGTGAGAGTAACATCGAGATTAGCGGGCCAGCGGCAATGCCACTTGCAGGACTTCTAGTGCATAAAGAGTTATTTCCAACCTGCAATTATGTCCCATTCAGGTTACCTAGTTGCGATGAAACGGTGCGCTCCATCAGCAACCTCGTCGAAAATCGGATGTCTTTGAAATCATGTAGAGTTTGTCCAGTTCTGCGCCTTCGTGCGTGATTTTGGAAGTTTTTGCCCTTGTTCAGAGAAAATCATCGAAATCGAGCTTCAGTTTCGACTCATCGCGCGTATTTCTGCTACTACAGATTCGATCCATTACATGGCATCGATCGATATATCGATCACTTGGCGAAAACCAGTAAGCAGAAGGCATACCCCCACATTCGGTAGGCCATTCGAAAGATCTCGACGAGACAAATCGATTGGTGACTAAAACGCTCTGATTGGGGCAGTTCTAAGCAAGTTATGGCGAAGCGACGGTGCGCGACGGTGACTCAGCGACCGTCGGTTTTCGCGATCCCATGACCAGTATTGTATTACTACTTACCACAGATAATGCGGTTTTAACAGTACAAATGAAAAGTGACAATAAAATTCAAAGCTTCTAACAGAAACGCACTTTTGCGGCTGTTTTTCACCTTATCCGGTCCGTAGATGTATCGGAGGAGATCTTAAAAAGGACAGAATTGATTTGAAAGGTAATCTAACCATTGGAGTTAAGACCCAACAACCTACACAGACCCTTTTCAGAGATGCATTCGTTCGGTGTTTGGCGTACTTCTTCATCATCACAACGCGCAGATGTAGACGGCAAATCCTCATCAGATGATGACATCGATTGGGTTTGCCTGGAATGTGAGAAATCCAGGCTAGTCAGTAGATCTTCACTGAGTTCTTCATGACCGCGCAAGAGTGAAAGAGTTTAAGAGAAATGTGGAACACCAAAGTGTGTAGCGACAGGTCGCAAGCGAGCATCTACACATCTTACTTATGAGCAAACGATGAAACATGGAAGAGGTAAACGTTACGATAGCTCGAAATAATGTGTAATCAGAGTAGTAAAAGTAGAGCGACACAAGCAGATTGAACTCCTAAGACAGTTATAGCAAAAAAAAGTTCAAAAACGAAATGTAAAAACAAGAACTGCTGGGTGGAATTCCTGATTGTGCTGACCTCACGTTTATTCCCGTTTGTTTTAGTTCACAACTATAAAATGCATTTGATTCAAGAGTGAGCATATTTTTCGCACACGTACGCACGCCATCATTCAGCTGAACTGGATTGTCGGATAAAATGCTTAGCCTCTCAGACGTCGGTGCGTTCTGTCTATGTCGCCGCCTCCACAGAGTAGTCCGTTGATTTCGAATATGACTCATTTTGCAAAGAAGCCTCGAAACTTGCAAGCAGATGAAAAAGAGATTTTCTTTTACGAGGATGGGATTCAAAGGATAAGGAATGAGCTACGAAGTCGCAGCCCTCATTTTCCGAATTTGCCCAGAGTCCTCAAGGATCTCGTCAGCTCCAGAAACAAAGAATTTCGTTGTTGGAGGAATTCCTTTTCCAATCACCATGGCAGAACCACAAAGACCACAAAGACAAGCAGTAATTGATCAAATAATTAATGAAATTGATTACAAGGACAGGAGATCAATGCATTTTTAGTTCTATAGTTTTCTGGCATACTCTGGAGAAAGATGAATCATAGCGGTCTGTTGTCAATGACAGTGAAAAATCATAGGAAGAGGACATAAGGGTACCGATGTAAGCGATTCTTTTTCCCACGGACAGTTCCACTTGACATATGAGATGAGTGAATTTCGGCGTTTTTTGCGTGTGTTCTCCACGCGCCACGCCGCGTTTCATCTTCTCGAGAGGCATTAGGAGACGAAGGCTCTGCAGAACGAAAATCGTAACCTTAGTTGGGAGACTAGTAGGAAGACTCACTGTCTCGATAATAAGAGTACGTTTGCAACGATCCATGCTCCGACGTGGGCGCCCTAAAACAACGAAATGATGGTGAAAATAACCAACGCAAGAACGGAAACAGAGCAGAAATGTCTATGAAGTCATTTTAAGGTCATAGGCTAATTGCCGCAGTTATTGGTACCAACCAGAGTTCCCTGAGGTCCTGGCCGTCCATGTGATGAACCGGACATGTGTGACTGACGCTCATGTCGGCAAATCGTGAAAGTTCGAGGAAAGTGTGACTGACACTCATGACGGCAAATCGTGAGAGTTCGAGAAGCAGCAAGACGGGGGGCGGGCACAGAAGAAGCGATCATTTGGGAATCATGTTTGTGGAAGGAGCGTTGCGCAGTGGAAAGAGACGTCGCTGCTGCGGAATGTTCGATCCCCACCCAGGGCCGCTCAAGTCTTTCGTCACCCACTGTAAATTGCTACCATGCTTGTTTGGGAAGATGATGCGCTGACCTCTCATGGAGTGACGCTCTCACCCTTTAGCTTTGTGCTTCCCAGAAGACAATTTTCCGAACTCAAAGTTGGTTGTCAACGCCTATGGAGGAATTTTCTTTAGATGGCTCACCTAACCGCTTTGTGACATCAAGTTAAGGAAATGTGTTTTTACGGCAGTGGGGCACAGTAATTTTTCTACTGGAATCCTATCCATTCTGGACTGTCGGGAAAGCCACAATCTTTTCAGGAGTGTCCGTGGATCCAGCAACTTGAAGTCGGCGAAATGTACCTGCGCTGGTCCTTTGAAGTGATCCTTTGAGGCTCTGGATCGTCACGTAGGTCACACCTAAACAAAAGTAAAACCTCATTTTCTGCCTCGTTCTGGTGTTTGTACTGTCAAATATTTCCAAATGAAAATTCTACATTTATGCAGAACCGCTGTCATTTGAAAAAAATACTGGTGTTCTCTGAAATATCTTTGTGGAATCCGTCCGTTTTGAAGCATCATTTCCAAATTCAGATTGTTCATCACAGTATGGAGACTCCAATGTTGTTGAAATCGGCTTTACTTCTAACCCGCTGCTAGCCCTAAGCATGGCGTCATAACGCCGAAAGTCCGTCTAATGAAATAGCTTTACAATAAATTCTCAAAACTAAGGTAAATTGTCTAAAATGTTCATCTTTATTACTTCCTAATTACACTTATGAGTGTAATTAGAAAGTAACAGGCACAGAATTAGAGGGAAACGGCACCTGTCAGCTTCGTCGAAACGACTGTCCGGCTCTGTGTAGAAAATCGGGCGGTTTTCCTTGTGCCTAAAAAGAAGCGTCATCAGTCACACGAGTTCACTACTGTCTAACACTGGGAAGCCAGGAGTCATACCGCTTTTCCTCTCGAGCGCGGGTGCTTTGGGCAGTTCTCTTGTCTTGGCCTTGTCCGACATTCCCACTTTCGATCTGCGTCTCCAGTATGTTCGGTCTGAATGAGTGAGCAGATAGCATTGGCTAATTACCTCTCTCAATCAGATTCAACAGTTTCTTAGACGGTTTTCAATAGCATCTTTTGCTCCCCAAATAGAGCAGCAATTACATCTACCAAGCGGCATTATCAAGTATGATAGGATACCACGGAGGCCGACAGTTTTGTTTCCGCTCCAATTTTCTAAAGACGAAGCGTCGAAAGGACCGCAGCAGAAAGAGAACTCGGTCGTGTAGTTAAAGGCAGCACTCACGCTGAAAAAAGTTCCCTTGCATTTGTGCTTATTTTAAAGGTGCCATCAATTGGAGCGTAACTGCAAAAGGAATCACTCCGAATCGCGCAGTTACTCGAGTAATAAAACTCGTACGCATGTACAAATGCGCCCGCCATGCTCAACCCCGCCCCATTCTCTTTGATCGTGTGCGGCTGTGTTTCTCAGCTGATACAGGATCGATCAGTATTTTCGGATAGCGGTTATCTTTTCCGCACCCCGGCAGCCGCAGCCATTTCAGGCGATGAATCTCGTACAAGTGGACATGGATTGGCAAAATACAACATAGTATTTCCCGCAAACGTAGCCTTTTTTGATGGTCTTTCCTCTACTATGGGCACAAGAGTAGCCTCTAGAGTAGAATTTCAGGAAAAAAGCACGTTTTTTTTTTATCGTGAGTGCTGTCTTTAAGGAGCGAGATACGCAGATATAAAAGATTCGGAGCAGCAAAATGTTTTCTGCTGCGGTCCCTCCGATTCCCACTGAACTGGCTCGGAGCTGCCTATCCTTTCATTCTTGCTTGAGATGACGGTTAAGCTCATACCACTACACCGAAGCACAAGCTCGCAAGTGAAGTTATTGTGAACAATTATTGTGAACGGTGCAGCTGGCAGCTGTCGCAACATACCGTTCTTTATGACCACCACCCAACTAGCCTTAGCATCGTCAGACTCAAAAGCCATCCGACAAAAAAATCAACAACAATTGAGAATCTCGTGCGTACCTCTGCTGCACGAACGGCTCTACCCGATTCGCGTCGGCCCGCGTAGTCGAGAACTGTTTCTGTGGCAGTGAGCCATTTCCGTGCTGAAGAGATTGTTCATGCTTGAAAAACATGTCATAGAACAGCATATTGTAATAAGTATTCAAAGAAAGGCTACTTTTCGTTTTTTTTTTGCCGACTGCAACTGTGAAAGGAAACGCGTACGTTTTCCATGTAAATATTCTAGAGAAAAAAACACGAGTAGTCGTATCAAGGAAGTGATAAGGAAGGGTTTTCATTAACCTCAATAGTGAGCCGATACAAACAGCGGAGAAGCCTATTAGTAACGAAGTACAGGAATTACGTCTTTCAGAGTGTGTATCACAATGATGAGAAGCATTCAATCAAAGCGTCAATCATAGCCTGATAACTCCTCATTTCCCTTCACAGTTACACACATCCGGTTTCTCAGAACTTTTTTTTTTGGTTTCACATTTAGTTAAGAGAAAGGCTAAGCAGGTGCGTTAGAATACTCGACAACTGATACCTCGACGAGACTTGGTTGTCTCTGCAGCGTGTTCTGCCGACGAACATTGTCGTGTGGCGCCTCCGTCTTCGCCGTTGAAGGCCCATTCGCTGATGGTTCTTGCGCTGCAAAAGTGTAGTGTTAACAGAATAACAGCAACTTCCGTCTTTTTAAGAAAAACTTTGGGCTCGACAGTTCCCTGAGATCACATTATATCACTACAGCCTGTTTCAAAAGCGTGATAGTTGTGCACTTGTGCAGACCGCCTTCTTTCCCGGCTAGGACACACTCTGATACTTTCTCTGTTCCTATAATTTCTCTCCAACTGTCAACCACGGTGAAATGGGTCATATACATGTTGAATAAGCTAGAAAGGGTAAAGGTGTGAAGTTCCTACCAGTTCAATGGCACTTAGCAGGCAATAGCGCTTAGCAGGCAATAGCGATTTTTGGAAGCAATTTGTCCACAGAGTGATTAGAGTGCAAAATAAGCATGGATCGAAATTTTTCATTTAAGCACTCTGAAAATTTGCTCCTGGCTGGGTTTCAAAAGTTGTTTCAGAACAGAATTTGGACTGTTCTAACCGAGAAAACACTCGCAAAATGGGAAGGTGCTGTGATTTACGCTGACATGTGAACTATTAAATTAATCCGATCAATAACTCGGAAACGATTCTAGAAACCCTCCATATTTTCGACTAATTCGAGACCGAGTGTTTGAATTCAGATACATTTAAGACCTTGTTCGGTCCTAACGCGGGAAGCATACTGGTGGGGGGGGGGGTCCGGCAGACGTGCACTGCCACATGCACTTTTTGATGCCGATCACGAATTCGTTGTCCATTTCTGCTACGGTGTCCTGAAGAGTTACAATAGTTTTTCCGCAGAACTCTAGGCAGATGCCCATAGTTTGTTCCTATGTGCATGTAGCATTTCTGCATTTTCTTATTCAATGCTATATTCTGTCCTGAAAAATCCCAGTACTGCCGTTTCCTGTTCTCACTTGCAAATTGGAACTTCAAGCGTAGAAAAACATTCAAAAAAAACCTCTTGTGGCTTCTTTGTAAAAAAAAATAAATTCCAACACTCTATTCACTTATGAGGTAAGATAACACAAATTGGATGGAACATAGATTTTTTCAGGGAGTAAACAGCAGAGAGGAAAGCAGAGAGGAAAGAGCTTATTCCTCTTGCTTAGAGCACCAAACCAAATCTGGTGTGGAATCAAAATGTACTTACAGATACCAACCTAGACAGCTGCGTTCACATGATTAAAAAAAATCAGAGACCAACTTTTGTGGAGATTATCGTGGTGCTCTTATACTCTTGGTGATTATGTTCTGTCACAAAGTTGTCTTATAGTAGTTGGTAAAGAAGTCCAATTTATACGACATTATCACGTACAATATTCAGAAAAATTATTGGCAATACACTACCAGGTGTGTGCATAAATTTCTGGATTTCGCTTCCTAGCAGAAAAACCTATGTGCGGATGCTTCCTCCGGAGTTGCGAAAATTGAGCAATAAAAAGATCGCACAAACTCCTTTTGAAACTATAGAACTCCTGATTGTAGGTGAAGAAGATAACGTGGCAGTATTCGAAATGTTTTTCAAAGAAACACAGCATTGAATGAGAAAACGCAAAACCATCGACCGCACGAGGATGCGAACCGGTGACCTCAAGAGCGAGACACACCGTTGCACCACAGCCCACAACGATGATTGAGCTTGAATCGTCCTCTATGTAGCCCTTTTTCATAGGATAATTGGGGATGTTTCCGTATTGCATAGCTTTTTTCCTCCCTTTTCAGCTATTTTATCCTTCCCCTTCCCCTCCGGAATCTCTCCAGCCAACACTTTCGGTAATGCGGACCATAAGCATCGTACTCCACACCAAAAAGGGAAAAAAACTCTCCTGATTCTGTACAGGGAGCTCCGCAGAAGATATGCAATACAGATTTGGAATCAGGGTCGGAAACTGCATATGTTTGTACACATGCCATCACGAATGGCTGGACCACCCTACAGTGCGTTTCATAATTATTTATCTGATAGGAAGTTTTTCGTCCGCATCAGTAACTCTTTTTCAACAGTCTGCAGCTCTCGTTCTGGAGTACCTCAGAGAGGTGTTCTCTCACTTCAACTTCCCATCATATACACTTTGGATCTTCCTGGTTTGCTAAAAACACATCCTAACACAGGGGTTGCTGCTTACACTGAAGATTTCAAAGTTTCCGGTAATTTTGAAGAAGCTTCAACGGGCTACGCGAGATGGTCTTTGTCCTTGGTGACTCACTTCCCCATTGTGGAATTGAGTTTTTGTTATTATCCCATATTTATTCAGTCCTTCAACGCGACAGTCCGCTTATATCGTAGCTTTAGGGCTTACTGAAGCATTGAAGCACGTACAACATCGTGAACTGAGACAGTGAATAAGCAGACTTTTAAATTTGTTGAAGCACAAACAAACAAACAGGAATTGATTGATTTCTGCGAAGTTTTCCAAATTTAGGAAGTATTTTATTAGCAAAGAAATACCGCTCAAATTTAGCCTGGCTCTCCTGAGTTGAAGTTTTGTGGCTCCTTCACATATGCTTGATGCTTTGGGTGAGAACAATATTTATACAATATAAATAATTTTGAACAATATAAATAATTTTATGGAGTAAAAACCTTGTTGACTTTCTTTTAAAACAAAGGTTTTTACATTTACTCCATATTTGGCTCTAAAAGTAGGACAAAATTGCCTTATGATTGGACCTCCAGTCCCTAGCGCAACTTTTCTACTTGGGGACCTCTATCTCAAGGATCATACATAGGCGCTCCATCCACTTTCATTCTTTTTGGCGGGGGGAGTATGTAGGGCATCTTGAACAGCAGCGTCCTATTTTCCCAGACTCTGGGTCATTGTCTCAGTTTAGGCAGCCCTTGCACTAATAACAAGAGGTCAACTGTACTGGCCAAAGCTCCGCCTACAGTGTTTCCCCAGTTGGGTAATTCTGCACGAGATCTAGTACATATCCGAAAGTATCAGGATAGAAGGTCTTGTGCATTTTTGTGTTGAAGAAAGGAATTTGCGTACCAAGGGATTTGACCTATTCTAATTGGAATAGACCAAAAAAAAACTTAAACTAAAGGGGTGTTAATTTTTTTCATAAAATAATGAGGAGGTACCATCCAGAGGATGTCATCTTACATCAACGTTGAACAGAATAGAAACAGACAAAGGATCCATCTCATGAATAGAGCCTCCATAGCAACCCATGCGAATTAGTGAGACAAATAAAACGAGGTGCAAGAGCAACGAGGTGGTCAGAAGGGGTTGTAGTATAATAGTATAATCGTAATCCAGCAAAAAAAATTTGTTCCAGTGTTGAGAAGACTTGTTTGGAGCGGATAACTTCACCCACTAATGGATGAAGGTAGCGAGGGAACGAATCGAAGGGAAGAGATGCTGACAGGGACCCGCACAAAAAGTGACGACTGCCCATCAAAGTATCTAAGTATTAACTTCGTAAACTCTGGTACAAGTACCCCTTTGAATTATTGGATCACAAAGAATGGGCTGTGGAATTTTTTGTTGCAATGGCCACTGTTGATTAATTGACAGATATTCTTTTGGCGTTGCTATTAAGAGATTTCCACACCTTACCACCAATATTTCAACTGAAATAAAAAGATCCACCACTTGTACTAAAGTCTGCAAATCGTCCGCTTTTTTCTTCCAGACAAGACTTTATAAAACGACTGACACGAACAAAAAACATTCAGTTGACCATGAGCCACACTCGACTTGTAATTGAAAGTTCATTCATACGTTCTTTGTCGAAAAGTCATTCCGTTTTACCTAAATTCAACATACATACTTCTGGAATTGAAAAATTTGTAAAATAAATATTCTGATTACAATATGATTAGCTAATGATTGCTGAAATAGACAACAATAACATTTTAAAAAATGCTGATCCAAGTCTCAGTATACCATAACAGATAAAATATCTGTGTTCCATAATTCATCCACTTTTCCATCATGGTACAATCAACTACAAACAAACAAATCTGATTCACTGAACCCAGTGGTCATATAATCAACATCTTATGATTGATTATATTCCGCTTGGTACTTCTCATTTTTAATGCATCTTACATATTTACATGTGGGAGAATGTTTATATCAATTACATTACCAGATGTAAGCTTTAAACCTAGACATTCAGTCGATACATATATCTTAGGAATATGTGCACATATTAGGAATAGCCTACCAAATACAATTCATCAGTTTTCCTTCACCTTACTGATGAGCGCAGGGGGAGACCTATTTTTATGATTAGTTTTTTTTATAAGGTTCATACACGCAACGGACTGAGCGGACAATAATAATATGAAAACTCAATATAAGTTAGAAGCTTATTATTCGATTGAGAGTATTGCTCTTTGGTTTTTTCATAGAATCTCCTGTTTTTAGAACTGTGGCACGTACACCTGTGTACGATATTCCCCACCCGATGTCTACAGTGAGCTTGTTTCTGTAGGGTGCTTGAGACCACATCATCTTATGGCTAAACTGCTTTTGAGCCACGAGGAAATGCTGATATATGCTGCACTTTCAAGCAAACCGACTTGGCCATAAACAACAGTAAGAACGAGTACTGTGGAGAAATAAACGGCAGAGAAAGAATATTGGCAGGGAGGAAAGTCACGCGGTGGAATGAATGTCCCCTGAGGATGGCTATACCCTTGGTCTAAAAAAATGCATAGAGGGATAGATAATTAGTTGAGTAGATGGACGGATTCCAACAAGCTATAATCACAATTGAGTTTTAAATTCATTTTCAGGGTAGCACGGATTACTACTGATTGTGAGAAGACCCCAACATCCGTACATCCGTAGTTTCATAGAGGCACTAGATTCGTAAACTCGTACATTATTAATGCATTATTGCGCGCACACACACGCAACACAACCTAGAGAATTCGAGTACAATTTATGGAAAATGTGGAATGATCAAAACTTTTTCGGACAACTGCCACTAACCGAGCGCTGCTGAAATGACCTGCACACAGAAGTTCATTTAATAATATTCAATAATTTATTATTCAACAGGATTTATACCTGTTACCAAGTTCCTCTTCAATAATATTTAATAATTTATTATTCAGTGGAAATTATAGTTGTTACCAACTCCAGACGGATGGCTAAATATGTATGCGAATGAGAGAAGGACTTAAAGGCACCTGGCCGCCTTAGATAATTAGAAAAACTAGCACACCTCTGCGTCTCTGTCGGATGCACTGTGCTATTCTGGCCTCTATTATAGAAGCTAATTAATTTCTTCCTATCCAGGGGATTGGCTGTTGGTTAGAATCGGTTGAAATGGTCACGAAGCAAATGAAGTAAGTTGTAATGACCCCATTCGCTGAAGCATCGTCTACGGCATAGTTTTCAAAAATGGGCGGGGTTCATCGCTAGTCCTGGCGCACATGTTTTGCCATCACAGGTTTTGAAGGTGAATGTAGTTCCTAAAGGCAGGGGCCCACCTCATTCCGTTCCTGGAGTTAAAGAGATATCCTGAGCGTTCTGGTCATGTTGATCCCAGTAATGTATATCAACAGACTAAAAAGTGACAAAAGCCTCATTTTCGAGGCGGTCGAAATGGCCACATTTTTGGAGCCCGGGGGAGGATCGCTGAAGAAGACCGATTGCTGTGCTGGCTGCCTGCCACGGCTGCCACGGTGACCAACGAGTCCTGGCGTGTTCAATCGATAAGATCAACGGCTTCACACGTCAACTCGGGTTGGCAATCTGTTACAGACCCCGTCCAGGAAAACGGGTTTAAAAACTATTTTGAGACAATTCACCTATACCGCTGGATTCAGCGTGTGGAGGAGAAGTAGAATCTGGCATTATCTCAACCTCGAATGTGAGGTGGACCTCTGCCTTTAAGTGAATCAGACAAATTTATTCACTCATTTAAGCTATCAATTAGCAGAATAAGGTACCATTGAATGAAAGACTGTAAGACATATGAGCGATAGTGGAATAGGTGAATGAAGTATTGTTTACCCTCAGAATTGATTTATACATCGCTAACCCACGTAGCTACTATTGATTGATGTGGAAATCAATATAATATAACGAATCGAAAACACCAATTCAAAACCCGTTTTCTAGACGATATTTGAGAAATAGGAGGGCAGAGGCGTGGTTAGAAGACAACGTAATATTCTATTTTATATTCATGTAAGTAACACTAACAAAATTAAATCAAGTTCTAAGAAACTGCGAAAAGTAAGGAAACATAATCAAAACAGACGGACAATTTTAAAAATTTTTTGAAACCTATTCCTCTTCAAATTTTTCGGTGATCTCAAATAAACGTTAAGGATAACGTTGAACCGCTCTGTTCGTGGGAGCAACTGTTATCCGAAATGAACGAAGGCCTCGCTCAGCCTGCATTAGAAATATCTGTCTGAATTTTTTCTGTGAAACTTTCAAAACCCTCTCTCATTTATTACCTTCGTGTTGACGGGAAGCATTGTGCCTTGGAGCTGTGTATAATAAATAAACAAATAAATAAATATTCCCATGGACAGATTGAAATGATGGTGGACAGACTTTCCTGAAAGGCATTGAAAATATGGATAAAAAGTTGAGATGTGTCTTTAGGCGCAAAAGAATAAGGACGCTTCGTCCGATTCGATAGCGAGGGCTCGTGGAACACTCTGCAGCCCATTAATAGATAGTGGATGCATGTCCGTGCTAGTATAAGAACTTCATACTTAGTGTACTTCGTGGAATGCTGCAGTTCTAGGGAGTGCGGGGGGGGGGGATTGTGACCATGTCTCGTGTCGCATCCTCTGTAGCTCTTATTCGTCTACTGACTTGCTTAGTGTACTGTTTGTCATCTTGTTTGCCTAGCCTAGCCAGTCTAGTGACTCATTCCTCGTTTGCCTAGCCTGGGTTCCTCTGTTACATCATTGTTGTCATGAATGCTAGAAGATCCGTTGGAATGTATTCTAGGCCTGACGAAGGTGTTAATCACCGAAAGCTAGCCAATAAAAGATTGAAAACAGGAGTCTACAATATTCACAACATGAAGAAACTTATACTAAATGAGGCTCGGGATAGCACTATCTTACCATATCTAAAAATATTATGTTTGTTCTGCGTTGTTCTGCGTTAGCAGATTTAACTGCTGTGCTGTGTGTACTACGCCTGGATTTTTCTGTTTCCGAAATTGTTAAAGCTGTGGCGCAGATGGCTAAGGAGGGGCACCTGTGCAGGTGAAAAAGCAGTGGAACTACTAAAATA
This sequence comes from Ancylostoma caninum, assembly GCA_037903475.1. Lineage (NCBI taxonomy): Eukaryota > Metazoa > Nematoda > Chromadorea > Rhabditida > Ancylostomatidae > Ancylostoma > Ancylostoma caninum. The sequence continues at coordinate 17,506 of JBAJFG010000529.1, forward strand.
GGGGAGTAATGAGATTATAGTCACCTATGCATGCATGAACTTTAAGGAAGATGAAACAGTTCAAATAGCCATGCAACATTTGCAAATTTAGGAAAATTTGTCTGCTTCTCTGCCCCCTCTTCACCCAACCCTACATTTCCCCAATCTCTTCATTGAACGTCGTATTACTTTGGGACAATTTGGAAAGAGAATTGTGTAGCGGAAACAAGCAGGGACTGTAAACAACGTCGTGGTGTGCATGGACGTGCAAATTACACGAGAATAATGATCTTAGTAGGCGTGGCCCACGATCGATTCCGTGGAAATTCCTTGGGAGCCGCGGAAAACCATTATAGCAGTGTGACAAACAAGCAATTTACCCGCGCACATGTGCATAAGAAATGCCAGGCAGCGCGGGCATTCTGGAGCGTTTTTCAGCGCCGGGGGCGGCGTCCCTATGAACGGGAAACGTCTTCTGCGACGTTTTCTGCTAAGCCACTTTTGCCGCGTTGAGGTGAGAAGAGTCACTGAAGCGGATAAATCCACTCGCGTGAAGAAGCGCTCACAAAAGAAGACACAACGTAGGCGCGTTCTGCATTTACACAACTCATCAACAATTCGTCGTCTATTGATCCACGCACACCTTGAGAACTGAATTGGAGTAGTATAGTGGGGAAGGAGGCGGGAATAGCCGCAGAAGGCATAGTTTTGGCCAGTAGCCAATCTCCTCTACGTCTCTAACACTCACCACCCAAGTAAGGGATTTTAATAGCTGAAACAGGGACTTCAGTTGTCTGTTGCCCACTCAAAAAATCGATAATCGATTCTTTGATCGAAAAAATCGAAGATGCTGAACTGACGCTGAGACAGCCTGGGTTGAACTCATATAATCAATGCTTATTTATTTATTTATTATTTATTTATTTGTACTGGTTGATTTCGATAACTTCTCGGAGCTATATGACTCGGCAAAGTGTATGTTACTCTTCCTAACTCACTTTAAAAGTCGCCCTTATAATACTAGACCCCCTCAGAAAGTCTATATCCATCAAATGCACTTGCATTAGAAAGATCTCAGATCTTTCTTGAAAAAAGTACTGAACACTAGTACGTGTTTTCCTTTTTGAGGTTTCCACTTGGAAAAAATCTGCTGTAGCTGTAGACCGCAATGGTATACAGTACTGCGCGCAAAACTGCCGAAAAACCGGCTTTCAAGCCCCAATTCTTGAGGAGCTTGTGGGCGGAGCCAGGGCGGGAGGACGAGCTCTCTGAATTATGCACTTTGGCGAGCACATCGCCTAAGGATACTCATATTATTTGTGAGATTTCCGTATCATTGACTCCATTACAGGATAGGAAGCGCACTCCATGATGCGAAAACCTCGTAATCACGCCTTAGTTCCGCCCACAATCTCCCCAATCGTTGAGGCTCGAAGGCGGGTTTTCGGCAATTTTGAACGGAATAATCTAACTATTGTAATTAGCAGTGCTTGAAGATTTTCTTCATGTGGAAGACATTTCTGAGGTGGGACGATGCCTCTAAGGAGGAAGAATCCCGAGATTCACAGTCAGAATAAAACAATATCCTGGAGGTCTCCGGAGCAATACAGAATTTTGCTGAGAGTCCTCGTCTGCATGTGAATATTGAGATAACGTATTAGGAGGAGTGTCTAGAGAAGCAAAGAAATTCTGCGAATGGAATGAGTTTGTAGCTTAGAAGGGTTTCAGAGGGTGACAGGGACAAGGCGCAGTGAAACGCAGACATATGACGGTCCTATGGAAATCAGTACAGCCAGCGCAATATGTGAGGTGCATGTGTGAAATTTGCACGAAAAGCTTTGAAAATTCTATAAAAAATAAAAAACTTCAAGAAACAAAAGGATCACATTATTGCCAGGTAGTTGCACTGTGAATAATCAACTTTTGCACATGAACTGGCGTAGATGGCTAAACACTGCATAGAAGGAGAGACGCAGACATATGAAGAGACTGCATCTATGCTCATTGAAGTATGTAACAGAATTTTAGAGAATCCGAGAACTTTTCAGATATCAGAGACGAAGGTATGCAAAGAAATACTATAGAGGGCGGATACGTGGGGCTGTAATTATAAATAAAAGGTGGAGACGCAGACATGCAAAGAATTTTCCTGTAGGAATCCAGAGAAGCTGCAAATTGAAAGCTTCCCAGCTTGCAGTGGAATTTCTGAAAACTCCTTGAGTGGGAAGAAAAGCCAAATAGCCAGCAAAGAAACCGAGGATTATCCCCAGCACGCCATCTCTTCCAGAGCGTTAAATCCGTGCGCGCTCCTGTTTGCGCTCGACGTCATCGCGCATTCTTCAGCGTCAATTGAATAAATCGTGAGTCTGCGTGTTTTTGGCGGAATGCCAGCAAAAAATCAATTGCCAGCCTCGTGCCACCATTATTTATCGAGGAATGTGGTAATCCTATGCTGTATGCTTACCAGGAACACATCATTCCAGCGTTGTTACGTGGAACTTGAGCTATTTGTGGTAGAAGAGGTTCGGGAAGATGGTCAGAATCCTGAGTTACCGTTACACTTTTAGCCCACATGCACTTAGAGGCAGTGGTGTCACCTCGTTCCCTGAGCTGAAAATACCTATAGACTCTAGATCTCCTCGTGATGTACGTCAAAGTTCATAAAAATGACGAAAACCCCATTTTTGGAGGGTCCGAAAGTGCAGTTCACGGACCACCTGGGCGGAGCGGTCGGTGAATGTGCTGGCTGCGCGCCACGTCTGCAGCGTTGGCCAACACGTCTAGACGTGTCCGATCGTTGAGATCAACGGCTCCATGCATCCACCCGCCTCGACAAACTGTTACAAATCCCGTCCCAAAAAACGTTTAAAAGTAGAGTTTGAAGACCTTTTTGTAACATTTTAGGTATATCGTTGGATTCAGCGTGTCGAGGAGATTCAGAAACTGGTAAAAGCTCAGACATGAAAACGACGTGACACACTGCCTTTAATCGGTAAAGAACTTGTCACTCAAGAGATCACTGGTTCGAGTCTAGTGGATATTCAGAATTCAGAGCATGCCCCGTAGTGTTTGAAGCTCCAACTAGCGGACCGGCCAACGATAAGGACATTCTGCATGGAGATGCTCAATTTGCAGGTGGTCTGCGCGAATTTTTTCCACAAAAATATTTCAAAAATTGCCGCAATTGGCGAGAACACAGGTAAATTTATAGAAACCCAAGATTTTCCAGAGGTTTTGAATGAGGTTGCCCTAATAAATGAACAGGGAAAGCCTTACTCCTGCCTGAAGTTGTTTCCACACTATCCCACCCCTCCCCCCCCCACCACCACCTTTCCACCTTGCTGTGGTTCGGTTCAGTGATTAGAGTTTTCATAGAGTGGAAATTTGAGAGTATATAAAATTTCGTGGAGTTCTACTGTACATTATTACATATACAATTCAATATTATATTTCGAACTTGTCTAACAACTAAATAATACTATGTTCTGAAGTTTTACGACTGGTAAACAAGTGAATCCTGCAAAATGTCAGGGTTTTAGCAGGTGTGGGACGCAATATTCTCACTAAGATGTATCATGTTGCAAACATTTTGTTATAAAGAGATTCTAGAAGCAGCTTTTGACGACACTCCTGGTTGCCAATAGTTTATTGCGAGAAGCCAACATAAGACAGAATCTCCACATTATATAGTAATTTCACCGTTCCTTTATTTTGAGACGGCGATACAATCTTCCAACAACATGGCTAACACGCATTCTAAGAGGCTAAGACTGCAAGTTCATTGACAAGACCACAGCGATCGCGCTTAGTCCGCGATACAATTTTTTAAAAATTTCACTGTAACGCCTCTTCACCAATTCCAGTTGATTTCAATTCAACCTTTACGAACTTTTTTTCATAGAGAAATTGTCGGTTCATTTTCTTCTCTTTGCAAAAAATTTCTGTTTCATCCTAGGTATTTCAAAAGTACAAGCATGTGGGGATTGTTGACATCTACAGCGTACGTGGCGTGCTTTCCGGCAGCGTGTTGAGACAGTGGTGACGATTTGACGATGCTCGTGTTACGATTAACGGTTTACGAAAACCCTGCGCCGCCCTGCATGTACATGAATTGGCTGCGTGACAAGAGGTACGCTGCTGGTCTGTGATTGGTCGATTCATGTACGCGTCGCGGCTGCAGCCAGGGTATGAGCAGTTGTGCGTGGATTTGCTGAACTTTTCTAAGTTTAAGTGGGACAGATGAAAGTTATCGGAACCCACAAACTGTAAGGAGGTGGCCATCAATGTCATTTAGTGCGTCGAATTTGAGGAAACAACCTGAACTTGGGGAGCATGCGCATGCGGCGCGGTCGCGTCGCGGCGTACGTCTTGACCGCCACCCACATGAATTCATGGTGGTAGCAGTTGATTTTGTGAGAAAAAAGCAAATATTCATCGGGTCAGCGCAATAGCAGGAGTTTAGCGTGGAAAAAATTTCTTCTATTATTTGTTATCACTTCATTATTATATTTATTGTTATCATAACACTATTTGCTATTCTCTGATAACAGTGCAGCACGAACGCAGCCCGAACGGCGTAACGGTTCGAGTAGAAACCCTAGCAGCAACGGTTGCCAGTTGCTGCCATCCTCCCCCTGATTGCTGCTCAAGCTGCCAGCGCTTTAGCAGCAGTTACTGAGGGACGGCGGCAATTAAGGGGAGGATGGCAGCAACTGACAACCGTTGCTGCTAGGGTTTCTACTCGAACCATTATGCCCTGTTTGGTCTGCGTTCGTCCTGTACAGTTATCAGAGTTGGAAGAACAGTGGAATTACATGTACCAACAAAAAAAACTGATAAACTGATAGGGGTTATGAAAAACACATATAGAATAGAAAGTGGTCTACATCGTGACTAGCGCAGCATTCTACCAGCGTAACACTCATGGTTCGTTCAGGAGTGCAATTTTTAAAATTCTCCGAAAGAAAAACGCTCGCGAAATGTTGAAATAAGCGAAAAATTCTGCAAAGAAACAATGAAGTGAAGACAAAATTTATCGGTTGAATCTAAAGGAATCGATGAAACAACTAGTAAAACAGGTCCTGAGAGGATTTTCGAGCGCAACGATGCCGATAAGTGGAAAATACGACGACTTTTCTGGATAAAAAATCCTTTTATAGAATAGTTTCAATGTATCTATACAATTCGCCATCCAGGAATATGAGATAGTGCCGGAGAAGTGTTGGATAAGTAGCACAATTACCATGTGACTAAGCGGATATGTGGCAATATGGCTGAGTGCCAACGTCTGACGTCGAGAGTAGGCTCTATGTGTTATTACAAATATTGTGGTGTGATTGCGTATCTGAGGGGCGTGGCTTGGTGAGAAATTTGGTGAAACGTCAAATTTTGCGCAACATGGAAGGATTTGTCCAAATTTGTGTAAATAAAGCAAAATTTACTTTTATTCAAAATAAATGTAGTAATCAAAATGTACAGTAAAGTATAGTACATGTAGTATACTAGAGTATAATGTAGTATGTACAATATGGCAGGACAGTGGCGGACGCAGGGGGGGGGGCGCCCCCGAGAATGGGTCGCCACGAAATTATTCTACAATACAAATAAAAATCCTGTATTAGTTTATGTTTAATCGTTTATTCTTATTATTATTTTTAATATAATTTTTATTTATTATTTACTATTATAATTAATATTTTTATCAATTTTATTTTCCATCTGGGTCTCCAAAGCGGCTGAGACTTCACTTTTTTCCCACGCCCCCCCCCCCGCCCACTTTCCGCCACTGTGGCATGGTATAGTACAAAATAGTGTAGTATAGTATGGTGTAGTACAGTTCGTATGGTACAGTAAAGTATAGTATGGTCTAGTATAGTGTGGGATAGTACACCATAATATAGCAGTTATAGTAAAAAGAAATAAAGTCCTGTTTAAGCAGATAAAAATAAACCAGAAATTTCGTGTCACTACACATATTAGGTTGAGGAATTATAAACGTCCGTTTAGGGAGCAAATAAAAATTTTTGTCGGGACAAAGGTTCAATAGCCCAATCCAAGATTTACTCTTTTTCTTAATCAATGACTCTTCGGCTTCTTCCACACAGGAAACCAATGCCCTAGTTATAGAGTTCTGCTTGCTGTTAATCAAAATGTTGACCCATCCTAATTTTGATTCCGTCAAACTTTATGGAGTTTTTCTCCTCCAAGGAACGATTGGTCCATGGACACAACCAATATTTTGGTAGTGTCAGACCTAGGATATGAGGCGGCAATTTGAAGGACACCGAAATCCAAATTTTGAAATGCATGCAGTCGAAAAACTGATTGGCATCATGAATTTTGGTTCAATTACCCAAGTTTGAGATATTTTCGTGGAGTCGTTTTCTGCACGGATGTGACCGGGGGGCAGAACAAACTTTCTCTGACGGCATTTCATGAAGTTTGGTGCAGGTCTACAGGAGATGTCCCTTATCCAAGGTTGTACAACGTGCAGCTGAAAATTCAACACTTCTGATTTGTCACCTTCAAATTTATTTAAAAATCGAATGATGAAGGAATGTAAGCATTTACTGTATTAATAGATGCGGAATGGATTGCTCTTTAAAATGAACACACACTCACCTTCAAAAATGCGAATGCATTTGAGAAATATGAGCACAAAGTCAGCGGACATTTATAATTCCTCAACCTAATATATTGCATGGTTAATGCTCAATGATTGTTTATGTAGCTTCTATTCATATAATATAACTGTACTATACACGTTGCTAGTGTATAATAAATATATAATACTGCTTCCAGACATTGGAAGGCCTAAATCCGTGTCTGACAGAATTTTTCCACATTGTTGACATGAACAAGGAAAAATTCATCCATGCTGGAAAGGCTACTTTATACCGCTTCCACTCTGCCTTATACAGACTTTTGAAGGCATAACTGCGTTAAAAGGACAAAATGCAAAATTTATAAGAGCAGGCTCTGAGTTTGCGGCGGAATTCATCTCTGCGTGGGAGCAATGAGATTACATGATCTCTGGATTATAGGCTCGCCGAGATGAAACAGCGAAATCCTTGACTGCACAAGTGCATTACTGGTAATTTGCATTCGCCGTGATGGGATGTGGCCATGAGAAGATCGATTTGAGATTGACTATTCTGAGTGGATAGCATTATAATATAAGCAAAGGTGCTGTCTTAAAAGGGTATCTTCTCAGGCATTCATTCCTTTACTTTTATTTTGTATCTCTATTGCAATAAGTGTGCTCCATACAAGACATGCTATCAGGTGAATGAACCAAAACAAAAAACACAAGAATAGATACGTAGTCATCAAATAACGACAGAGTCATTACACTAATTCAGACAAATTATCGGAAGTACCGCAGCAGAAAGAGATCGCTCCCATGTGGTTAAGAAGCGAAAGACGCAGAGATGAAAATTTTCGGAAGGACCGCAGCAGAATGTTTTGTAACAATCCTTCCGAATCTCGCTGAAGTGGTTTGGAAAGACCGCAGATTTGTGTGGCGAACGATTCGGAAGGACCGCAGCAGCTATTCAGTGGGACCACAGCAGTTATTCGGAAGGACCGCAGCAGCTATTCGGAAGAAATGCAGCAGGAAACCGGAAGGACCGCAGGTCACCTGTCGGCTCTTCCGGTTTTCTGCTGCGGTCCTTCCGAAAAATTGTCTGAAAAAAGCGTATATATCAAAACATCTCAATCAAAAGTTCATAAATTCTTGTTCTCTTTTCTATACTTTTGGTTATTGATTTTATTTATAAATTTTTATTCATTTTCCTGTAGTATTTCATTTATCTAGTTTATTCATTTTTCCAAATCAGTTGAAATGTCCACCGAACAAAGAAAAAATAGGCCCATTGTACATATAGTGGAAACCTCTCGTGATTATGCATAAAGAAATAGGTTAAACTTAGAAAAACGCTGTTTCACGGCATTAAGTTTCCTGAATTGTGTTCAATTTTCAAATTTTTTTTTTGAAATTCTCATAGGACCTCCAGATTTTTAAAGTTGTCTTGAAGGACATAAGTGAGCAAAGGCTAAATGAGAGCGTTCTCATCAACATTAAAATCTTTCAGGTTCTCTGAAAAGGCACTGTATAGATAGGGACCCAGTCTTTGAGCAGAGGATCTCTTATCAAGCTGAATCAAATGGTATTCATGGGTGTAAGGTTAAGGACCATGTCCTAGAGGGTGGTCGATGGGTGTAAAAATTATTTTCGGAGGCGCGGTGTTTTTCTGGAGTAATTTTTTTCTCATTTTTCTCTAGAGAAAGTTTTTTCTTATTTTTCCTGAAAAAAAAAAAGAATGTTCCTCGGAATCTGGAACAAGGAATTCATCGATTATCGTTGACCAAGAAGAAAAAAAGAGAAACACACTGGAGGTAGAATGTGCTCAGATAGCGGTAGTGAAATTAGTTTTTTTTTTCAATGATAAGTGTCACGAGCTGCTGCGGTTGTTCCGCAGGAATAGAGAATGGGTTACGGTGCGTGGATCGGAAATAGTGGAATTAATCGGTGGATGAAGAGAAATAAAACCATTTAAACAAAAAAATCTAATAGTCAGAGGCAGAAAAACTTGTTAAGAACTGAGTGGTAATGAACATTGTCACTATGACACTTCACTACGTATAAAAAAATCCATCATTGATATGGTCCTGAACGGAAAGAACTAATCAGTTGTTGGTCTAATAAAAGCTCATCTAGCAGGTTATTACATCACCAAGTGCATTTAATAAATTGTCTCCGGAATCACGTCAAATGCAGGCTCACGGGTTACTATGGCGATTGTGGCTGGCGCGTTTGGCAATTAGGCCACGCCCATCGCGGAAGCCCCAGCAAAGAAGTGTGATTGACACATCGTGCGGAGCACAAACACCGTTTCGGAAGCGGCGATGACGTGTGTGGTGTGAGAATTCGGCCGAATGTTGCGAAGATTTCACGGTGCCAGCAGCTGGAGAGCAGCCGCGGAGCGCCGGCTGCTCTCAAGCGCTAGCTCCGCCCACCCCCCGGCCCTATTAGGCCCCCACACAGCCCACAGCTTACATTGATTTTCGATGTTGTGTACGGGGCGGGTACATACTCGCATGTGGCTAGATGGGTAGAATTACTTATAAGCGCGTCGATTAATAGCTGAATGCTGCTGAAAACCCGGCGCTTACTGCTAGGAGTTAAGGTCCGCGGCTTAGAATGGGCCCGCGGATGCTGCGAGAGCTTCTGGGAAGAGGTGGTTCTTTGGAACTCGAAAATTTCTCATTAAAAAAGAGATGCATCTGCTGAATCTAAGACTGACAGCTGTGCGATGTTAGCGAAACGAAACGCTCCCTGGAGGGAAAGCGAGGCGAAAGCACTTTCGAGGCTCGAAATCGGATAAGCAAGAAATTAGATTCAGCGCCCAATACGCGCACATTTCAATGGAAAACGCCACCTTGTGAGTTTCCGAGAAGTCTCGAGAAGAACTATCACTGGACTGATCCTTAGAACTGGAAACTAGTGCCCGGATTTATGAATGATCCTGCGAAATTCCAAGGCTTCCCTCTCATCCAGAATGGGTGAGTATTCCAGGCAAAATGTGCAATATCTTTGAACCCATACAGCTATTTGCTGACAAGATTTTAGCGATCTTCCGATCGCATCTGAAACTTGCTCGCCTCGAGGTGCTTGACATATTGTCGATCCCAAAGCTTGCTGGCAACTTGTTTTCATCCTTTTTTGCCAACAAGTTGTCGGACGTATAAACTGGTCGACAAATTGGTCTCGCCTTTTTTCAGTGACAACCTGCCAACTACAGAAAATCGCCAAAAATTCGCTCCCGACTTTTCTTGCTGTAGCTTACCTATCGCCAAGGCTTGTCGACAAGTTGAAAGTTCATGCATTACCTTCCTTCTAAATTGTACCACGGTACCCATTGTCCTGGTGTCTTCCGTGGTTACTCCGTATATTACGCGGTTGAGAGAATTTGATTCTCTCTTGTCGACAAGTTGTTCGGCTGAAAGGTTGTCGACAACTTGGTGACAACCTAACAGCTTGCTGGCAAGTTGTTCATAGAAGAACGTAGTGGACGACTTGCTTGACGCATCATTGTCAACTAATTGTTGGGAGGAAAGATTGCTGACTTCTTTTTCGATTGCATGGTGACCTCAAACTTGTCATGAACTATTTGCTAGTTAAATTGTTGTCTGCAAGTGGTTTCGTGGCAGAGGTGGGTCGCCAATTTGTTCTTGCAGAACTGAGATGTTGTTGTTTTCATTGTCAACGGCTGAGCCATATTTGCAAGTCTTCAATTTATATGTGAAATTAATGCGGAACATTTTTTTTGTTTTTTTTTCTTTGTGCACCATTGAGTGTAGTAAAAAAATGGTACGCTGTGAAAAAAATGGTAGCCTCTCAACTAGCAAACTGATCTCTAGCTGACAACTAGTCGACAAGTTTCACGCCATCATGCCATCTAAGAACAAGTTGTCAACCATCCTTTTCCACTTGTCGACTCTTTCCGCCCACTTGTCGACAAGGAAGAGTCAAAACAAGTTGTCAGCAAGTTCCCCGCAGAAAAAAAACTTGTCAGCGAGTTTTTTTTACATTTCGGCAAGAAAGTCTGGAAGCAAGTCGTCGACAAGCTCTGACGCGGTAACATGTCGGCAATATAAGGCGAGATCATGTTGTCAACAAGCTTTGGGGTGAGCAAGTTTTTGAGGTTCTGAGGATTGTTTGTGACCCTTGAATGAGACGAGATGCCCGAACAAAATGTACCTATTTTCGTCTGAAAAACTCGTCCTTATGAAAAGAGAACCGGTCGCAAATTCCCCAGGAAGGAATAAATTCCGCCACAGGAATCTATGTTCTGGGCCTGGAAGCATCAATAAGATTACCTGTGGTAAACATGTCCGAATTCACCGTTCATCTAACATGTTTAACAACACGCAACCAATAAGTAGCGTTGTTTCTACCCAGCTGCTATCCATGAGTATCATACCCATGAGATTACCCACCCTTCCAATGATGCATCCGGGTCCTGAAAAGCTGCTCATTGAACGGCTACAGCAGATAAAACTACTTAGCAAATAGGGCATTGCTTGTAATAAATTCCAGTAAAGCCCAACTCTCACGAGAAGTATCCTATTTCGTTTTATGCATGAACTATTTCTCAGGAAAGGAGCTGTTTCCAGGCTTAAGAGCTCCTGAAGCGATTTAGCTAATGCACTGGACATTAAGGCAGAGCATAAGCTGCTTGCATTAGAAGAGGAGTTTTTTTTTTCTTCTAGCTAGCCTTAAGTGGCCTTTTCCATTTATGCGCTTGAATAAGCTAGGAACTGGCCTTTTCTGCATATTAATATTATGTACATGTTATTCATGCTAATATTATAGGTGGCTCTTTATAAGTAGTAAATAAAATAATAAATTTTCCTAAGAACTCACTTCTGATTATTCTGAATCAAAATTGATATTTTTGCTTATTTTGTTCTCCAATCCGGGTTCCTAGAATGGCTGAGGAGCACTTTTTCTCACGCACCCTTTGGCTTGCCACTCCTGCGTCCGGCACTAAAACCTTGTTTGGTGAAGGATTGCCCTCCTCACATGATTATGGTTAGCATGAAATCATTGAAAACTAGAAAAATATATAAAAATCCGATTACATACACACTGATGGGGGAACAGGGAAGAAAAGACTGCGAAAACTGTATGGACATGAAAATGTAGCAGTTATTTGGAGCAATAATCGTTAGAAACTATGGTGGTGAAATATTTCGGGAAAAAGAATTCCGATTTAAGTACCCTTTACCCTGCTTGCATAGCCAGTTACCCAAGAGAGGACGAATCTAACCAGGAATGCTGAGTGAAATCCGGCTACAAAATTTGCATTTAGAAACGCTGAGGCAACTGAGGTTTGATGATGGTCTGGGCCTGGACGCACTATTGAGATTACCCAGGGTAAAAGTGTTGACGTCCGTGTTAACGCTGGGTGAATATTGGTGATGTTAACACGTTTACCCTGGGTGATCACCATGATGCATGGTAATTATATGTAAATTATTTAGGATCAGTTTAGTCTTCGTTTCGTGCACTATCCTTATACGAAAACTAATCATTGTAATAAGTTTCTTCCTGCACTCATCAGTAAGGTAGAAGAAACTTCTTGAATGTGTAAATTTTTTAAATTTGATATATTTTTATATAAAATTGGAATTATAGTCATATAAATTGTGAGAATAGAAAATACTGTAAAAACCATAGCAACTTTATTTAGATGGTAAAGTATTAACATTTATGTTAAATAGATATGCTTTTATAGATGTTTATGTAGATATAATCTATTACATATTTATATGTGACCAATTAATAATGTTTGAAATGAATGAATGGGGTGTAAATAATGTGTGAGTATTAATGTCATTAAAAGATAGTGATTGCGATATGTGAGATAACCTGAATTATACTAAATGAAGTATAGTTCATTTTATTTGCACGCCAGCTGGGTTATTGTCGGCGGTGCATATACACTTAAGAAGATGGACCTCGTCCTTAATGGGTAAGTCCTTATACACAAATGGATGGTGAAAGTTTGTGTGTGTATAGGACAATTTATACTGGATGCGTGCGACTGACGCGCGTGCGTCTATATGATGAACAATAGGGCCCAGTCGCATAGCAGTCGCATCGCAGTCGCAGCTTAGACGCACGGGTTTATGGTCTCGCGGCGGCCGCGCGTTCTTTTTTGAAGATACACATGCCGTATTGACCGGTCTTCATGGAAAATTCCTCGCAAATGAATGCGTGCGACTGATGCGCGACTGACGCACACAGCCAGCACAACTACCCTTATGTATGCAATGAATAGAATCATGGAGGGTGAACCGACCCAGATCAAACCTTGCATGCACATCCCATTCGGGCCGGTGGAGGTAATAGGCCACTCTTCATCCGGGGTTTTCGACAGACCTCTTAATTACATCGATCCCACTGACTTCTCGCCATTTTTGCTCAGGAGTCGGTGGGGTCATGTCTCCAGGGGTTCCTCAATATGCTGAACACGTATATGGCAGTAAATGAACCCACAGCTGACATCACTGTTATAATTTGCCATTGCCAACATCCTGCATTGAACGAGAAGTGAAAGCACGACCATGTAGTATTGGCTGTCATGGAGAAATGAGCTATGCTATGAGAAAGCAAGTAAGGGCAATGATTACAATAAAAGATGAATGGGACTTATCTTAATGGAGTATAAGATAAATAAGTAACAATGAATAACATATGTATACAAGATGGAGGAGGAGAGTAAAATTGAAACAAATGATTATAGCTGGTATACTACATTCCATATTTCATTTTTATGAAGTTATTTTTATGTAAACATTTTAAGTATGAGCATTCGATTGTAATTTTGTCATAACCCATAGTTAATAATTTATATTTAGTTAATTGTATCCGATTTTTAAAGTCTTCCGCAATAGTACATGTACGGGCTATTCGTAATATTTCAGTATATATAGTGGCTTTTTTAATAGAAATGGAAATGTTCGAACAAAAGTGTGGGAATCTATTAATATGAAAGCCAAAACAATCAGTTTTATTATACATCTTAGTAATGATTTTGTTATTTATTATGTTTATGTCTAAATCTAAGTAACTACATTTACAATTTGATTTATGTGTTGTTTCCAAAGATAATATTCTATGGTAGACTCCTACCATTATGTTAAGAATATTATCAACTGTAGTATTATGTATAATTAATAGGTCATCCATGTATCTATATGGGTATAAATATATTCCAGAGTTAGTATTACTTTTTGTATAAGTATATTCGAAATATGATAGTGTGAGATCTGCTAGAAGCGGACTAAAATTTCCTCCCTGTGGAACACCTATATTTTGTTTAAATATAAGGGAACCAAAGGAACAAAAACTATTGTTCAAGAGATAATCAATCATGAAAAGTATGTCTTGAATTTTATAATATCTACACTTAGATTCGTCAGAACTGTAATTGTCAGTGTAAAATAATTTATTGTATCTAGTGCTTGCTATGAATTGTTTATTAACATTTTTAAAGCAGATTTTAAGAATTTCTCTAATATTACTAAGAATAGTATTATGTGGTAAGTTTGTAAACATATTAGTGAAGTCTGCTGAGAAAAGTTGTAAATTGTTGACTCTATGTTTTGTGAGGTTTTCACTTATATTTATATTATTTATTGACCAATAACCATGAAATGTATGATTTCTCATTGTAATTGACTGTACATAGTTTTTAAAATGATTTCTGATGAATGTAAAAATTCTTGTGAGTTCTAAAGCTAGTGGTTTAGTAGTACTATTATAAGCTCCAGTTATGTATCTAAACTTTATTGGTGACTTATGTAATTTGGGGATAGCATAAATAATTGGGATTCCTGAATTTATATTCGGTATCAAATGATGATTCACTAGGAACCTATTGTGTCTAAATGTAATTTGTTCTGATGTTTCTTTATCATAATATTCATAAGTATTATTAGTATTAGATGGGATGAAGAATTGTTTATTATATCGTACACCCATTTCTTGCATAATCTGAAGTATGTAGAATTTTTTGCAGATAATGGCATAATTGCAACTAACTTTATCCACTGGACAAAATATAAAGTGTTGTTGTAGTTTTTTGATTATCATTAGGTCTCTATCACTCAGTGTAATAGTAGTTGTAGAGAGATTACGATAAAATTTTGGTTTGAGTTTTATATATAGTTTATGTTTTATAAAAGATTCAATAATTGTTAAATGTTCAGATTTCAATTTGTAACGGGATTTTATCACTTCTAAATATTTTGAAACGGTAGCGTAAATCCATTCATGTAGCTGTTGTTTACTAAGTTTAGGTGTAGTACGAAATTTTGTTCCTTTATTTAATATTTCTATAAGTCTCTTATCCATTAACACATTTAAATTTCCTGTAATAATATGTTTATGATGTTGGTCAATAAAAGATTTATAGATTTCTTTTTCACATTCACATCTATTATCTAATATTTGTACGGCCCTTTCGTTATGCAAATTCCTTAGAGTATGATTATAGTTAAATACTTTTGTTGATAGTGGTGGTGCATAATTATATACTACTCTAAATGGTATGTATGTAGTTTTGGAGTTGTTAGTAATTATAGATTTGATTGTATTATTATTTAATATTCTGTTAATATTAATATTATCCAAAATATTATGGATATAGAAAGTGGGAAGGTTACAGTAGTTATTATATGGACTTTTTGGTTTTTTGAAGGAGTTTCGGAAATGAAATTTACATAGTAAGCATAATAAATAATGTTTTTGATCTATAGGTATCTCTGACAAAAAATTTTGTTCAAAAGTATATTGTATAAGTTTATTTATTTTGTTTTTACTAATCGAATATATGTATTGTTTGAGTGAACGAAAATCATTATTGTGTTTAATGAATTCTATGAAGTGGTTTTTGAAGTTTGACATAGCTATTGTTTTTATTTCTGATTTATTTCCATTTTGTACACATTTATAACGTTTACGTCTATTTCTAGTCCTATGTTTAGTAATTTTTAAAGAGAAATACGGATGACTAGGTCGAAATGTGAGGGGATTTTCAATGTTCGAAACATTGCCATAGTTATGTATGTTGTCGTTATTTCCAAAAGGATAAGCTGTTATTAACAATTTAATCCAAAATAGTTCTTTGGACATTAATACATTTTTATCAGTGTTATCCATAAAATTGTCTAGAATGGAGACTAGAATATGTGCTCTATTACATTTATATGTAAAATGTGAGTATAAATAGTTATTGGTGTTCTTCTTTCTAATATTTAGCAAATGTTCATTAATACGTTGTTTAAGTTTTCTTTGTGTAATTCCCACATATTGGTAACCACACTCTGTACATGTAATACAATAAACAACATTTTTACTATTGCATGAAGCTGATTCTGTAGTTTGAGTGTATACTTGGAGATTTGTAGTGTGTGATCTTACATAAGGTTTTTCATCTAGGTATGTACACATTTGACATTTTCCACATGATTGTGAGCATGAAGAATTGCCAAAATTGTTTAAAACGTAGCTATCGTTAACCTTAGATTTTTGAAATTCAATATTATTATAATAATTAAAGGGGGTATAAGATACAGAAGGACTTGAACTATTAGTAGACCAACTAAAAGGGTGGGAGGTCTCACCCAGAAATATAAAAGCAGGAGATTCCTATAATATAGGTTCTACAGGGCTGCTGTAAGGGGTTAGCGCACCCTACAAAGGTTGTGTTAAAGAGTGTTTTTGATACATGCCTAGACTCCTTTGGAGGCGCAGTTCCCGTCTCCCTGCCGAAAACTACTTATATTAACCACATCAAAGGAGCCCCTATTGTTAAAGGGGTATGGTCCCCGTGTTTAATGATATACGTAAATGACATGAGAAATTTTGAGTTTTATTTTTATTTTTTATTTTTTATTTTTTATTTGTTTATTAATTAACTATTATATTTATTATTTGATTTTTGATAAATATATTTATTATTTGATTTTTGATAAATATTATAAACAATTGAACAAAGAAGCCAAAATAAAATAAAAACTAAAAGTGGAAAAAGAATTAACATTAAAAATGTGTACGAGGTTAACATACTGCTGTGTATAAATTTAATATGGCATTGACTCTAGGGAAAGAGAAAGGAGTTTTCAAGAAGATGTAAACAAGCGTGCATTGGTTGATTGGGTCCGTGTGACTGGACTGAAGAACGAAAGGAAATGGAAGATAGATAAGCTGCTAAACCATTTGGCCAAGGAAGTGATAAAGTATGTATAATCAAACTTTCAATGGAGATAATGATTTTTAATATATTAAAGGTATCCAGAGGACAAACCGACTGCATTTTGACCCTGGATTGGTTCGAGTGTTTGCGGTAATTTGCGAATGTAAGGTTATTGCATATATGGCAGGGACTAAAGGGGAGAAAGGGTCTCCGACAAATGGCAGCTTGTGGGCGGGGCTAAGCTGCAACCCTAATTACTTATTTGAAAGGTATATAGTGTATCGCTCAGTCCAGTCAATTCCCTATGTATGAGGGAGTGTCATTACCCATTGCATAATCAATCAATAAGTAAGAGGTAAAAGAGAAAAAAAAAGAAAAACAAAAAATTTCCCATTTGGTCCTACCCTAAGACGTCTAGGAATGCATAGATGAATTGAAGCATGCAGTTCACAAAGAATGAGCATGTAAAGTAAAATAGCCAAGAACACGAGAAGAAGTGCATTTGCCAAGGATCGATACGCATCAAATGCATGAGCGTAAATTTAACCATTCAAATGCTCCGGTGAAGGCTCTAGAAAAGAAGCCAGGCAATTATTGGCACAGCCCATCACCGCCAAAGGGCAATTTCATCAGGTTTTACCCCAAATATGGCAATTGTGGACATCAGGGTTGGCTTTTTTGCAAATATAACCGCCAGCGCCACAGGGTATCTAACGAATCAATTCTTTTTGCCTCCGAACGCTGACTGAATAATAGCATAGGGCAGTATTGAATTACAGAATGCCCTTTAAAAAGACTACGGTCGTGAAATTTTGTTATAGGGACAATGGCTGTCCGACAAAAGGAAAAGGAAGTTGTTTCCCGCAGAGCTCTCCCTGTGGAGAAGGGGTGCAAGGCCTAGTATAAACGCTCATGAGGAATTGTAAGTAGTTGAATGGTGTGCTCACATCTCTGTATGTAAGGAAGTAGCAAAGTATTTCCTATACACTTAGACATCTCTTAGCTCTGCGTGTCCTTTTTCGGGAGATGTAATTTGGCTTGTCGTTGGAAGGACGGATTAACCATTATGGAGTCGTGGTATGCTCATCGCTGTGTTTCTCATGATTCAAAACGAAAAAAAAGCAGATTCACAAGTTATTTGGAGTGGAACGAGGTTCTTTTCGTGGAACAACCAATGAAAAGGGAATCGCTTCCCTTCGAGAAAAAAAATGCTTCAGAGAAATAAACCCTATGGGTTCGTACCCACAATTCCCCCAGCCTTGTATGACTTAACCCCTCTTCTCCATGCATAATTCACGAAATTGAGTTTCAATGAACGCTTACGTTGCTCAACGTTACGCCTAACGTTTAAAGGCAGAGGGCCACCTCGTTCTGCCTGTTCGATTTACCAACATATCCTAGACGTTCTCATCATGTTGATCCCTGGGATGTACATCAACAGGCACAGAAGCGACGAAATCCCCATTTTTGAAAGGCTCGAACTGGATAAAAGTTTGGAGCCAGGAGGCGGATCGCTCCAAGCTGTGCTGGCTGCCTGCCACGGCTGCCGCGTCGGTCAACGAGTCTTTGCGTGTCCAATCGATAAGATCAACGGCTTCACATGTCAACTCGGGTTGGCAAACTGTTACCGACCCCGTCCTGGAAGACGGGTTTATAGACCATTCCGAGACAATTTATGTACACCATTGGAACCGCCGCGCCGAGTAGATGCAGAATCTGCTGTTAGCTGAACTACGAAAATGAGGTGGACCCCTGTCTTTAGCGACGAGTCTGAACAAAGAAATTTCGCGGCATTCGTGCCTTCCCCCGTAATTGCAGAACACATCAGTTTTTCGACGTCAACTAAACTTTTCTCTATTTTTCGTCAACTTTCAGGGCTTTTTTTGCTCCCTCACCTTTTTCAGCGATTCCAGCAAAGTTAATTTGGAGAACTGCTATTATGTTGGGGTTTTTAGAATGACCGCTGCTAGCGTTCAGCGCTCGCAGCGCGAAGCGATGGCGTTGACTATCAACGAGATCGTTGCGCATCTAGTGGAGGCTCATCGAGAGAACAAAACAGTAAATTTGAACCGATTGAAGTGCATAGTAAGTTTGCGGTCATTCAGTTAATTTTTTCAATACTCTTTTTTTTTGAAACTTCGAGTTTTGATCTTACTTTCTATGAACTACTAACCACCTATGTTTTTGTCCATTTTTGACTCCCTGTAGTGAAATTTGATTTTAAAAAAATATCATTTGTCCCAGAAGCGCATGTCATTTCATTGATCCTATAAGTTCTAAGCTTTTTCTTTCAATGAACTGAGAACATTGAGTGCTCTGTTTATGAAAATTATCTCCTAAAATGAGAAAACTAGCATTTGGCAGGCAGAATAGGATGTAAGAGCACCATTTATGGAGTAAGTGCGGAGTTATACCAGCCTACTAGATCAGTGTATCACCCTTCTAATCTATAATACTACGTTCTCTTTCAGATAGCTCAGAAGTATGGACTCAGTTCACAACCAAAGTTGGTTGACATTATCGCTGGAGTTCCAGCTGAATTCAAGGTTAGTTCCAGCAGTTGGAAGGTGTTTCGAACATCTTTATTACTTTTGCTGAAGAAGAAAACCATGTGGCTCCTGGTCAGATATTTCTGATGTCTTTTAGGATGTCCTGTTACCGAAGCTAAAGGCAAAGCCAGTTCGAACCGCTTCTGGAATCGCTGTAGTAGCAGTGATGTCTAAGCCGCATCGCTGTCCACACATCAACTTTACCGGAAACGTCTGTGTTTATTGCCCTGGAGGCCCGGATTCTGACTTCGAGTACTCGACGCAGAGTTATACGGGTTACGAGCCAACCAGTATGAGGGCTATACGAGCAAGGTAAGCGCTTCTCAGATATTTAACAAAGGTGTCCTTGATTTTGTGGATAATCCTACTTTTTTTCTCAGATATGATCCGTTTCTACAAACTCGTGGCAGAATTTCGCAACTGATGCAGTTGGGGCATTCAATCGACAAGGTTTGCTGCTTGGATTCGGTTTTTTTTTTCTTACTTTCTATGGGATATGAGTAAGACCTTCATCACTTTGCACATACTGGTGACCATTTTAGGTTGAGTTCATCGTTATGGGCGGTACTTTTATGTCTCTACCTGACGATTATCGCGATTATTTCATACGTAACCTCCATGATGCTTTAAGTGGGCATACATCAAATAGTGTGAAGGAGGTGGGTGCAATTTCTTGGTGTTTCGCAGGCGCACTGTTGAGTTATTCTGGAATAAATAGAAGGTTGAGGAACAAATTGCTCAAAATAGAGTCAGGATACTCTCAGAGGACGCCGGTAGTCGCTACAATTTGCCATGATCGCCACGAGGGGATCAATAGACATCCTTTTCACTTGTTTCTATCACTTCCACCGCGGCTTATTTTGCTTCATTTGGAACCGGTGCACTTTCTACAAGCCCTAAGCTGGGGATTGTGGCAAATCCTTGAGGAAAAGTACTAGTTTAAGAGGGACAAAAGCTAATAAGTGGTCAACGAATGTCGAAATACCCTGCAAAATGTCTCTGAGACATTTTTTTCTCGAATGGTAAGCGTTTTCTTAGGAACTTTTCGCTTTCGGAACCCATTCGAGTATTCCCTACCACATTTATTTCTAACATTCGTTTGGACCATTCTTAGCGAGGGATGAATGTTTTTCATCCAGGCTGTGGCTTATTCCGAGCGGAGCAAGATCAAATGTATTGGAATTACAATCGAAACCCGTCCGGACTACTGCCTTCCCCGCCATCTGAATGACATGTTACTCTACGGATGTACCCGACTCGAAATCGGAGTACAATCCACATATGAGGACGTGGCTAGGGACACAAATAGAGGACACACTGTCAGTTTCCTTTTTTTCAATCATCGACGCACCTCTAGCCATACGAGGAGATTATTTGATGTATTTCTGCGATTACTAGTACATTACACTTTCAATATCTGCTCTTTAACTCTCTTCTCGAGCCTCGCCTTACTTTTAATCTCATCTATCTTGTCTTGTTTGTGTTCCCTCTTGTCCCCTCACTGTCTGGTTCCTCTATTATCGCAAAGTACTGTTTCTTCTATTGTATCCACTGTTTAGGTGAAATCTGTTTGCGAAACTTTCCACATGTCTAAGGATACCGGCTACAAAGTGGTTATCCATATGATGCCAGACCTACCAAATGTGGGCTTAGAGCGAGACATTGAGCAATTTGTGGAACTTTTCGAGGTGATTTCTTTTGTTTTTTTTTCTTTTTTCTTCAACGCTATATATTGTTGAGAAGGATACAGTTAGCGGGGCGGAATGTATTTGTTTAGAATCCAGATTTTCGACCAGATGGCCTGAAACTCTATCCAACACTTGTGATTAGAGGAACTGGCTTGTATGAGTTGTGGAGGACTGGGAGATATAAGGTTGGTTAATAGGTTTTTTTTTTTTGAGTTAACGCTTAATCATTGAGATGCTAAAGTAGCCTTGATATCTTTCAGAGTTATCCACCATCGGTATTGGTAGATCTGATTGCTCGAATACTATCCATTATACCACCATGGACTCGGGTCTATCGTGTACAACGAGATATTCCTATGCCGTTGGTGAGGACATCAAGCTTTTTTTTTCTTCGAAAATTTTGTCACTTCTAAGGACGTCGTTCTGTGTTTGCCGTAGGTGCTGTAAATTGATGTGATTTTTCTCCTTTTGGACATCTCATTAGTTGAATTCGGTTTCATAGGTATCAAGCGGTGTGGAGCATGGAAATCTACGTGAACATGCATTATCACGGATGAAAGAACTAGGATTAGCTTGTCGTGACGTCAGAACGAGAGAAGTTGGCATCCAGGTGAGTTTTACCCAGGTTCTCCTCGAAATTTGGTGTTTCTGACAATTGCTTCCTTCAGGAAATCCACAACAAAATTCGACCGTATAACGTTGAGCTGATCCGTCGAGATTATGTGGCTAATGGTGGATGGGAGACGTTTTTGTCATATGAGGATCCGGATCAGGTGTGGTTTTCTAAATATTTGCTTCTCTTATTGTCTCCATCGTCTTTCTTCCTTCCGCGCTTCTATGATTTACCATTCTTTCTTTTTTTCTCGTTACTGCACCATTATTATTTTGAATTTTTTTGTTATCTCCATGCGGAGCCCGTCTCTTACGAGTTTGTTTTTCACGCCTTACTAATTTTATCGATGTATAGCTGTCATTTGCTGTTTTTCTCTACAGTGACCATTTTTATAGTTCAATTATGATTCAGTTATCTGAACAAAAATGCTCGAGAAATGCTGAGAACAGTATTGAACAGCACAGCAATATTGATTTCTCAATGATTATTCCAACAGAAAGGAATCTTCTTGGCATAATTCGCTTGCTCTCTGTTTTTTTTTCTGTTCCTTCACATTTTCCCGTAATTCATTTGCACCACTCTTGCTTATTTGTGAACTTATTTCTCAGGCTCCAATCTGTTTATTTCCTGTTCCAGTTTTTTTATTAGACCAGTATTTTTTAAATTTCTGTCGATTTTTTACTTCACTTTCGATCAGAATTCTGATTCTTACCTATTGTGAATCAATCCATTTGCCTCCTTACTTCTACATTTTCCTATTGCTTTTTCTTTCCCTACTTTTCTAGTTAGCTTTTCTTTACGGCTTCTACAACTCAATATAATTTATTTAAGGACATTCTCATTGGTTTACTGCGATTAAGAAAGATCTCAAACAAGGCCCATCGGTCTGAGCTGAAGGTATGAACCTTTATACTCATCTCCCTAGCTCTATTTGTAACAGTATGTAACGGTTTTTAGGGCCGTACTTCTGTTGTACGTGAATTACACGTCTATGGTTCTGTAGTATCAGTATCGGACAGGGATCCATCGAAGTTCCAGCACCAGGTAATTTTTTTTCCGCCTAAATTCCTCAAATTCTTGTTGAACGAGGGTCGCTAGGGTAAGCATGTTTATAGGAGGACTCAGTTGTTCTATGAGTTTAGCGTGTGACTTTAGGGCTTCGGTCAATTACTTATGGAGGAAGCAGCACGAATAGCTTTCTGTGAGCATAGATCGGAAAAGATTGTTGTTATATCTGGTGTTGGTACGAGGGATTACTACAGGTGAGGAGTCCGCGAGCATTTTACTGTACCACTAGTCTCTATTCTTTCGTGTGGCAAATATGAAATCCTTCAGAAAACTTGGATATGAACTGGATGGATCGTATATGAGTAAGTTGTTGCGTGCTGAGGATTTCGAGACAGAGTGTTGACGCTGGTTGCGGTGGTTGTTTGTTGATTTTGTTGTTGACAGTATTCCATTAGTTATTTTTTATTAGTGGGTGATATATCTTGTGATTTCTTGAGATATTGTACTTATGCAGCCCGTAGATATTGAATGCGGTAAGAAATTGCAGTAAAAAAAAACACATTGTTTGAACATGTGCATGGCCTTTCATCGATTAATCATGAGTGGGAATACTAGTTTACTAGGATTAAAGCACTTGTCTGGCGTGGGGATAGAATCGGGCCACTGCGCTGCTCCTCTTAAACACAGCATTCACGAAAATTTCCACTCTATTTCTTGCAGAACCCCGAAATCCGGTAAAATTTCAAATGCGAAGATTTCCATGGGTGCTGCGTCTTGTACTATTGTAAATAAATGCGTCATCACAGATGCAGTGGACGTCAATGGCGGTGGCCCATCTACGGTCTCGAGAAGGACGCTACGCGACCGCGCTGCGCGCGCCAGGATCAGTGTCTCTGCTGCCGGGATGCTACTTCTAGTCGCTTTCTTCCCAATTTGGTCAGAATTCCTGAGAATCGGATGGAAAGCTGCTAGATATAGCATAACAGCAGCAGAAAATATCGTTCGCTATGCACGCGGCGCGGTAGCGCGGCGTACTTCTCGAGGCCGCAGATGAGCCACCGCCATTGACATCCACTGTATGTATAGAGATATATGGTTTTGACAATTTGTTAGTATTATTTGAATTCTGTCCGTTGCTACTGGTTTTATTTCTATGTGCTTATAAAATGATATAAAAGTGTCTATCTTTTCTTGCAAAATTCACTGGAAAGAAAACCTGACCAGGGTCCATGACACGTCGCTCCATATATACACTTATTTTTTCACATTTTCATAACATGAACAAGTTTTTGGCGCCACTATAACACAAATACAAGGGAATGGTAACCTGACGTGGACTAGTAAGCAAATTTACAAGGAACGACCGTGCTTACGCGCGTGTGGTCGAGATGGGCGGGGCACAGTTTGGGTGCGAATAATAGTGATGCAGAACTGGGTGGGTTATGTTTCTGTGATTGGCCTGGCCAAGGAAAGGGCTAGTTATAGAAACATGACTCGCCCCGTAGTTAACAGTTTCGATCGATACTGCTGCTATCCTGCAACGCAAGCGCGCGCTTCCCTGTATGTTCATCGTCCTCAGTCCATTTCAACTCCCATGCAACTACATCTTCACATGATTTGAGCCAAATTTAATAAAGAACTTGGATATCTATTGGTTTAGTGAGCACATTCGCTGTGACAACAGTTACAGGAACGATGCTATACTGTGATGGTAATCACAGATGAATATTAGTCAGTACAAACATTAAATTTAGTGGAAATCCTCACAAAAAAGTGAACAAGTACACAAAATACAATTCGATTTGTGTATGAATTAAGCAAATTCATGAAAGCTAACAAATACTCTATTGTAAAGTCATAGACGTCATCAGCAACGTTGGGTTACGGCGCGCGGCTGCGATGCGAATGCGGTCATGAAAATCGATACGGAATATCTATTGATTAGTTTATGATCAACCAGCGCTATAGATTTCCGACCTGCAATACTCTGCTTTTCGTGTCGATTTTTGTATTTGGCAAATAGCCGCGTCGCAGCCGCACGCCTCCAACGTGGCGCACAACGTCTATGATCTTGACGCTAACATACGGATCAGTGTTTCTCATTGGTTCTCAACTTGAGGAATGTTACGCTCTGCAACAATGCCACCAGCAATTTCACGTGCTGTACGACAATCGAACTCAGTCAGTTGCATATTCACAAGGAAATTCAGGAAAAAGAACCATAAAAGTATTGAGTACAAAGACGCTAGCATATAATCACTCCAGGGCGCTATACCACCTCCGTCAGCACTTGAGATACTATACATGAAGGCGAATGAACGGAATAGTGATTCGAGGAACATGTAGAACTGAAAAAAATCATTAGGCAGGTAAATAAATCCGTAAACATTGTTGGAATTTCCTTGAGTTAGGTGGAAACACAGCATTTTTAGTTTGTTGTACAGGAAGAAGCAAAAAAAAATTGATCCGGCGCGACGCGACGCGCGGGTGCAAGCGATGCGGCAAAAGCAATCGATACCCGTATTAAGGCTTTACGGAGAGGAAGTGACAGTACCGCTCATTTGTGCATCGCATCGCGTTGAATCAGCCCCTAATTATTCAGGAACAGGAAAATGTCTGTGGAGAAAGGGGGTGGAGCGAATTTGAAGTATAAAGCACTGTGAGAAAAACATGAAAAAACAAACTTACAAGAGAAAACAAAGGAAAAATATGCAGTAGTGTCGGACTAACAAGCAGTCGTTCAACAAGGCGTGGCCAATGTGCCATCAGTGGACCCGTGACGATCATGGCGATCAACGACATCATCGGAAACGAGCCGAACATCACCCATCGCACGACAAAATATGAGATCTGCAATGAAGTAACATAAGACCTCGAAATTATGCACGGATACTGTAATTTGAAGGTACTGTAACAGACATCTGTCGCGTCGGGATCCTCATAACTAGCCAATTCCTGATTTGGAGCGCATGTGTGAATAAACGAGAACGTCCGACACCGTATTAGATCGTCTTCCACTGGCGTGACTCGGCGATGGATGATCATGTGTAAGCATGTGAGGACCGTCACCGTCTGGAAATTGTACTCTGATTAGAAAGACGTCTGACTACCGTAATCGAGGAGTTACTGCAAGTCAGGGTGGGGCGAACTCGAATTCTACAAATTTTCGCTTTTCCAATCAATCTGGGCAAGATTTCTGGACAAATTTTGCAGTTTGACTGCAAAAGGACTTCATCTTCAGTCCGAATGCATAATTGTGGTTACCCAGGGTAAACTTGCCAAGATCCTCAAATTTACCTATCGCTAGAACCGGCGCCGATGCATTTACCCTGGGTGATCCACCTAATTTGGAGCAGAGAGCTCTCGACTGGTAGTTGTTTCCCAACATCTGATCGATTTCTTTTCCAAGAACATGCAAAAGCAGAAGTCCCGGCGTCCATGAGAACTGAACCCTCGACCGGTAGATTATGAATCGAATGCTCTAGCAATTGCGCTATGGAACCGCGAAGGTATGAAAACGGAGCCAAAGGAGACTTACTCGTACAAATAATTTCGAACATGGATGTCTCCTGTCCACGTCTACTTCTTCCAGGTCTTCTGGAGTATTTTCGGCGTTTTCTTCTTCCATGACCCCACGGCAGCTGAATGGCGAACAGCAGTGACTGTGTTGGTGAAATTGTAGCTGTACTGATTGACAACCTTCTATGGTACGTGCACGAGTGGAAATGAAAATGATTCGAGCATTAGTTCCTTATATAGGTTTTTGCCTATTATAATACACAGGCAATAGTATATTAGTAGTTATCGATTTATTGATCGCCCATCATAGCGTCAACAATTTATGGGAGCTGTTCAGCCACTGATTTGTCAGAGCACCAAATTTCACACCACTGGTTTTTCAACGATAGGTAAACAGGTTGTGACAGTCAGATTCAGAGAAACAGGGCACTAAATATTGCTCTGCGTCTCTCACCGTCACTAAGACAGTGCTGATGAAGCGCAGGTGGAACAAATTGAAGTATTAATGACGGAGCTAACTCCTCATATAGTGCATTAGAAATTAAGAGTGGAGAATTAAGGAGAATTAACGATTAACGATTCGAATAACCGTAAAACTCATTGGAAACTACGTCTGATTTCGCTCATGGTAGGGTGCAGAGAAGTCACTTGGTGCTCCTCTGCGTCTCTGACCAGTGGTGATCTTCCTGTGCGCAAAGCGATGGGGGCGAAATGCTACAAGAATCATAGCAAAATTTTTGTTTTCATGATGAGAGAAGCACAGAAGCAGACACCACAAATGGAAGTGGCGACTTTGCATCTCTGCCTCTCTCTCTTACGAAAAATTGCACCAAAATGTATGCTGCATCGTCTACACATTACTCTGTGCACGGACGCACAGGCCACCCAAGGCGTCGGAGCGGATGAGGCCGATGGGAAACCAGAGGCGGCGCGGATGCGGCGCGGCTGACATAGCAGCATGCGTCGGTTCGACCAGCCATTTCCGTTATATTTGATTGTTTTTTTTTAAATTTTTACATTCCTTCCTACTTCTGCGCCACCTTTTTCTACCGCTATCCTTCCATGCGATAAGTTTCTTCATCAGTGTTATTCCAAACAGCTGATCGATTTGGCCAAATGGCCTAATGCCTCTAGATTTCCCACCGGTTCAATCAAAGGCGATGAGATGAGCACAGAACTACAGAAAGTTTCTTCGTATTCTCCACTGTACCTCCACTAGCTTACGCGATGAGACAGCCTCAATGCGTGAAGAGAACACAGACGATGAGAGACACACGTCGCCCCGCCCCTTTTCTACCTCCTTCGCATCTCAGTGGACGAAAAACAACAGGAAAACGCACGAAGCTGCGGAATACCCTTGCTAAACAATTTACATGTCAAGACGAGTTACTCAAGGTAGAACTAGTTAAAACCGGCCTAGACTTGTAAATACAGGTGAATTGGAGAAAATCGATTTTTTCAAGAAGCTGCTGCTGATTCATTCATTTTCGTTGATTTGTTAGTCATTTTCGCTTATTAGTCCCCACATTGGTCATACGGGCGCAATTCTGACCATTTATTGTTTTTCATCAGGTTAGTTATCGATTAAATCTCCTATTAAACAAACTATCAAACTACTCAGATCCCCAAAAACAAGTTGTCGACCCAGCTTTGCCTAAAAACTACTTGCAAACAAGCTTTAAACTAGCGGATCGTTGTCGACAAGCTTGACTTCATCGTGACACCCAAAACCAAGTTGTCGACAAGCTTTTCTCCCGGCAACTTGCCAAGAAGGAAGGGAAAAAAACGAGTTATCGACAAGCTTTTGGGCGGAAAAGTTGTCGACAAGGAACTTCAAAGAAAGTTGTCGACAAGCTTTTGGAAAAGCAAGCTTCAGACGCGATCAAATACTTGTTTGCCAAATGCTTGTCTACGAGTTGTTTTTGCGGTTCTGAGTAGGATTATTGCAAGCAATAATTTCTGTTTATCCATGAATTTTCAGGAACCCCCTCTTCGACAGAATACCATGCTTCACCTTTGCCAGTACACCAAAATTGTCACATTTCTATTGGTGTTCAATCTTGTCATAATGCTCGCGTACATATCACATCGTAGCAAGATTGACACTCCACGTAAGCCCAATCGATTATCGATCGTTTCTCTCTGCATCGCAGCCTTGACAAGATGTCATTTATTCAGGATATAAACCAGGAAAACAAATGCGTTCTCATCCAAGACATGGCCCAAGGATGTGGCGTCTACCACGTCCACCACCCACAGCGCCTATTCTCACTTCAACGAAGCAGGAGGAGCAGGAGGATGATCTCAGCAGTTCTACCGCAGCTCCTGAGCGGGAGGGCGATCTCAGTGATTCTACTAGGGTTTCTGAAAGCAATACTGATGTCAGCGTATCTATGAAGAATCCTGTACAAAGACAAGCGATTGATCGCGGTGCTTCTACGAGGGCTTCTGAAGAGAAGACTTATTCCAGTTCTTCTGGGAAGGCTTTCGAGAAGGAGGCTTATGCGAAAACTTCTGTGGAGATTCTCGAACAAGTGACAGATTCCAGCGTTTTCACGAAGAAACCTGAAGTGACAGATCTGAGGACTGATCCTGACACTTCTGCGAAGGTTCCTGTACAGAAGAACGACGATTTTGCAATTTTGGACACTTGCCCTTTGAAGGTTATTGATCCACTGTCTCCAGAACTGCAGCAGTTTCACACACCGGATTTTGATCCCAAGGAAGTAAGTGTTGTTGCACTCATTCTAGACTTACAATTAGACTTATTGTTAATAGTATTTGCAAAAAAAAACATACCAAGAATAACAGCAACAACAAATATGACGATATGCCAGGAGCAACAACAACAACAACAACAACAACAACAACAACAGCAAATGTAGCAGCAACAACAATAAAAACAGCAAGGACAACACAACTTCTACGCGTAACAATAACAAGGCAACAACAATATCAACAAAAGTATCAGCGGTAGCAACATGGCAGTAACAACAGCATTGACAACAGCGGCAACAACAACAACAAAACAAGCAGCAGCAACAATAACATCACTAACGCAACAACAACAACAACAACAACCACAACGACACAACAGCAACAACAACAACAACAACAATTGCAGCAGCAACGGCAACAGCGACAATAACAACAACAGTAAGTGACAACAACAACAACAAAAACAAAAACCCCAACGACAACAGCAACAACAGTAGCAAAATCAGGAGTAAAAGCTGCAAGAACAACACAAATTCTACCGGCAACAATCCCTGGTAACTGTGCAGCACGAACGCAGCTCGAATGGCGTAATGGCTCGAGTAGAAGCCTTAGCAGCAACGGTTCCCAGTTGCTCCCATCCTCCCTCGATTGCTGCTCAACCTTTCATCCCTTAGCTTCACTTTAGCAGCAACTGCTGTGGGATGGCAGCAATTGAGGGGAGGATGGCAGCAACTAGAAATCGTTGCTGCCTGGGTTTCTACTAAAACCATTACGCCGTTCGGCCTGCGTTCGTGCTGCACAGTTATCAGAGGTAACACAACTTGTGACAACAATATCAACAACAAGTCAGCAGTAACGACACAACAATAATAGTAACAATAATGATAATAGTAACAATAACAATAATAATAATAATAATAATAATAATAATAACAGCAAGGGCAGCAACAACATCAGCAACAGCAAAAAATCAGCAGCGATGCCATCGTCTACAGAAACAATCCCATCAACACAGCAGCAGCAACAACAACAACAACAACAACAACAACAACAACAACAACGAAACTGCAGCAGCGGCAGCAGCGTAACAGAGGCAGCAACAAAAACAGCAGCATCATAAGTAGCAGCAGCAACAACAACAACAGTTTCAGCAGCAACAGCAGCAGTAGCAACAACAACAACAACGACGACGACAACAACAGCGGCAACAACAACAGGAACAGCGACAATTATCACAAGCTCGAGCAGTTATTAAAGCTCATTATTTCTACGCAATTAAGTTGTTTGTTACTGCTGTAACTGTTGTTGCCAGTGTTGTTGCTGTTGTCGTAGCAACATACGTGTTATTCTAGTGTTATTTATTCCAGAACTGCACAACATATAAACCTCTGACTAAACTAAAAAATGGAACTGTTGTGGTATTGGATGAAAATACAAATTGCATTGCGAGGTATCAAATTTTGTTGATACAGTAATTTACAGTATACGCTGACGGACTCGTTTCAGATGTTTACTGCATGAAACGGAGAGTAAATTCCGTAGTGGACCATATGTTCAACTACCCTCAAGCAATAGATTCGAGTGTGATGTCGTCGAGACGAAATGCGACGACGAGTCCTACATGCACCTGCAAATCCACGAATCCGAGTCAGTTTGTGGGTCCCGTAACGAATGATGGATGTGTAGCGTGTTTTTAATTTTTCAGTGTCAAAGAGGAAGATATCAAGCCATTGCCAAATGTGTACCTTTTAATCCTGGATTCTGTCTCGAATTTTATGGCCAAAAGGTGACACTTATGTATAGCATACTTATTGATTATTTCTCGATTTATCCCGTTTACCTCAGGACGCTGCCAAAAACACTGGCTTTTCTCAAAGAAGAGATGGATGCTGTACAAATGGAATTCCTCAACAAAGTCGCTGATAATAGTCGTCCTAATGGTTTCCCAATGGTGTTTGGTGGCTGCCTCAGGTATTTGTGATATTTATTTCCCGGTTTATCGATTTTTTCTCAGGGAAATCGATCGAAAAGGTCAGCCGGGTCAACAAGCCGGCAGAGCCGCCGGACTGGAACAATGATGAGATCTGTTATAAATACATGGATGAATACCCATACTACTTGGAAGAGTACAGGAAAAAAGGCTACAAGGTAAATTTCTCTAGAAAATGATATTTACGTTAACAATGCTCACAGGCTGTGATTGGTCAATTCACTGGCCAATCAGAGCATGGCAACTCCATATTACACTCTGAGCTTCCCATTTGTAATCTTTCTTTGCATATATGCATACCAGATCTAACCTTATTTCCCTTTTTATTTGTTTATGAACCGTGCCGCACAACAGTAAAATGACCGCCTACTGCAAGGGGCGGTCCCCAGTGCCATTTACGGCGCGGCATTCCTATAGCTGGTGAATGCTAATAATTACAGACAATGATCGCTCAAGATCTGTCCATGGGTATACTTTTCTACCAGATATGCCGTGGTTTAAAACGACGAGAAGCTGATCACATGTACAGATACGTCCATCCTCCTATATTTTTCTTGTTTTTTCATCTCTATCTTTTTTGAAATTCATTTTTATGCCATTCGATCTAAACTATTGGGACAAACGGTTCCACGATAATGTTGCCGGAAATACTTGTGGCGAGTCTCATTTACACATGCTGGACTACTACGAGAAGTTCATGAATTCTTATCCAGGTCAGGACTTGGAACAGTGCCAAGACTGGTCCTACAGCGAAGAAAAAATTGCTTTTTATTTGTAGGTGTACCAAAAATCGCTCAGGTTTGGCCGACGATATTGGCTCATGATGATGTGAACACGCTTTACCATGCCGATAGTCATTTTCTCAAGTTTTTGAAGAGAAATAAGAAAAACCTGGATAACTCCTTCTTTTTCTTCCTATCGGATCATGGACCACGCTCTGGTGGAGTGAGTTTCCACTAATCTTTTTATAAGAGTGGGCGGAGTAGTAGGATCTGCCGCCCACCAATCATAGAACGGATAGGTCCCGCCTCTTTTTCTGCAATGGCGTTTGTCATAAAATGTAGAAAGAACACTGCAGTGATTTACCAGCATACTCTAATCACCGATGGGGATTTTTCACCAGTACATTTCTGATGCTGTCTAAATGGACGTAGGCGGGGCAAAACTTTGATAACAACCAATAGGAAGGCGGGCGGTCTTCACCTTCCGCATTTGAGACGCCTTCGAATATTTCTTCCGCTCTTGAATGGAATCGCCTAAAATGGCAGTTCCCCTGAGGAGAGAACTCCTCCCATAACAATTTATCTCTTTAAAATTTCCCTCCTGAAGAAATGATATCACTCATGTTATCATACAGTAATTCTATTCCTCTAGTATATTAAATTCTCTGACATTCTTTCCATACGTCGTATTGAGAACTTTACCTGAATGTACAGAAGAAACGCGGGGATTGAAGCTTTTTGGAATTGACCAATTACGGCAGAGATAAGCTCCACCCCCGTACCTAATGTCCAATAGTAAATTCTTATATATTTCAGATGGAAAAAGTGCGCCTGGGTCGATATGAAAATCGTAACCCGTTCCTTGTTGTTGTGCTGCCAAAATACTTACGAAAAACTGCCGTTCAAGAGCAATTACGGGAGAAATCCTTACAACTGATGACTCATTTTGATCTACACGCTACCTTTATGGATATTTTGCATGTAAGTATTTTTTATTTCAAAAATTCATATTTTTTCTCCAAAAATCTCACAAGTCCGCAAATGCACAACTTTGGAAAACAATTTTTAGTTCCAACCCGAGGCAAATTTCATGGACACCTCACACCGTGATGTGCTACCACACAGCAAGGGATCATCTTTGTTGAGAGAATGGAAGGGGCCGAGGAATTGTAACAGTTTGCCGATTCCATGGGATTACTGCCTTTGCCAGTACGAGAAAGAAGACGTAGAGTAAGCGAAAAGTCGATATTCATGGGCGGTATTGGATTTTTAACTCATCCAGACTTTGTCATTCAGCGATAAGGCGTTGGAAAAGAAACTTGGTACTTTCATAGCAGGAAAATTGAATGAATTCCTGGAAAAAGAAGGATTTGCATCGCAATGTATCAGACAACAGTATGGTGAGGTCAGTGTCAGACAAACAGACACTCGTTTTCTTTCTGCGTCTCTGCCTAATTTTCGCATTTGAAGACTCTGGATGCTCAAAAGATGCAACTGGGGGAAAACACGCTCTATTCGATGTTGGTGAAGCTGAAACCATCAGAGGGCAAGTTTTCGGTGAGTTTCTCTTCCAGGATTAGGCGAGCAACATTTTTCTGGATTCTCGTAATGAAGTTTGTGCTTTTTTCCGAAATCACACCTATTTCGAGTTGATTCCAGGCAGAAGTCCTGGAAACACCGTCGGGTCTCAAGCTGGTCTCACATTTCACCAGGTGGGGATGGTACGGTAAACAAGGTGATTGCGTACTGGACCCGCCACGCCCACTTTGTCACTGTCCCACTCCGAAGGAGTAAGGAGCTAATTTATGGATGTTATGTTGCTATTAAATGTTCTAAGAATAGCGTTATGACGTGAAAGTATTCTCTATGTTGTTTTTAGTTATTTTTCGGGGTGCTAATCGATAAATGGGCGGGTCATTGAGAAGATTACTTGTTAAGAGCTTGCTGGATTCTGGATTTTTGTTGTGCTTCTGGATAAAATATGTTTTTAATTTGAACTTGGCGCTCATTTGCAAAAAACATCAAAAATCTCTAAGGAAATTCCACACATCACTGAATTTTTCCTTAGGTGGTAGGAAATGTTGCGGATCCTTGGAAAAATGGGAGGCTGTGATTGGTGGGGAAATTTCTTACCAATCATAGCCTTCCTCTTTTATTAGGATCACTTTTACCACTCCTCACCAGACCTGTAGTAACATGTGGTTTTTATGTGGTAAAATGTGTAGTCTTAATCGCAAAATTGTTGCGCTATTAGCGCCATAGCTGTTCACAAATGGCGAAAACCATGTGCCGAATTAGAAAAGTTAAGATGAAGGATACTATTCTGATCACTCGTCATGGTTTTGGCCGGAAAAAGTGCAATGATATACAAATACTTGTAGCAAACTATGGAGCAAGAGGGCGTGGCCAATCTACAGCTTCTTTTCCGGCCAAAAGGGCCTTTGATTCAGGACTTCAGCACATTTGAAATCACGGAGTAACGCAAAATTAACGTATTCCCACTCATTTACTGTATTTATGCTTCCGACTTTTAATGTCGCAATGTTCAGGAAATTGTGACATCGAATAAATGATCCGTGGACGAGTTTCCGCGCAAAGATTAGGTGAAAACTCGTCCAGCTTGGAGACATTTCCTCGCAAGAAAGGAATGTCAGCCAAAATGCTCCTTTGAGAATAACAACATGATACGAGAACTTTTTCTTGAACAGCTAAGATTGATCCAGAATCAGCGGCATTCCAAGGATAACGATAAGCGGTGGGCGTGGCCTATTGCAAAACTCAGCATAATTGTCGTGATTTTATGATTAAAGTTGTGAGTTTGTAGAGATCAGTAAATCTGGCTCGAATTAATATTTCGCCTCAGAAATGCCGCCACTCTTGTAGTTGCAGTGAAGCCACGCCCATGAGCTAGTTATGTCCAAGGGCCAGCCACGCCCACTTTTTAGACAAGTGCTAATTGACCACTGCGTTTGCAGACCTTCAATGGGTTTCAAGCTGTTATGTATCCCTAGATGGCATGTGAATTTCTAATTTATTGTCATTCTGGATCCAGCTAGGCCACGCCCCCCCCCCCACCTCACCTATCCAAGGACCCCTCTTAATAGCGTTCCACTGGCTGTTATTAGATGTTGAAGATGTCTGAGGAGCAGCACTCCTCACGCATTTGTTCAATAATTATGCAGCAGAGCGGAAATTACACGCTCACGTCGTCGCCAACACAATGGCTGTGACAGAGATCAGCTCAGCCCAGGAACTTCTTCCAGAGCACCCACTACACAGTTCCGAAATCGTGAAAACCACTCTTTGGCACAGTGCCAGGGAGAAGATGCAGGCTCTCTGCTTCTCTGCCTCTGCCTATGCGCCAATTTCCGCTGCTAGGCCCAATTGGCTGCATTAAATTTGCGTTCTTCCACTACCACTTCATCGGAGGCCATCCAATCTGCTCTGCGTCTCTGACCCAGCCGACCACCACATCCTGGCGGCCACTCTGGCCACTCTGCGCTCTGACCGCTCCGGCATCGTCGAGCCTCAGCGTTTCACTACAGCGTTCGCTAGCCAATTTTGTCGCGCCGTTGGGCGATTACGTCGTAAATTGTTGCATTTTTCGGATAAATATCGATTTATTGATTAGGCTCACTCATATAGTTCACAGCATGAAGAAGAATTCTCTACGAACTACCTGGTTGCTGTAATTTAGTCAAATTCTCCTCTAGTTTAGTACTACATATATTTCTTAGCTCTAATTTTTCAGGGTGAGGTATAATTTAACCCCAGGAGACGCAGAGAAGCAGACACCTCAACAAAGAATTCAGTCCTGACTGACTTCGCGGTGTTATTTATGCATCAGTGAGCGCTGCCTGCCAGCTATCGGGCCAATATATCTTGGGATGTCCGTATGCACACACAAAGGCATATATTTAAACAGTCTGGTCCCACTAGTTGGTAGCTGTACGATTTGTGGGCGGAGCCAAGATAGCTCCACCTCCCCGGGACGTCTTATCTCTCGATTTTGTTATGTTTTTAACATTCTCATGTCCAACGCGCAAACATCTCTCAGACAAAGGCGCAGTAGTAGGCGCATATCTTTCTGAACTGTTTTGGCGACGTGCCAGGACTTCTCTGGATTAATGCTGCCATTCAGATCGATACGTATAAATTGACAAGGAGCTTTTGCCGATCAAAAGTCAGCAGTTGCAGCATCGTTGACGAGGCCGTCAAGGCTGGCTGCAACACGACCGACTGTCACGCAATCGACTTTTTTCGCATTCATTCATATGAATAGAGAGTAATCCCGCTATATCGATCATTCCAGTTTTTTTCTCCTTCATCCTTTTTGCTTTCGAACATCTACGACTCGTCTTAGGATCAGTGAAATCCTGCTCTTTACCCAATTTTTTGCATTCAAATCCCTGAAAGTGAGAACATGCTCGCGGAAAAAAATCCTGCGATTGAGGAGTTGGTAGAACCCATCGCCTCGCTTGCAGTGTGGCCACGCCCATTGACCACCAACCGGACTGCTGACATATTTTTTCTTCGTGAGGGACAGCACAATAAGATTGAGATGTGTTTGGTAGTTACTCGCAAGTTTCCAGGTGTGGAACATTGTACCCATTGTCGTGACCGAGTCCCTCATTGGTTGGTCGCATGAACTGGCCAATAATAGAGCCAGGCCATCGCACCTTCCTCGGATATAACGTTCCGTCCCCAAGCTCCCCTTTGTGATAGTTGTTACGTGTGGAAGACATCTTCAAGATATGGGATTAAGGACGCATTCCTGGATTGGTCAATTGTTTCTGTGTAAGTTTTCAGTGTGAAGCAAATTGTGGCTCGACGAGGAGTGGTTAGGCCAAGGAAAATTACCCTCTCGGACCAAAGAAGGACATCTGTCACTCATGTGTTACGTGCGCTTTCCAACATCCTTTTTATCCCTTCAATTTGTCATTTTGACATCGAAACGCCGGCTGACTTTGTTGCATTTGGTGTCCGTTGCAGCTTGGGTGGTTAGTTACACTAAGCCGCGCTCCATTGCTAACATCTTGACCCACCGAGACTAAATAGCTGATGCACAGATATACATCCTCATTGAAGGTTGTTATGCCTGTAATATTCCACCACATTCTTACATATTTTTGAAAAACACTCGTTCGTATAAATTTGTCCAGACATTCCGGATTTGCCATTGCCTTCCTTTCCTGGATATTTGCAACTGCAAATCAACCGCTTCATGCTTGATCTTTTTGTGAGGGAAACTTGCATTTTTCGTCCTTGTCCTTTGCAGCCCACGCAACATCCCACAGTTGCAAAGACTTGCATGACGAACAAAGCTGTCTCTTAACGGATGCATTGATTCTGCAAGTGCGGAGCCCTTTTTTCGCCGGAGGCAGTTTTGCACCGGTTGCGCCATTATCCCACAATTATCCTTGGATTTTTGGGTTTTTCTTGCTGAAACCAGGATCTCGAAGAGAGCCCCTGTCATTCATTCGCATTCTCTGCCACCTATTTGTGGCTCTTGTCGGGTTAAGCTTCATTTGTATGCAGGAATTGCTGATATTGTGCCGAATTCGACAGGGGTGCTACCGTCGCGCAGAGACATTTGTAGAGTCTCACTATTTCACTATATTAATGAAAAGGATGATTTTTCTCGTCTCTGAATAACTGATTTTTAAAAGATTAAGACGATTTGAAGTCACTCACGGATCACGCGAGAACTGGTCCTCAGGTGGCAGAACTTGATCAGCTTCATTCTCATACAACTACAGATGTTATCTGTATCATCTCAGATATTCTGCACAATAACTTTCACTCCTTATCTCCCCCCGAATTCTCATAGGCCGTTGACTTTTCCAGGGAGATAATAGTTACCAAAAACTCGGGGAACAGTTCTCGCCCACTTATGTTCTCTCGTCATACCTTTTTTGCGCGTTGAGAACTAAGAATAAGTGGAAATGCCCCCATGTTATTCTTCCTTTCATTTTTATATTCTGTATAATTTTTTTGAGCCCGCAGTAGCGAACCTCTTCAGCACATCCTGACTTTGTCCTGATTGACTATGCTTATTCCTTGCTGTTTTCCTTTTCTCAAGGTCTATTGCAGGAGAATGGCAGGACGTGCTGATGTGGTATACATCTAGACATACACCGCGATGGAGTCTTGAGATCATAACAAAGTTGTGCTATATTAAATAAGCTCTACTTTCGCTTTGCCTCGGGTCAGAATATTTGAAATGGAGCATATCATGCTAGTTTACTCAAAAGAAGTGTTATAACGTGAATACAGAGGTTCCTGGTAAGGATTTCCACAATTAATGTAATATTTTGTGATGGATAATATCTAACCCTTCTTATCCACCATACCCATTACGGACGAAGCACTTAGTGCAAACGTTTACGCTCTTCCCAATCCCCATAAATTCCTGAATCTTTAGGGAATGCCATAAGAAGTCTTCCATAAACAGGGCAAAGATTCCTTGATGTCTTCGGCGATGGCCGCCGGCCGGCCGGCCACTGCTGGATTATGGACGCCGGCATTTTGATGGGAGGCTCGCGTGCGAAGTTCATCCATAAGTTATGTGATGGCGTTCGCGCGCCGCACACACTGCAACTGCTGCGGCGGCTGAAGATTACGCGGGTCCTCATTCCGGTCGGCGAAACTCGTCCAGGATTCACTCGCAGTAAGATCCGTGAGACTGTGAGTTTTTCTGGGATATGCCCATGGATCCGGGAAATTTCCAGGGGAATCAGCTCGACTGTTTCTTTGCGTGATACAGTTATTTCGCTTCTTAAGCTCGAGCTGATTTGAGGTCACTGCGACAGTTTGGGTCAGTTATTGGCATTGGAGCACGTTTCACCTTGTCCGCAACATGCATGCCATGCCTTGTAATGTAAGAAAATAATATAATAATATATTAATACACTTATGAGAAGTATTGGCTCCTTGACTGTTTAAATTAATTTGATGAGTGCCACTGTGACTTGGTCACTTTTTTTAATCAGGCCAATCGATATATCGATTGGGGAAAATTTGCAATGATCGTGAGTGAAACATCACATGCTTCTGCATTGCTGAATTTTCTCTACTAATTTTTAATAACAGCTACTGAATTGTGACCATCCAGAAGACACAATTCGGATTGGGTGAGAATTTAGCACTGGAGCACATTATCATTTTTTGAGAGAAAACTGGCGCCTTTCAAGCAGCTTTTCTTTCCAAAAAGTCCAGAACCTGCCTGTCATTCGAAAAACCGAGTGAAATCTTCCCCTAATGTACTACTCTTGGAGGAGTCCTTCACGACCAGAAGCGACCCAACCAATCGATATATCGATTAGCTTCCTATCAACGTAAAATGCGCCAAACTCCTTACGTCTCAGAATGCAACATATTCGCATGAATCAATGTGGCGGTGGTTGGTGGCTAAGCGTGGCGCGCGTCGTCTCCTCCCCTTCCTCCTCCTCCTTCGCTGGCCTCCTTTAGCGCCTCGGATCGGCGCTTTTAGATGGTTTTAAGACTCCCCAGCGGACTCGCCGCTTTCCACTGCGAATCACGTGACTTTTCGCCCTTTTAGGGCAATGTTTTGTTTTCATGGGTAAATTCTGGGAATCATTTGGATCATTAGCGGGATAATGCTTGGTTTTCATTGTGTTCTCACATGGAATATTTGTTCCCATAGTTTGGTAGGAGTCTTTTTTACTTTACTATATTACGTCACAGGAGTTAAGCCGTCCACTAATGCAGGCTTCTAGTTATCCTGTGCCCGGAATAGTAGCTATAATCCCATAGACGGGATAACCAGATCCTATTAAGAAACTAGAGTTTATATGTTGATGTAATATCCTGTCATCCTGTTTTTTTCCTCAATTTTTCCTTCCTGCAATGCGGACCCAGCAATTTTAAGCAACCCAACTAATCGATATATCGATTAGCTTCCTATCAACGTAAAACGCGCCAAACTCGTTACGTCTCAGCAACATATTCGCATGAATCGATGTCAGTATCATGGCCTGAAATGGTCAGCTGTATTTCAATTTTTCATTTCTATCAGCCTTTGTTCCCCAGAAAATGTAGCAGCACATTGTCAGCAGCTGTTGATAAGGCTAGAGATAGCTTCTGCTTGTAACGCACACTTTATAATCTACTGTTTTACCCGAAAGATGGTTCCTCTCGGAGGGTAGAGCGAGTCTTTCGTAATGGGTAACCATTTCATGATTCCTTTGCCTATTTCGCTCTGACATGCTAATGGCAGCACAATAGCAGCACAACCAGAGAACTGCTCTGAACGCTAGATGCATCATCTCCATTTATAGATCTGCATTTTTTCTTTTCTGTTCGTATTACTTCAAAGCCATTTTTCTATACAGATTCTGAAAGTATCTCTGTGTTCCTGCGGTTGTACCGAAACTTTCGCAAGTTATCATTTCAGTTAAAAGTTGTATTGTTTTCTCTAATATAATGTCCACAGGATTTATTGCCAGATTAGCATGAATCACGGAGTGTGTTCCATTTGAGTGCAGATTTTGAGTGAGAAGAAAACGCGCTCTATGGTTGAGATCTGCTCCAATAATGAAAGTTCGTTCTTGGACGATCGACATGACCTTTAGAGGGTGGAATTCAGGAAAAATCACAAAAATTGTACTGATGTAGTGCTGAATAAATGCCGGTTGAGGATATCCATGAAAATATTGGGAGAAATCAAGTGTTGATCCCCGCCCTTATACTTCGCTTCACCTTTGCAACATTAGTTTGATAGAAAAACTCTATCCTAACTCTACTTGTGGAAGTTTTTCCTTTGAAAACTTGCAAATCACACGTCTGGTTGCACTCAGCTGATTCACACGGGGATGTTGAATGTGATGAATCCGCCTATGTACTCTATCACACCATAATGGGCTTTCTCATTAGGCTAATGGCTTCTTAGTAAGGACGCGCGGCGTGGAACGTCCGGATAAAGACTGGTTCACTCACCTCCTTAAGTCGCCGTCGCCTACACATACTCAGCGAATGCTGCTGAATTTACAGAAATACTGCTTACCAACTGCAAGCGTGCACGTCCCGTGCTCCACGTCCTGCTATCACTATAGGCTCCGCCCACTTTGCCACAAAACCTGAGTGGGAACAATACCACAAAAGGGGAACAGGACCATTGCCGCCCTGATTTCTTCGTAGTTGTGGGACTTCTGTACCACTAAGGATTCTGTTGATGTATAGGCAGTTGCTCGATCTTCATGGAAAATCTATCGCAAATGTATGCGTGCGTTTGACGCGCGACTGACGCATGTCTTTAGTACAAATTCCCCTCTGCATTGGTTGTGAGCACGTCACGCCCACAAAATAATCCCCGCCCCCCCCCCCCCTCCCTCCTCCCAGAAATCGTGAGTGGTTTTCACGTAGATGTACATTTGCGGCAGCATTTTGAACTGGAATTCCACCTTACAATGATGGATGCAAGTGCGGGTGGGGGTGGGGGAGGGGGAGGGGAGAGAGAGTGGAATGGAGAAAAAACTCGGGTGTCGGTCAAACTAGGAGTCGGGGACCTGGAAGACGGAACCTTTAAAATAAACTGCTCTAAATTCAAATTACTAGGATTTAATGTCAAAAGGTTGTAATAGAAATAAGTGCATCTGCTTAGTGGTATAATGCTTGGTACATGCAACATTTTAGCAGCATAAAAGCAGCAGTATCTGCTGAGCAAGACAGAGTTTACATTATTAACTATGCCTCAATACTTCTATTTATGCCTTTTCTCATCCTAGTATTCTGTTGCTTTGAAAGTCGTTTTGGTGGGCATTAAGCCACGCCCACATAGTGAGATACTCCCACACATAAAAGTATTCCAACAAATTCTGTTAGTTATTAGTCCCACAACTGGATGTGCACCCAGTTGCCTTTCGTTTGTAGTTTGGCCACGCCCACAGAATTTAATTTTTCTCCTCCTCGCCAGTTGTACTGCTGCACCGAAGACAATAAATGATGAGTTACAGGCAGTATGACCGCTTATGTTTCTGTGATTGGTCCCTTCTTTGAATGATCCAATCACAGAAACATGGACCGCCCTATTTTGCGTCATAATGACCTACACCCCTTTTTGTTCTGTTGCTTTGAACGCACAAAAGACCTTTTATATATTGCAGTTAGGCCACGCCCTCATAGTTGTATGGTTAGACACTTCACCGGTGTAGCTCTTCTACAAGGAAGAGCATGAATAATAGGACAAAATTTGCAGTTACACCACGTCCACTGCGTGTAAACAGACCATGCAAATCACGTCACTGAAGTGACAACACTTGTCTACAGATGTCTGAACGTTCTATGGACGAGTTTTCCATGGTTTCACCTGGAAATTTCACCTGTCGTTTACAATGCAA
This sequence comes from Ancylostoma caninum, assembly GCA_037903475.1. NCBI lineage: Eukaryota > Metazoa > Nematoda > Chromadorea > Rhabditida > Ancylostomatidae > Ancylostoma > Ancylostoma caninum. The sequence goes on from JBAJFG010000529.1 coordinate 59,419, forward strand.
AATTCTATTCAATTTTGCAACCACATCTATCCATCATAACTGGTTTTCAACTGGTAGTTGAGATCGAAGTTGCAGCTCGTCAGAGCTATCTATTTTCGGTGCACTCTCGAGTTTTTGTTATCTCGCATCATATTATTGATTGGTCTTCACAGGATTCACTCGAAAAACTTGTTAGTCATTTGTGTGTTTTTACACTCTACTGGTTTCCTATGGATGAATTATTGCTTCTATCAGCTTACTGTAACTGAGACTTGGTGTAATAATGGGATGCTGCTCAATCAAAATGAATTTTCCTTCCTAAATAATGTTTGGAGAAGGTATGATAATCACTAGGTCCGCATATGGACGAGTTGTCCGGGTAGGTTTGACGGCTAAGGTGCAGGGGAATGAATATTACCTCCTAATCGCATGATGAAGTGCTGAAGTGCAAAAATCTGCCCCCAATTTTGCACAATTCCGCGAGATGGCTAGTGCGCAGAGGAGCAGAGTTCTGCAGGTCCTCTGCGTCTCTGACGCAGTGCGGCTCTTTATTGGTGCGCGGCCGGAGGAACAAGCTTTTACTGTGTAGAAATTGCTGCGAAAAATGTCTGCTTTCATAGCGATCATGGCGCAGAGAAGCAGACACCCAGCATAATTGTCGTCCAGTGGTGAGAGTACAGAGAAGCAGACATTGAATACTGCTCTGCGTCTCTGCCTCCCTCCCAAAATCATGTGTACACCTAACAGGTCACCTACATGTTACAAGTTAAGCAGGTTAAACTGGTAGCAATGTTTTGTTAAAACGTGTTTATACTGGTAACTCCATTAGTTAAAACGTGTAAGCACAGTTAAAAATCGATAGTCGTCTTGAATGTGTTGTTCGAAAGACCTTCACCACATTTCTCCCAAAATTTCCCTTGTTCATTCACTTCTGAGCCCTACATCGATTTTTACAGTTAGTTATTGATCTGATCCCCTATCGATTTTTACTTCACTCTTTGACTGGTCATTTTGTACCTGTAATACATAGTCATTGACAATTGAAAAATATTATTATATCACGTCTTTCGAAGGCAATGTACCAAATTAATTGTGTCAATTTGGTCTGGATACGTGCGTGCGTCTTATATACGCAAGCCTATGATGAAGGACTGGGCAGGGCGTGCGTGCGTCAGATGTTCGGATCGACGCTGAGCTGTTTACGCCTTTGGTACACACCAAAGTACTTTTAGTGTGCCTTTTGCGGGCAATTCTGTGGTCGAAAATTCGTCCACAATGGCTTAACGCGCACGCACGCCGGATGCACGCAGCCGCTACAATGAGGTGATGACGACAGCCCATTACGACTTTGAAGGGAATTTCCACGATAGCTGGAAACAACTATTGATCTGCGGTAGTTCTGCTAGCTAGTGCGTCCCACACAGAATTACGGCCGTTTGAAAAGCGGAAAAGTGGCTTCAAAACCATAGGCCTCTGAAATGTGCCATTCAAGCTTTCTGGTGAGGCAAACAGCTTCCGCCTGGCTACTAATTTCGGAAAGTTTTTGGTAATATAGGGGTATTTCCACTACCAGATGATTACCGATTGGTGCGACTCGTCAATTATCGATTGATGTGACGCGTCACCATGATTATCGATCGATTTGGTTCGCCATGAATATTCAAGTACAATTTTTGACTCCTTTGATAAGAAACACCTCTTGCCACTTGATCCCTGCAGGAAGCAATTCCTGTTTGCAGGACAACTGATAAAAAGTACTGACTCCGCCCGCTCTGGCCACGCCCACACCGAATGGAATGGGCCGCGTCAGCTGATTGCATCGCTGCTCATACCACGGCTTTGATCGCACTTCATCATTCATAGCTAATCGCCATAAAAACTACCGTAATCTATTGGATAGGGCTAGCATTATTTGCTACCGTATCCTTGATGATGTGATCTCCTCTGACTTGATCTTTTGAACTCTGAGATCTTTGGTTGTCGGCGATTTCCAAGCGGATCCTCGATGTGAGCATTAATTTTCAATGAACATACGCATTTTAATGATTCCGCATGGATAATTGAGTATCTCCGACCCTCTAACTTGCACGTAACTTGCATGAAAGCTCCAAAATCCGAGAGGAATGTGTTTTTCATAGAGAAATAGTGTTATCTTGCTAGCTAACTATTCGTTTGTTCAACGGATCATCTTGTCAATCAGGGACAGTGATAAGGTTGACATTCACATGGTACCACCATGTGGAGGTGAACTTTGTTCTTAGACTGACAACAAACTGACAGTTTTAGCATTCTAATCCGCCAAATAGCTCACACTATGGCTGTCTGCTGGCCGTTTTCTGGTGTTCTGGAATAACACTCCTGTTGGAGGTGTCCAAAAAGGTTGTTATGAGCTATATCACACGTTTTCTGCCTACGAGAACTGTTCCTCGCCTGGTTCTATCACTCTCGTCGTCCGAGACCTCTCCGCTATCCTTGAACCGTGGGGGTGTCCCGCTTCCTCTTCTTTTCCCACACTATTTTGTTTATTCTACACTTTCTCCTTCAACTTCATCGCCCACTTTTTGTTTTTCTGTAGCAGCCCTATATGGCAGCAGCCGATCGCTCTCGTATATTTTCGACACTGCGATATCGCACTGCGATTGATCGTCTGAATTGTAGTTTTTGTAGCTGATTATTACTACTCAGTTCCGTTACTAGTACCATTGACGTCCAACACAGTCCCATATCCACCTAATTGTACGTACATTGAGCGTCGATTGCGGTGCGTTTTTCGCGGACACAAGAGGCACGCGACGCGACCGCACCGCTCCCGCTGGAATCGCCGCCATAGTGACAGATCAGTGTTTTCTGTATAGTTTTTCATCGTATTACATTCTACCTATCAAGAAAACCATCTAACTATCAAGAAAACCCTAAAATTTGTCGTCTTGGTAGGGATTCCAGCACGAGCGGCGCGGTCGCGCTGCGTGCTTCCTGAGCACACCAAAAACGCGCCACCATCGACGCTTGGTCACCGTGGTCTATAGTGGGTACGAGTTACTATCTGTATGGGGTACTACAGCCATATTTTGCTTGATAGGTTCACCTATCAAGGGGCTCTGCAACTGGGTAAATGTGCCCGCCCACTTTTCACTTTTTGCATTTCCTTCAAGATCTGATTTTCGGTGCAACTTGGGACAGAAGGACTTTCAGAGAAAATGCTGAAAAGGAAAAAGACGAAAGAAAATAATGGAAGAAAGAAAAGGAGCACTTTCACAACAGGTTTTTGAGGGACACTCTTATTTTCGAGGACTCTTAGCTTTCAAAAACTTTGTGGTAAGAGAAATTTGTGCCTGGATTCGCTTCGATCCGTACGCCCGCCTCATTCTAAGGAGCAAATGAATAATTTTGAGTCTTTCTCTCGATAACAGAGGACTTCAAACCCAGTGTATACCAGTAATTTCCAACTAGTTACTTCCCAAAATTGCTATTTTTAATCACTTATTCAAAAGGCCGCGTAAAAAAGTGAGTTCAGAGTACCCTCTTCCTGCTCATCCCTCACCCAGCCACTCTCTCCCAGCCCCTCTCCTCAAACTTCACCTCTTGTTCGAGACATTTTCAGCAGATAAGAGCGGATGCACTCTAGTCTATACATCAACTACAATACGAAGTATTTATGGGTTATTTACTAGGAGTGCCATGAAGTGTAATTCATCTCGAGACCCATTGAATCGCTCGCTCCCATTGAAGTGCACAAATCGTGGTCAACACCACAGCACATTCCTATAACATCACCAGAATGCACTTTGTATTATTTTCGCATTTTCAGTCTCAATGCATGTCTAGACATGCAAAAGAGCCGGTCGAAATCTGGCTGAGTGGCAATCAGCTTCCGAATGTGCTGAGAAGAGGGGCGGAGCTTCTAGTTCGACAACTTTTGGACTGCTTGTCACCGTAGGATTCCATGGATAACGTGTTAGTCGGCTTATAGCGGTGGTAATCCGAGCTCTACGTACGTAATTTCATAGCCTGTTTCAAAAACGATGATAGTTGAGTATTTGTGGCTATGACCTGCATTTCTTGCATACCTCTCCGAATACGGCACTATTTCTCGCGTTCTTTCGTTCTCTAATATCCTGATAACTATGATCCCTGTGAAACGCACCATAATAATCCAATTTTGATATGAGCCAATTTTGATATGAGCTCAGAAGGATACAGCTCCTATACAAGTGAGGTGGAGGTCTTAGAAGGGGCTAAAAATGAAAAATTTGTAAATAACATATATCCAGGGATTCTTATTCTTATAAAAATTTACCTTGGAAGATGGGCTATGTCAGCCAAGTTTCATTTGTGGTAATTTAAATAAAATATGACAGTAGTTCCTGATTTCTTGACCTGGTTTGTTGATCAGTATTATCCGTGAATAGTCTGGAAAGCTGGATCATTTACATGTAAAAGGAAACTCGTTTGAGTATCTTGTGACGAAGTCAATTATCTTTGTAAACTTCGCTGGTAGCCGAGCATAAGAATAGCAAACTAGCAAATCTGCCGCACCTACTTCCACCCATTCACACTCCCTGTGAATACGCAGTGGGTCCTAAAGCGAACACACTGCAGTAACCTCCCAAATTCTGTATTCATTGCACCTCTAGTAAGTTCCGCTTCTAACGCAAAATTGCACGGTTTTGAGAAACCTTTTAGTATCCAAGCGCAACCGGTAATCATTCTCACTTGGTCATTGTGCTGAATAGCAGGTTCTAGGTGAAATTACGGCCGTTATGAAAGCGGAAGGATCAAAAATTATAAGTCTTTTGAGTGGCTTCGATCGATTCCCTCAGCCACCCCCCAAGTAATAATTTCCAAGAAATTTCCCGATGAAAGGGAATTTTCCAAGGAAAAAAATCTAGATTCACCACGGATTTCAAGGATTTATTCATTCCTAATGAATGGTAATGAATAAATCTGATCTATCATCAACCTCTTGAATTACTTTGAAATAAGGTAGAAAATCGAAAAGGAACGAGATCCCCAAAGGGGTCGAGACATGTCTGGGGTAGGTGCAACAGAGTAGGGTTTACCTCTCACCATGTCTAGGAACCATGAGCCGTGGGGATTCGTCCTGAAACTTCATACATAGGAGCCTAAGGCACCATCCACTCTCCACCTCCCCAGCCACCCCCCCCCCCCTCCTCTCCCAGCCGGTCATGAAAATTGCGCAGGCGTGGTTATGGTCGCTCTTGTTCTTCTAAAAAAAAGAGAGCGTGGCCATTTCTTCAATCTCTAACATGAACAGCGTATCTTATATTTCCAAGTCCGGTCGTCTTTGAACCTCGGCATAGTTCTTCGGTGTGAGTTATGAATTTAGTAGCCGTACACGAGGTTGTTAGTAAATTTTATTGGCCAACGTTTCGGCGGCTTCGCCTTCGTCAGGGCCTGAAAGGGTCAATGATCTATGAGAGTAGCCGCGCAAACGCCTCCTCAATCAGGCATCGAAGAACCAGGAACTACTCCATAAACCACAAAATCCTTACGAAAGCTGAAATCCCACCTCTGCAAGTCCACCAAACGGGTGGTGTTATTGACGACCGAACGTGTTGGACTTGTCAGTAGAATGAGGCATTCTGCCACAAGCCGTATCTCGACTTAGATATCACATAGTCTGAGATATGGATAGAGTTCTTTGGTTATGGTGGGGCACTCCTCTTTGCGGTTCATTTTCGGATTTTTGGAATGAATCCAAAACGCCTCAAGAGTCTTGCGGGCAGAGATCTCAGTTTCAATTTCAAGGATTGTGGTCTCTACTTCGTAATCGACACCGTTGTGCACTCGCATTCGATGGCAACCTAGAGGGGTAGATGTACGAGAACTCGATTTTCCCTCTAAATGCTCCTTGATTCGAACACAGAGTGGCCGTGCAGTTTCACCAATGTATTCGTCACCACATGCCCTACATTTTATCATGTAGATGACACACGATTTCATGCAGTCGCCTTCTCTGCCAAACGGACAAATTACACAATCGGGTGTTGTGCAGAGAAGGTCGTACATGCGGTTCCGAACCAGTTGGTTTTTCAGGTTGTTTGGTGGTATTTCTACAATCGTGACCAAATCGTCCAAATCTCCAAATCTAAAAATTTACTAACAACCTTGTGTACGGCTACTAAATTCATAACTCACACCGAAGAACTATGCCGAGGTTCAAAGACGACCGGACTTGGGAACTAACAGGTAATGTGCCAGCCGTTCATTTCCGGCTCGTGAAAGAAGTTCTGTCACTGCGGCAAAAGATCGTCGCAGCTCGACAGTCTGTTCACTTCCTCCGGCGCTGTTTACAACATCGAGTCATTCCGTCATTCATCAGAAGTCGGAAGCTACACGAAATATGCGGCCACCCAGAGGACAGTCGAAAAGTATTGGAACTGGAACTGAAGATCCTGCGCATGTCGATAAGGAACAAGCAAGATCAATTGTTCGCGAACCTGAAGAAATGTGCAGCGAAAGAACAAAATTGTGCCCGATATTTGGAGACTAGCCTTTGGCAGAGGATAGTGAGTGGGTCAAAATCGATTTGTGATTGTATTCGAGCTAATGCTAAATCGATCTTGCAGAGGAAGTTCGAGGCGCTGTTCTATAAATCACGAAACTACCTTTCACGTCAGCATGAGTCCACCTCTGCCCAACATCGTCATGATGACGACACGACACTTGTTCAGCAATCCGTGCCAGAAATTTCCAGAGTGACGGTGATTGGTGGTTTCACACTCCCTCGAAATGCGCGCAAAGTACTAGAGTTGGGTCCAAGTTTTTCACCATCTCAATCCTTCTCTAGCTCAGTTTTCCGAAAGATTGTTGGTAGTCTACAAGCACTTCAAGATCGACTCCGTTATAAAGCAAAACTGGATCGTATCGGGGTACCTATACAAGAAAACGGCTCTCTCCCTGTCCCACCTTTCCCCAGAACGTTTCTTAAACGCGAAGGGCCGGATGAAACAGTTGATAGCCGATTCCGTTTGTTTGCAACTGACCTGTTCAGTACATTAAGTCGCGTGAGTAGCATAAGGCACCGACCTAATCTGACAACTTCACAAAAATGTGGCATGCGCGAAGTACGGAGCCTGATAAAATCCCAGTCGATAAGACTATCAATCAGCGACAAAGGAGGGGAATTCGTAGTGATACCGAAACAACTAGACGAGGCGATAACTGAACAACATCTGAGAGATGAATCGTTGTATCGTCCGTCCTCGTCACAGGAATTCCTTTCACAATCTCGGAATCTGAATAAAGTCTGGACCAAAATCGCAATAGCCGCCAACTTACGTTCCAGATTCATTAGCCGTTTAAAGGTGGAAATGCCAGTCTGCCCCGTTCTCTACCTGCTCATTAAAACGCACAAACTATCAACTGATGATTTGGCATCTACTGATCCATCAGTATACAAGGTGAGACCAATCATCAGCTGCGTTGGCGGTCCTACTGATAGGATTTCATGGTTTTTGAACTTTGTTCTGGCGCAGCTACTAAACTACGTTCCGGCACACCTCAAGAACACTACAATGTTTCTAGACCATCTCCGTAATGCACACTTTGATAATACATGTGTAATGGAGTCTTTCGATGTTAACTCCCTTTACACCAATGTATCGAATGACTCAGCTATGCAAGCAGTGTTTGAGCTTCTCAAAGAACACCATGAGAACATAAATATGCGTGGTTTGTCAATTGCACATGTAATGACACTACTAAAAGAGTGTTTTAGCTGCACAGTTTTCAGATGGTCTGGGAATTACTTTGCACAAAATAGAGGGTTAGCTATGGGACAGCGTCTAGCACCAGTACTTGCCATTGCCTTCATGGCGAAAATAGAAACTCCTATCCTAGAATCGCGACCGCTTCTGTATTGTAGGTACATCGACGACTGCTTTATTATCTGCTCCACTCAAAATGAAATGGACAGATTCTTCGAGATGATGAACCAACAATCAGAGCACATAAAGCTGACGAGAGAAGTACCAACGCAAGACTGGCTTCCATTTTTAAACGTACAGATCCACATTTCTGGGGGTAACTTACGAACAAAGTGGTATCGAAAGCCAAGTAATAAGAACATCATTGTTCATTGCTCCTCTGCTCATCCTGCACGGACGAAGAAAGCAATCATTGGCAACATGTTCAAGACCGCCGCGAGAGTCTGTTCAGGCAGCGAGGAGAGGCAAGAGTCACTCGACTTGGCTACCGCTATCGCAATTTCTAACGGTTACGAACCGGGGGGATCTCATAGTTGGCGACGAGGCAATCAAACGCGAAAGAGGTACACCAGTCCGCAAAACAAAATCCAGTTTTGCATGCCATTCATCTCCGATGATGTGAGCAGAGTCACACGACTCTGTCTGAGGAGAGCAGATTTGGACGATCTGGTCACGATTGTAGAAATACCACCAAAGAACCTGAAAAACCAACTGGTTCGGAACCGCATGTACGACCGTCTCTGCACAACACCCGATTGTGTAATTTGTCCGTTTGGCAGAGAAGGCGACTGCATGAAATCGTGTGTCATCTACATGATAAAATGTAGGGCATGTGGTGACGAATACATTGGTGAAACTGCACGGCCACTCTGTGTTCGAGTCAAAGAGCATTTAGAGGGAAAATCGAGTTCTCGTACATCTACCCCTCTGGGATGCCATCGAATGCGAGTGCACAACGGTGTCGATTACGAAGTAGAGACCACAATCCTTGAAATTGAAACTGAGATCTCTGCACGCAAGACTCTTGAGGCGTTTTGGATTCATTCCAAAAATCCGAAAATGAACCGCAAAGAGGAGTGCCCCACCATAACCAACGAACTCTATCCATATCTCAGACTATGTGATATCTAAGTCGAGATACAGCTTGTGGCAGAATGCCTCATTCTACTGACAAGTCCAACACGTTCGGTCGTCAATAACACCACCCGTTCGGTGGACTTGCAGAGGTGGGATTTCAGCTTTCGTAAGGATTTTGTGGTTTATGGAGTAGTTCCTGGTTCTTCGATGCCTGATTGAGGAGGCGTTTGCGCGGCTACTCTCATAGATCATTGACCCTTTCAGGCCCTGACGAAGGCGAAGCCGCCGAAACGTTGGCCAATAAAATTTACTAACAACCTCGTGTACGGCTACTAAATTCATAACTCACACCGAAGCGTATCTTATAGTTAGAGAGTTATAGAGAGATAAATTGCAATAACATGCATAGAGTCGAGAAATAAGTCGAATTGGGTTTGGCCATTCGTTTGGCGCCTCCTAAGGGGCGGGGTTACGGCCGCACTTCGCACCTTTGCAGCTGGCAATAAGATTCCACATTTGAACATGCAGGCTTTCCAATAGAATTGGCCATTCATGAGTCAGGTCGGCTGCCGCGATGGAATCCATCACGACAAAAGGATATCCATGGATTTTTTCTCTCATTCACTTGTCTCCCCCGTTCCCCGTTTTCACTTGATCAATCGATATTTGAGAAAGTTGCTGAGCGCGCCATCATATCATCAGCAATCCATCACAGCTGATGGCAGACTGGCTGCACCGCCGCTGCGACCGCAGCGAATGTTCCGTGGTTGTCATGCGTCCACGCTACATGTTCGCGCGGGGGGGGGGGTGGGGGAGATGGTGATAACGGGACCCGTTTTGCAATCACTGCACCATATCTCATCACGCGTGCAAAAGAATGTTTTTCCTTTCTAATATGCGAGAGTCCATATGTGCAAGGGAGGAAAACTCGTACGTTGGACGAGTTTTGCGACAGTTGTGTGGATCGAAAAGCTACCAACCTGCAGAGTAGGTATCCTGATTCAATTCTTGGAAAAGTTGATCGTTGATCTCAGAGCTCTATTCGTGTACTCTCAAAGCAACCACTACTACTTGATAACCAGTTAATCAACGCATACAGATTTGCAAAGCTATTAACAGTTTTTTCCGCAACGAGCTTCAAGGAATGCCTCATTATCCCTCTGCGACTAGCAGTTATTCCCACGCGATCAGCTGATCACGCGGGAATAGCTGGCCCCTAATAGATTAAAGAGCTAATTCTTGATCATTAACCACACCCTCAAGTCATCCTTGCAAACGAAGAATAAAAAACGCACTGATGAATATTTGCAGGTAAGTTTCTGCAAATTCGCTTTGACAGCGAGACTTTCCTTACAGTACTTTTTGCTTGAATCCCATGGAAATTGTGTAATTGCACTAAATGACAAACTGCACTGTAACGTTACCCCTTCTGTCCAAAATGATATCAATCAAGCATTTCTTCACCAATCGTTTCACTTTCACAGCGATTTTCTCACTTTCTTTGCGAGCGTACTTTGTTCTGTGCACGGAAGTGACGACGTTTCCCCGTGAATGGTTCACGGATTTACAGGTATACTGTATACAGTAACGGTCAAACAATATGTGAATGAGCTGTGTGAAGAGTACGATGAAAACAAGCTAACCATGACGGTTACGATAGGTATTTTGCCGTGTAGTGAATATATCTAGTCACACTCTTGGCTGCATATGTGACAATATATAGATTGTTCGATTTGCATATACTTCGTTTTTCCGGTAATAACGGTAATTGCCAGATAGTAGACCAGGTGAGTATTCTATCTGTGGCTGATTGGAGTTTTTCACGCATTTCACCCGTGGACTGACCATACACTTTGAAATCATCAGCAAACTGCTTGTAATGAATACCTTTTTCACACAATATCTCAGCCAGCTCTACTATAAGAATTATGAACAGTAGGGGTGATAAAACATCTCTCTGAGGGACCACACTCCTAACTTGCCTTATCCCATTGACGAGCGTTGGACGGTTCACATATTGTTTGACCGTTACTGTATACAGTATTCCTATAAATCCGTGAACCGTGGGACGGCCCTTATTATCAACTATTGATCCTTACTTTCGATATATTTTGCAGTATTTCCATATGAATCAAGTACAACACTTCCAAGCAATGCTGATATAACTGCGGTTCGAGAAAGATCTCCTTTTTTGTAGTGCAAAATACCATGAAAAAGATGGGATTTCAAAATCGAGCAAGTTCACATTACATTTCTTGTGTAGTGGTTGGGAATAATCTGTAAAGGAGCCATATTTTCTTTATAAAAACACATTAGCTACATCATGCACTTCCTTACTTGTCAGGCTAGAGCAATACAAACCTGTACACTCCCGGGAAACGTTTTCATAATCCTCAAAATACCTTTGACAAACTTGTTTTGACCTTAAATAAAGTGAGAAGCGTTTAGATTCTCCGGTTTTCTAGTCCTCTGACACTAGTAGGCTTCCAGAACACATTTTCAGATTATTTCCACAAAACTTCGTGTTTTATTCTAAATTATCTTATCATAACAGCGTGGAACTATGCAGGAGCCGCACTCCTGAAATGGGCGTTGGTCCCACGCGCCAGACACGCGAAAATGCGCACGGTCGTCAATGGGTTATAGTTGAAATCATTTCTAACCTTAACTTGGAACGTTCTACCTGTTTCATATTGTTCAATCCACTTGCATGATTTAGGATGAATTCCTAATCTTTTAATTTTATGAAAAAGCTTTTTGTGACTTACTCTATCAAACGCCTTCGAAGAATCAAAATATATCACACCACAGCTCTCCTTCTCATCTAATAGATTGGTCCAATCGTTGATGCAATCTAGCATATTGGTTTTTACTGATTTACCCTGGACAAAACCATGCTGTGGTTAGTTAGTGCCGATGTCGCTCTGCGGAAGTACCGCATTGACTCAGCGCCTGACGATTGTATTCAAGCACATTTTTCAACAAAAACAACAATAGAAGTTAAAACGTCTGAGCTTAGCAGCGCATTACTTCCGTTTCCGAAACCAGCCCAAAATGAAAACCCCGCTAATCCTCCCCCTCATGTATGTATGTGTCTGCAGGTCAGCTGTTTGCAATTGGAGCAGTGTTTGTCGGTGGAGCATGATTTCTGGCTAGCTCTGAGAAACTTCTGTTTCCTTTTGTTTTCGTGAAAGAGCACACTCATGCCTATTCACTACACCATAGCGTAGTTTTTTTTTGTTTGCAGTAAAGCTGTCCGAACAGAACTCATCTATATTTTGGACGAGTTTTTCTGTGCAACGAAACATATCTCCTGACCATTTAAACGAAGAATACGTTGGGTAGAATCTCAAGATTTGAAAAAGACTAGCACTAGGTTGCCAGATACGTTCTCGCGTTCTCCGTTCTGGGGAACTCGACGACCGCATCTAAGCCCCGCCCATTGCAGCTGAGCCCCGCCCACTCGATTTTTCGCATGTCACCTTGAGCAGCCTGAGAAGGGTTTCATCAGCTCTAGGTACTCTATAAACGTGGTACAAACATTAAGAAGTATTATCCATTTCTTGATCACGGCGAAAGGAGAAATAATGCGTGTCAGAAGTGCAGAGTGTTTTTTTTTTGCTGACTGGTTTCTCTATTTCTATTTCCAATGCTATAAATAGGGCTAAAATTCAGTTTTTCTGAAAAATCTTCAAGAAGCCTTGTCGAGGGAAAAAAGTGCTTGTGATTGACTGTAAACACTTGGCTGATCACTACTGAAGAAGTGAACAGGAAACAGTTATAAAAAGCTCCGGGATTCATATGATGACCTAATATAACACTAAGAAGAAAAATAACAGCAGACCATTTTGAAAATTCCTGGGAGTTACCATTGCCTTCTTCAAAAACCCAAGAAATTTCCGGGGGCGAGCTGGAAAAATTCTCCAGAAAAATGACGATTTCTCTCACTAGTCTTAGGAAAACCTCTGCCAAAATGGCTTTTAAGGGACTTCCCGCCTGTTTTAGGGAATTTTCCACGAAACTTACTGTTCCTTCCGCATTTTCCGTTTTTCATCCGTCAATAATCGCATTTTCCACTTGTTTCCTGGCAATTTTCACTTTCTGAAGACTGCACCATTGTTCACCTTCCACTTCACTGCTGTTCATCATTAGTGTTGACCGGTTATCACATCACCAGTATCACAAGGCCGCGGCTTCAAGGTCGCGAGCCGCTGGGAACACAGCACAACGCGACTCATAAAATCTCATGAAGGACCTTTTGAAGTACACAGAACGCTAATACTTTTGATGGCAAGACACTGCAAAGTGTCGCTAATAGCGCAGCACTTTGCAGTGTCTTGCCCCAAGGGCGCCTATTCTGCATTTTGCCTCCGCGGGCTTTCGTCAAGAAAACTCGATTATTCGCTCTTAGAAGAGAAAATAATTCACGCATATTCAGTGTGTCTTGTGCATCTGCGTCAATTTACCGACAAAACCCAATAGAGATGCAGATGTGTCGTTCTTAACGCCTGTAAAACCGGTTTAACACTATGCACGACCTTTACAAGGGTATTTCTCTTCAGAGAGAAGAAATAAGTCTAGTTTAGTGGTAGGCATTGTGCGGTTTACTTCGTTCTCACCTATGTTCCAGTGATTTCCTCAAATTTTCTCTAATTTTTTTTTTCAAAATCATGTGTTTTGATGTAATTATCACCTCTATTTTACGGAACAATCCGCCACAATAAACTCCGCTCTCTCAGTCTGCAGCCCCTCCCCCTTCCCGCTCCCTCCGCCCAATGTAATGTCATACATCTAGGATCAACCTCCTCAGTTCACATTCAACTGAACACGGATTCCCAATTTTAATGGGCAGTCCCTTACCCACAGGTAACAGCAGGGTATAGATAACGTAACGCATGGGTAAACATAAATTCGAGTAGTTTGACACGTTACCTGACGATGCATCCGCTGGCATGTATCCTTGTGATTACCCAGGTTACACATGTTGATGATGGGTAAATTTTGGTGTGTTAACCCGTTTACCCAGCTGACTTCGATTCTGCATGCCGGCACAGGCCTTCCACATCCAGCAAAATGGGCGGAGCCTGCATCGTTTCAACTGCAATAACTATAATATAACATGCCGTGTTCTATGCCCACTAAGTTAGAAAAAGCAAATTATAAATGGGCGTGGTCAGAATGGATGCTATGGAAACGAGAAAAACAGTTGTTATGCGGTAAATGTTGTCCTTATGTGAATAGCTTTAATCCATCTGCCATTCATCGACATCTGTCACATTTTTACACACTTTCCGCGTCAACAACACAAAGAGAGTAGAAAAAAGAGAACGTTTTTCTTTAGCAACATGGAGAACGGGTCCTACTGTAATTTTTAGTTACCTTTTCTACTCTAATTAATTGTTTAAGAGAGGTAAGGCAGAGTATTTTAGGTGTAACTCCTGCATTCATAGAAATTTTGTTCGGAAAGTACAGTGAGACCTGGTTTCTATTGTTTTTTGAATGGGTCCGGCAGTGCGAGAACTGGTCCCCGAGCCTTTCAACGGCCAGGGCACGTTATATGTAAACGAAATCTCCAGCGCTTCTAAGTACTTCTACCGTAATGATACTTACTCACACATTATTTGTCATTTTGCTCTTCATTGCGAAAAAAAAAACAAACAAACAAAGAACATCAGAAGAAAAAAACAGAGCCCAGACAACTAGCAAGTTGGGCTGAGGCTGGGGACCAGTTCTCGCTAGATGCTTTTTCTAACGTAGTATTCACATTCTTTTTATTCGAAGAGGTCTGCAATCCTTTCTACGTACCAGGACTCCCTACGATTAGCTCTATAGACGTCTCCAGGGTCGACATGCATAACTGAGTTTACCCGGGGTGAAGATGTTAACCCAAGTTTACCTATCGTCAACATGTACGTTGAAGCTATTAGTTTGGGTAAAAAGCCATTACTTTGGGTAATCTCGATGATCCCTGCTGTCTAGAGTATTTAATAAATATCTCTATGATGAAAAAAAAAAGTATTTCAACCGCGCTCACCTCCTCCTTGGATACTCCCCTATCCAGTAAAATTCCAGATGTGGATTCCAGATGTGTGCAAACTGTAGAGTTGCTCATCATTTGTCCGAGGTTGCATTCTCAAATTTGTTTTCGTCCGCCAGCCTGAGATTTCGCTCGTCAGCCTCCGCGGGCCTTCCGTTCCATCTAAGTCTGCGCGCTGTACATCTGTTTATTCGTCGGCGCCAGCCACGTCCGTCAGGCTCATCAACAGCTATTTGTTCAGCTTGCCCCGTCCGGCGCTGAAAAACTTGACCCCGTCCAAGGGCCCCCGCGGTCAGCTGGTTCAATTTTCTCAAATTCTACAGGTCTTCATGACTCTTTACGTACTCTTTGGCCGTTTTCGTATTTATCGATTTTTTCGATGTTGATTCCAGCAACGTCGACTAATTTTATTTGTTTAGACTTCTTCGAAATGGAAGCGAACCTCATGGCATAGATGTCTCCTTCCCGAAATCAAGTTCACCTCTTGTTTCCGCATGGTTTACTTGCCCAACCTTTACGGACAACTCGTCCACTTACTCATGTAATGTTGATTGGCTGTCTGTTCAATGATGTCTTACGAAAGTCACATTATAAACAAATCGAATTAGTGACGAGTTAGTAATGCGATCATCAATGATCTTCGCAACATCGCTCGCTCAATTAACCTTCTATGCGCCCTTTAAGCGTTGGCGGCGTAAATTTAACCCGACCTTTAGTGATTGGTTACCGGCTGGGTAACTAGATCAGCAACATTCCTTAAAAGGTTTTCTAGCAAAACAATTCGTGTTTTCCATGGTTTCTAGATCTTGCAGTGACCCTGAATTAGGGCATAAGTTTTTTCTAATAGTAGGGATATTCATGTTTCAAGTTCCTTGTAAATGAGGTTCAGCTCAAAATCCATGCTCCTAGCTTCTTTCCTAGTCATTGTTCAATAATTTCTGACTTGCCCTATGTCTGGCCGTGAATTTATCCCGTGTTGAACATCTATATTCCAATAAAAATCGAAAAAAAACCATATTGTTCCAGAGTTCCGAGAACTTGTTTTCTGGAAACTTAGGGGCCACATGCATAGCTGAAATTATCCAGGGTAAACGCGCTACAGCCCCAATTTACTGACTGTTGACATAAGTGTCAACGCATTCACCTTGGGTAATCTCAATGGTGTATTCAGGCCCATGACTCGGACGCATTACTGAAAGAATGGGTGATTTAACACCGAGACCTCGATGCATAATCAAGATTACCCAGAGTAAGGTGTTGGCGCCCATGTTAACGATAAATTTCTGTGGTGTCAGCATGTTTGCTCTCAGTAATCTCAATTATGCGCGCGGCCTCACTGGGTGTGATTACCTATGAGTAGCATCTTGGTGCAGACAACGTCATGTATGGGTAAAATTGTTGATAGGCACCAGGTAAAGGGTAACTTTGGGTCAGCTAACACGTACCTTGGGTAATCGAAATGAACATACGGGCTCAGATGTTCCGGACAGCGTGCACGTTGAGATTACCCGGGGTAAACGATTAAACACCCGAACTTACCTCTCTTTAACACAGGGGTCAGTAGGTTTACCCCGGGTAGTCGAAACTATGCCCAGGCCCTGTATTCATCATTGAGGTTACCTAAAGTAAGTTTGTGTGGCGCTAGCACTTTAACCCTGGGTAATCTCAATGATGCATGTGGCCCCAGGTTAAGGGCGCGGATGCATCATTGCAGTAATGGGTAATCCCACACCTGAACTGGATGCATTATTGAATCTACCCAGGGTAGCGTGTTGGCGCCTGAGTTGACGACGGCTCAAATTTGTATGGTGTCAACACATTCACCCTGGGTAATTTAAATGATGCATCCGAGCCTTGGGCTCACTTCTCGAAAGTGAGAGGGCAAACGCCGACACGCTCAGGCGGCGTTTGCCCTCCCACTTTCGGAAAGTGGAAAGCGGCAATACGAGCTACTAAATCCTACTATATTAAAAGATTTGGTCGCTGATTCCCGAGAACGCGTCTGTTACTGCGCGTCGACTCTTAGCGCATTGTCGATACGCAGTGTTGTGACGAGTCTTTTAAAAAAGGGGCCTCTGGCCTAAATTTCCACATTGTGCGCTTTTTTCGTCCTAGATCTTCATCTTCCTTGTTATAGGGTGGAACTTCCCTAAGGGCCGGCGTAGGTTTTAGGCTACTTCGCACCTGGGATTATCGATTCGTTTATCGATTATATCGATTTTATTGATTTTTCGCTAATTTTGCCCCGGGCGCGGCGAAGACATGTCTACTAGGGCATGTCAATACGCTGAACACGAATATGATAACCGTTTCGTACGGCACTATCGATTTATCGATTTTATTGATTTTTCGCTAATTTTGCCCCGGGCGCGGCGAAGACATGTCTACTGGGGTATGTCAATACGCTGAACACGAATATGACAATCGTTTCGTAAGGCAATATCGATTTATCGATTTTATTGATTTTTCGCTAATTTTGCCCCGGGCGCGGCGAAGACATCGCTGCTGGGGTATGTCAATACAATGAACACGAATATGACAACCGTTCCGTACGGCGCTATCGATTCTATTGATTTTTCGCTAATTTTGCCCCGGGCGCGGCGAAGACATGTCGACTGGGGTATGTCAACACGCTGAACACGAATATGACAACCGTTTCGTACGGCAATATCGATTTATCGATTTTGTTGATTTTTCGCTAATTTTGCCCCGGGCGCGGTGAAGACATCGCTGCTGGGGTATGTCAACACGCTGAACACGAATATGACAACCGTTTCGTACGGCAATTTTGATTTATCGATTTTATTGATTTTTTGGTATTAATGCTCACAGGTCAATGAAACCGTGTCTTCTGGGATTTTTCGAAACTTTCAGCGTAAATATGGGAAGCATTTTAGAAGAATTTACCAGCCAAACAACTTTACCTTACTTTTGAGGGAAGGGGACGGAATGAAGAAGTGTCATTTAGGCTGATCACTAAGTGATGAATATCTCGATAGGTTTCTTTTGGCTCAACAAATGTTGGCATCAGATTCAAATAGCCGGGAGAAACAGAGGACCCGAGCAAAGCCGGGTACACCGTCCAGTAATAAATATTCAAAAAATAATGATGAAACTAAACAACTGGATTTAAAGAATCAAACAGATATGATTTTTTAAATTCAGCAAGCCATTCTCAGGGGGGAGGAGGCTTCCTGCAAATCCTATTTGGAGCCCAATAATCCTAATAATGTCGATTAACGTTTCACCAAAATCCTAGCACATGGTTTTGTTTCCTGTCATGGTTTTGAAACGAAGTGGTAGCGTTTCCTGTCATGGTTTTGAAACGAAGTGGTGGTAAACATGCGCCGGTCTCAGGTAAAGAGACACACGGGCCCATTGGTCGGAATTTTCCTGTGGGTTCAGCTAGCTGGGCCAGTGGCAAAGTAGCGCTGGTCCCATCTAAGGTGCACACGGGTGCATTCGTCAGGGCTTTCCCTTGGGTTCGACTGTGCCAGTGGTAAACATGTGCTGGTCTCAGGTAAAGGGGCACACGGGTCCGTTGGTCAGAATTTTCCCGCCAGTGGTAAACAGGTGCTGGTCTCTGGTGAAGGGGCACACGGGTCGTTGCTCAGCTCTTTCCCTTGGGTTCGACTGGGCTAATGGTAAAAAAGCGCGGGTCTCATGTAAAGAGGCACAAAGGTCCGTTGGTCAGGACTTTCCCTTGGGTTCCAATGGGCCAGTGGTAAACAGGTGCTGGTCTGAAGTAAAGGGGCACACGGGTCCGTTGGTCAGAACTTTCCCGCCATTGGTAAAGAGGTTCTGGTCTGTGGTAAAGAGGCACACGGGTCGTTGGTCAGCACTTTGCCTTGGGTTCGACTGGGCTAATGGTAAAAAGGCGCCGGTCTCAGGTAAAGGGGCACAAAGGTCCATGGTCAGAATTTTCCCGCCAGTGGTAAACAGGTGCTGGTCTCTGGTGAAGGGGCACACGGGTCGTTCGTCAGCACTTTGCCTTGGGTTCGACTGGGCTAATGGTAAAAAGGCGCTGGTCTCAGGTAAAGGGGCACATGGGTCGTTGGTCAGCATTTTCCCTTGGGTTTGACTGGGCCAGTGGTAAACAGGCGTTGGTGTCAGGTTAAGGGGCACACGAGTCCGTTGCTCAGAATTTTTTTTTGGATCGACTGGGCCAGTGGTAAAGTAGCGCTGGTCCTCTCTAAGCTGCGCACGGGTCCGTTGGTCAGGATTTTAACCTTGACTGCGATTGTCAGCAGCAAAATTGCGCCGGGCTCAGATAAAGGGGCACACTTGTCGCGCCAGTCTCAGGTAAAGGGGCACACGGGTCCGTTGGTCAGAATTTTTCCGCCAGTGGTAAACAGTGCTGGTCTCTGGTAAAGGGGAAAATGGGTTGTTGGTCAGCATTTTCCCTTGGGTTCGACTGGGCCAATGATAAACAGGCGTCGGTCTCAGGAAAAGGACCACACGGGTCTATTGGTCAGGACTTTCCCTTGGGTTCGACTGGGCCAGTGGCAAACATGTGCTGGTCTCACGTAAAGGGGCACACGGGTCCGTTGGTCAGAACTTTCCCGCCAGTGGTAAAGAGGTTCTGGTCTGTGGTAAAGAGGCACACGGGTCGTTGGTCAGCACTTTGTCTTGGGTTCGACTGGGCTAATGGTAAACATGCGCCGGTTTCAGGTAAAGAGACACACGGGTCCATTGGTCGGAATATTCCTGTGGGTTCAGCTAGCTGGGCCAGTGGTAAAGTAGCGCTGGTCCCATCTAAGGTGCACACGGGTGCATTCGTCAGGGCTTTCCCTTGGGTTCGACTGTGCCAGTGGTAAACATGTGCTGGTCTCAGGTAAAGGGGCACACGGGTCCATTGGTCAGAACTTTCTCGCCATTGGTAAACAGGTGCTGGTCTCTGGTGAAGGGGCACACGGGTCGTTGCTCAGCTCTTTCCCTTGGGTTCGACTGGGCTAATGGTAAAAAGGCGCTGGTCTCATGTAAAGAGGCACAAAGGTCCGTTGGTCAGGACTTTTCCTTGGGTTCCACTAGGCCAGTGGTAAACAGGTGCTGGTCTGAAGTAAAGGGGCACACGGGTCGTTCGTCAGCACTTTGCCTTGGGTTCGACTGGGCTAATGGTAAAAAGGCGCCGATCTCAGGTAAAGGGGCACATGGGTCGTTGGTCAGCATTTTCCCTTGGGTTTGACTTGGCCAGTGGTAAACAGGCGTTGGTGTCAGGTTAAGGGACACACGAGTCCGTTGCTCAGAATTTTTTTTGGATCGACTGGGCCAGTGGTAAAGTAGCGCTGGTCCTCTCTAAGCTGCGCACGGGTCCGTTGGTCAGGATTTTAACCTTGACTGCGATTGTCAGCAGCAAAATTGCGCCGGGCTCAGATAAAGGGGCACACCTGTCGCGCCGGTCTCAGGTAAAGCGGCACACGGGTCCGTTGGTCAGAATTTTTCCGCCAGTGGTAAACAGCTGCTGGTCTCTGGTAAAGGGGAAAATGGGTCGTTGGTCAGCATTTTCCCTTGGGTTCGACTGGGCCAATGATAAACAGGCGTCGGTCTCAGGAAAAGGACCACACGGGTCTATTGGTCAGGACTTTCCCTTGGGTTCGACTGGGCCAGTGGCAAACATGTGCTGGTCTCAGGTAAAGGGGCACACGGGTCCGTTGTTCAGAACTTTCCCGCCAGTGGTAAAGAGGTTCTGGTCTGTGGTAAAGAGGCACACGGGTCGTTGGTCAGCACTTTGTCTTGGGTTCGACTGGGCTAATAGTAAAAAGGCGCTAGTCTCAGGTAAAGCGGCACAAATGTCCGTTGGTCAGGACTTTCCCTTGAGTTTGACTGGGCCAGTGGTAAATAGGTGCTGGTCTTCGGTAAAGGCGCACACGTGTCCACTGGTCAAAACTTTCCCTTGGGTTCAACTGGGCCAGTGGTAAACAGGCGTTGGTCTCAGGTTAACGGTCGCACGAGTCTGTTGCTCGAAATTTTTTTTTTGGGATCGACTGGGCCAATGATAAACAGGTGCTGGTCTCAGGTTGAGGGGCACACGGGTCCGTTGGTCAGAATTTTTCTTTGGTCTTGACTGGGCCAGTGGTAAAGTAGCGCTGGTCCCCTCTAATCTGCACACGGGTCCGTTGGTCAGGATTTTCCCTTGACTGCGACGCTGTCAGCAGCAAAGTTGCGCCGGTGTCAGATAAAGGGGCACACCTGTCGCGCCGGTCTCAGGTAAAGCGGCACACGTGTACACATGTCCACTGGTCGGTATTTTCTGTTGGGTTCGACTGGGCCAGTAGTGAAGTGGCGAGGTCTGTTGATCGGGATTTTCCCTCGAGTTCGGCTGGCTGGCTCAGTGGCAAAGCGGTGTTGGTTTCAGGCAAAAGGGAGACGTGTTCGTTGGTCGTCAAAAAAAGAAGGTCGTGGTCGTGGAAAATTTCAATCAGTCAATTTTGGCATTTTATGATTCCTCGGCAAGCTGTTTGCCACTGTTTAGTTTGAGTTTCTCAAAATCTAGTTTTATTCAGACAGGTGTTGAGACTAAATGAAGTGCTTAATTAGGTTTGTTTGCAGACAGTCTACTCGAACTCTAATACCAACACTGATAGAATGCGGTGAAACTTTGAGCCAAGGAACTCACGGGGCCGCTATCTCGCGCAAAAGCCTAGACAATAATTTGCGCACCCACTCAATGTATCTCGCCAACCCTGGATTACCTCCCTTCCCAGAAACTGATATAAAAGCCTGGACAATAAATTGCGCACCCACCTCATGTATCCCGCCAACCCTGTGGATTGACTCCCTTTCTAGAAGCTTAGGCAAAAGCCCAGACAATAATTTGCGCACTCATCCCACGTATACCTCCAACACCTTGGATTACCTCCCTCCCCAGAAGCTTAGGCAAAAGCCTAGACAGTAACTTGCGCACCCACTTCATGTGTCCCGCCAACCGCCAACCCCATGGACTACCTCCCATTCAGATCAGGCAAAAGCCCAGACAATTAATTTGCGCACCCACCCCATGTATCTCGCCAACCCCGTGGACCACCTCCCTTACTAGAAGCTCAGGCAAAAGTCTATAAAATACCTTGCGCACCCACCTCATGTATCCCGCCAACCCTGTGATTACCCCCCTTTCCAGAAGCTCAGACAAAGCCCAGACAATAATTTGCGCACCCACCCCATGTATCTCGCCAACCCCGTGGATTACCTTGCTTTCCAGAAGCTTTGGCAAACACCTAGACAGTAACTTGCGCACTCACCCAATGTATCCCGCCAACCTCGTGGACTACTTCCCTTTCCAGAAACTCAGGCAAGAGCCTAGATAATAATTTACGCACTCATCCCACGTATCCCGCCAACACCTTGGATTACCTCCCTCCCCAGAAGCTTAGGCAAAAGCCTAGACAGTAACTTGCGCACCCACCCCATGTGTCCCGCCAACCGCCAACCCCATGGACTACCTCCCGTTCAGATCAGGCAAAAGCCCAGACAATAGTTTGCGCACCCACTCAATGTATCTCGTCAACCCCTGGATTACCTCCCTTCCCAGAAACTGATATAAAAGTATAGACAATAATTTGCGCACCCACCTCATGTATCCCGTCAACCCTGTGGATTACCTCCTTTTCTAGAAGCTTAGGCAAAAGCCCAGACAATAATTTGCGCACCCACCCCATGTATCTCGCCAACCTCGTGGATTACCTCGCTTTCCAGAAGCTTTGGCAAACACCTAGACGGTAACTTGCGCACTCACCCAATGTATCTCGCCGACCCTGTGGACCACCTCCCTTACTAGAAACTCAGGCAAAAATCTAGAAAATAACTTACGCACCCACCTCATGTATCCCGCCTACCTTGTGGATTACCTCCCGTTCCAGAAACTCAGGCAAAAGCCTAGACAATAAATTACGCACCCATCCCATGTATCCCGCCAACACCGTGGATCACCTCCTCAAGTATCCCACCAATCTCATGGAGCATCTTCGTTTCCTGAGCTTAAGCGAAAAATAACCAATAACTTATGCTCCTACTCATTTAGCCCATCAACCCTGTTGATCATCTCCCTTCCCTAGGTCACGTGAATTTGAATAGTCAGCGAATTCAGTTCATTGCTTTGTAATTTCTTAATCACTTTCTTAATCATCACTTGGAACTTTTTTGGTTTAGTATAAATGAACCACGTCGTGTCGGTGAATATCGATGAGGAATGACAAAGATGATTGGTGGAAATAGGCGCTCGTGATGCCTATTCTCTTCTCACAATAATGTTTTCTTTCAGTTTTTCTTAAAAACTTTGGAAAGGTATAAAGTCTTCAGAATAAGTTCGGTTTGAATTAGAAGGATGGGATAGTCACATACAGTGGTAATGCTGAGGGTGCGTTTGTATGATTGGCTCACTGAGTTATTGACCGACTGGTTTGTACAATACAAAAGCAGTTGTGTTCTGTATTTCACGCGGTCCTTGGTATGCTCGCTGCTCGCGAAAGACAGAGATGGAAAGAACAAAGCAAATTGATCCACGGATTCTGTCAGTTATCTTCTCTCATTCGCTACGCTACGTGCTCTTTTTGGACTGAATAATGTTATAGCTATACATATACAGTTGTGAAATAGTGTAGCTCAAGTTGAGGACGTGAATCTCACACAACCTGTTGGCGCGCACGAAAAACCACACCGGGCCAATACTTTCACACTTTGGAAATTAGCACACTAACGTGGCTTACGGGGCCACTAGTCTCTTCAATAATGTTAAGGTATCTAGGAAATTCCAAACAGATGAGTAGCCAGTGTGCCAGAACGTGGATCTTTATGCAAATCCAGAACATCTCAGCGCATCGCCCGAGGGTTTCCGTGCCATGCGGCTCCTTCAACCGGCCGGGGGCGGACGCAATTAGTCGTGTGTATGGCCGAGGTTAACCGGTTCTTCATTTCCAGCGCTCCGCCCTCCCACGCTCATTCGACCATCAACGCACATCAGCTGATTGATTTTTCCATATATCCATAAATTTCCGCGCGTCCCCCCCCCTTTCTTGATTCGCACGGGGGTTATTTTGCTACATGTCCAAGATGTCGTCAACAAATCAGGAAATAAACCTCACACGCGCGCGCCCCGTCTCAACAATAAACACGTTGTTGACATGGGCTCCCCCTCCCCCTCTTTCCCTTCATCCGTCCACCCACTTTTCCCTGTGGATTTCCCTGGAGCAGAGTCCGATTGCTAGATTGGTCAGGCTTTCGTCAGTAACTACTGCTATTCTCACGCTACTATAGGCGCCTAGATGATTCCTGTTCCACATACATCCACCCCATTATCGCACGATTACAATGTTTATCATCCGTTCGTTACCAGTTCCTAAAGCGAAAGAGCGTTGCAGCAGTGGAGACGCAGATCGTGCACATTTTCGTGCAGTGAGTGGCTAAAACGTGGTGTTTTTATGGGAGTTTCCGGCGCCGGCGGCCCCATTCTTTGGTTGAATGGGGTTTGTTCGCCTGGCATCCTTGCCCTAGTTTCAGGATCAGATCTGAAGGTGTTTTTCAGCTAATTGGGACTACTAGTGAACGATGAATATGCTAACTTCAAAGTAATTGTGATCCCCATTTCATATCCCAACCTTTTCTGACATACTGGGCTGGTGCAAGAATTTCTCGCATTTATCCAGGAAAGGAAAAAATCCCCGGATCTCATGCAATGCAGCACACTACGCAACGTTCTCCAATAAGTAGATTCAATTAGTTAGACAGCATTTGACAAATTTTGATTACTTTATGAGAGGGAGGAACGTCTTTTAAAACAAATATAACTGTTTGATTCGATCTTCCGTTGTTTTCAACCTCCCGATTTTTTTTGAATATTCGATTGTTCGAACAACTCGGTTTTTGGACGAACTCGAGTGGTTGATGAATGAATGAATCAAATCAGCCTGACCCTAGCTGACTCTTTTAAAACCTGAATGCGTCATTGAGATTACCCAGCGTAAACGTGTTAACATCACACAAATTTACCCATCGTTGATGCAGGCGTCACCACGTCTACACTAGGTAATCTCAATGATAACTGGCCCAAGGCCCGCATGCATGTATCATTGGAAGGATGGGTAAGCTCACAACAGAGGGTAGCAGCTGGGTGTAGACGATAGTCAGGTATGAGTAAAGCCGAGTAATACTATTACCACGTCTACTCTGGGTAATCTAAACGGTGCATTCAGGCCCTGGTCAGTATTCACTCAGAAGAAGGAAAAATTTTTAGATCATGACGGAGGAGTGTTATGTTCCTAAAGTATATTCCACTTTTTTTTAAATTTTTTCTCTTCTTTACTCTGTAATTCTAGTGCTTCTAATTCATTATGGAAACTTTTCGCTGGCAGATGCAAGGGGCGGGACTTACCCACAACGGACAAGTGGTATCGACCACTTACAACCCATCCTATGTCCAAGACAACTGCCCAATAATGCCTCTGCTTATACCCATAAAAATATATCGAGGGCTATGGTAGATGGATATAGAGACTGGGTAAATAAATCGATAAAATCATCCATTTCGTGCCCTCCGTGCGAAATCCGCAAAAACCCGTGAACAGCTGGCTTTAGCCCTGTATAAAAGTAACGGTATCATGGTGTCTTAAAGATGTTACTCAAACACTTCATAGAAAAAGTAGACAAATGAAAATTTAGGACACCTGAGGGGGAATTGATTTTTGCTTTTCCCTATCCTGGACCGTCCCTTATGATTGTTTGTGTTCCATTTCAGCCTCGAGACTTTTTTCTGGATGTGATTTGTTTACGCTCTCCAAGCCACTTCCGTTCACGTCCTTATGACGTGCTTCATGGGTATCCATAAAAAGAAATAGCTGCTTCGCCTGAATGGCAACAAATCATCCCATTGCACGTAGCAATCTCGCGAACACCAGTCATCTCATCAAAATCAATATTTTTGGATGTCGCTTTGCATTATTACATGCATATTCGATATTTGCACTTGCCTTGCGAGCTCTATGTGGATGTCTCTCACTGTTTCTCATCCCTATCCTGGCCAAGTTATCCTGAATTTTCTGAATTTTTCCACCTTTTACACCTCCCAGCTCATCCATACGTCAAGGCGTAGGCATCATTCCGGAACTGACGTTCAGGTGTTGTTTTTCGAGCTAATTCCCATGCCTGTCTGGGTAAAAATGCATGTCTGCTCTGCTGCCTCCTAAAATCTCATGCTCTCTAGTTTCACCACTATTTTTGTATGATATAATGCCATAGCAATATAAGGAGCTGCTATAATTCCCACATAGAAGCGAAAACATTTACTTTGTTTGACAGCGACGGCTGTAGACGTGTCTCCTTACTTGGAAAGATTTTCCATGGGACAGAATTTTGGCAATGGGGTGCGCTTGCAACTAGAATTGGGCAGTAGAGTAGATTGGTAGCAGGGCAGAATTTTGGCACTGGGGCATATTTCTACCTATAGGAATAATGTCAAGTTGACCTTGTGGTCAGTTTATTCTTTCAAATATCATTAGATGTAGAATTCCAGAATATGGTTCAAGCTGACAACGAGTAATCCAGAAAAAAGGTGTAATAAGTGAATGGCCGCCTCTTTAGGAAGAACCGCAAAATTTCGTTCATTTGTACATTACTTGCTGTTATGAGCAGATTTCTAAGATTTCTCCTCCTACTATGTATTTTTCTAAGAAAGAAAAAAAAGAGGAAATGTTCCCTCGCCTCCTCCCAAGGTCGTAGCTTTTTTTCCTGGTTTATTTAATTTCTAAATATATTATCTAATTAAATCTAAAAGGATATTAATCAAAACTTCCACGTAATCTGCTGTATAAGTTTGTCATACCCGCAAACTCTACGACGCAACTCTGAAAAGTGGGTAAATGAACCCCCAAAGGTGATTCACTGCTTCTGTAAAGTTTACAAAGTAAGGAAGTCATGGATTCTGTGCGGGATCCAACAATTTGTTGTCAAAGATAGTGGAAAGGGGTTGAAATGTGCAAAATTGATGGAATTCGGAGATTCAATCGTTATTTAGTTCCTTTCCGGTGGACAACCGTTACTTTTAGCCCACTTCCAGAGAATTTCAGTGAAAATCGGACAGTATTTGTGTTCGATTCAGTAGTACTGCTTGTAGAAAACAGACTTTTAAACATGAGTATTGTTTAAAATTACTAGTTTTGCTATACCTCATTGCCACCCAGAAATGACATTTTGATTAGAGCGTGAGAGTTCGTTTGGGGCAAAGTTGTGCCTAACCAAAAAAAAAAACTAAAAATTCCAACATCTACACTAGAATTCCCACGCGGGGCGTTTTTCTGCCACATATTTGCACTTTCACACGTGGAAAAAGCTAATGCTATTAAAGAGCTGCGATATCGCATAACGATTAAACACAGGAGTGACGTGTTCCTGAACCATGAATCAATCGGTTTATCGATTTTTTTCCACAAATCTTGCACTTTTTTCCCATTTCAGGGAAGATTACGTGTTCTGTTCTAAAATGACATGGCTGACAGTTGTTCTACCCCAGAAAAAACTGTTTCTCTGCCTCCTCTGCGTCCCTGACCTTTCCAATTTTCCTCACCTTTGTATTCATAAACAGCCCTTCAACTCATAACTCTTCACTCATTGAGTGCATTAGTAGCCGGTCCACCCCGTCCCGTGTCCAGCGGCTCTATAATTGGTCTCATTACGGGGGCTGAACCCTTCTGACATCGATTTTCTCCCTCTCCTTACTAATCCGCACCTTGGAACACAACAATCCCCCCCCCGTTTAGTTGTGCCTTCGCATCTCCTGTTTTGTGCGCAATTTCGCGTGAATTTCACCCAGCGGCCGATTATAGATGGCTACAGATGTCAGCTGACAACATGTTACTAAAAGCGTCCTTTAATTAGTTCCCCGGCTCCGCCCACATCACTTTTCATTTTGTCGCATGTGAATATGGATGTGTCGGATGTCGGACAAAATGCCACTCAGCATGCTCGTTCAAGTTGACGTCTCGCGTCTCAACGAAAAAAAAATTCAAATTTCGCGCCCGCTCAATTCGATGTCGTTTTGACGGCGAAAAAACGCAACTCCAGCGTCACACCCTCCGTCAGAAGTCGTTTTTCACCCGCAGTCGCTCTCGTTTCTCTGGCCTCTCCACTCTCTCGCTTGTGTTTATTCAGGCGGTCAGAAATCAATTTAACTGGACAATCACATGACGATGCGTTGCGCATCCGACGATTTCTTACGATTTTACTCCTCTTCGTTTGGTTTACTTTATTTTTACTTATAAACATCAACTAGTTAGCACACTAGTAGTTTCAGCGGAAAGAGCGAACTGAAACTGGAAAAATTTTGTTGAAGCTGATATTTTTCAAATTTTATTTTAGTGAAAGGGCGGGGTTCCCCACGAATATTTGATCTACTTAAGTGAACTAAGTAACAGCCATAATTAGATTTTCTGGATCTGCTTCTGAATTCTTTTCTGGATCCGACATCCCTGAAAGGCATTCGAGTCCTTTCCATTTACGTTCTTTTAGAAATCTTAATACATAGCCGTTTACTGTTTCATTCTCTCATCCATGAGGCTTCCTCAGAAAATCAATAATCGATTTTCTCTTGCCAACCACTTTTCTATCGATCTTTATCGATTTTCCCACGCCGCTTAGCACCACCAGCCTCCACCAATGCATGCCAGGTGCTCCAAACGGCTACCAGCCGAACAGATGGACTTGGCGTGTGTGCCATTCACCACCACCAACACTCAATTATTGATCGATCGAACAGCTGATCGGTAGCGCTAGCGTCGATGACGTCCAGCTATGTATACAACAGCCATGCGAACATCATCATCGCATTGACGCATCCATGTTCACTTTGTTCATGACGTCATCAATTGATTTGCCCCGCCCACATCGGCATGTACCAGTTCGCGGGTGTCTTTAATCGTCTTTAATTGTCTACGATATAATCGATTTTCAATCAATACTTATGGGAATGTTAGCCGGATGCGTGGACAACTATTGAATCGCGAGCCCCTCTTGCATCGCCTTCCATTAGTCGTCACTGGAAGGCGCATTGGGTTTCAACTACGCTACTCCCACACCGCTTTTCTTCTCATTCTTAGGTACCGATCGATATTTTCGATCGATAGTTCGCACGATCGATAAGATATTTCTATCTCATCTTCTTATATCATACATGCGATGCTTTGGAATAGATATCAGTTACTGGGATGATGTCATCGTAGTATCTTAATTTGTGAACTAACTGACGCGCTCTAATGATGAAATCGTTTTTGCAGGAAATTTATATGTTATTTTTCGTATATCTGCTGACCCCTACTTCTGTTTTCTTTCCTAATTGAAGAAAAATGGACGAATGTTGTTTTATTTATTATTATACTTTGGCGTAGTTTTCCACATATTAAGATTCTTTTCCCTCCTATTTGAATCTCCCGCCAAAAAGGTGTTTTTCTAGGGCAGTTACAAGCACTTTTTTCAAACAAAGACTAATTCTAATGCATTTCCAGCTACAGTGAAAAGAAGAGCAGCTATAATTTCACAGTATTTTTTTTTCTTGGCTATCGATTTCTCTTCTAAAGTCCGCGATTGCAGAGGTGAATAATTTAGCTAGCGAAAATCATAAAAACCGTGAGAAGTACGAAACACCTGAGAAAACTGGTTTTGCATGAAGTGAGAACCAATTCCGCTTTAGTACGTAATTGCAGAACTACTGGCATGGGAATTGACGTCATCTGAATATTTGGGTCCAATCCAAAGAAGGACTCCTTATACGGACAAGCGAACTTTTTGTATGAGTTGTCCAACATTTCATTATTGAACCCGGATCAAATCTCTATCTTCGCCTTGATCTTTGATCTTACAAATTGGACGGGTTTTCTGCCGACACTAGCCGTCGTCCACAATTTTCAAATTTCGCTCGAGCGTCTTGGATAATGCAGACAAATCGAGTTGGGCGAGACATGCCGCGGCTAACGAATGCGTTCTTCAGCGAAGTTTGGTCGGAGGTTCCAAAAAAGCTCTTTCTTCTTAGGACCACAACATTCCGCGAGACTGGCTTTGTTGTCTATGCGTGACCAAAATCCAGGAAACTTGTTTAAAGTTTTAATTTTTGCTATTAGAAAATCCATATGAGTTCGTTTACTTATTCTCAGCGATGCACCAAAGAATTCGAGCGCTCTTTACATCCGCATTTTATCTTCAAGTTCAATCGATCAATCAATATCGATTTTCTTGCTATGGCAGATCACTTGTCGTGATTTCCCGAGATTCCAGTAAAAGGAGTAACCGTAGTAAACAAGTCTGCATGAGTCATAACTGCGGTGGGACCTTCCTAAGATATTCCTCGTGATGTGATCCATAAATGTTTTCCCATATAGGGTGCGGGAAAGGAATTAAAATGACGTAGAGTTGCAGACGTGAAAATAAGTACTCATTCATTCATTCATTCATTCGTTCGTTCGTTCGTTCATTCATTCATTCTATCATTAGTTTATTTGTTCATTATCCATTTAACCTATTCATTAGCCACATTTCATTATTCCGACTTTCTCCCTCTTCATCTTCAAGATAGTTCATAACTGGTGTGTGCGTGCGTATGACGTACGCACGCAAGAGTAAATTTTCTCTTGCAGCAGCGCGTGCGTATGACGTACGCACGCAAGAGCAAATTTTCTCTAGCAGCATTTATGTAACTGCTTAACATCTACTTAAGTAGCTGCAGTAAAAAAAAATCTTTTGATAAACTCCGGGTGCAGCATTGTACAACGGGAGGATGGTGCAGTAGAGCCTTGTGATTGGTCAATTCATCGACCAATCGCAGGGACTGACCACACACTGCCTTTCCGGTACATTGCTCATTGCTATTGCTCAACACTCCGTTCAAGAATGGCGTCAAAATGGTCAAAATGGGCGTGGTCACCCACCTTGAAAACTCCTTTCTTAAGGAATAAAGTTGCTCCATCAGAGTTTATAAATAATTTATAAATAAAAGTTTAAAAAGTTTAAAAAACCAAATAATTTGGTTCTTTTCTGAACTTAAACAATCATTCTGGCCTTTTCTTGGTTTTTCGAAATTT
The DNA here is from genome assembly GCA_037903475.1 of Ancylostoma caninum. Lineage (NCBI taxonomy): Eukaryota > Metazoa > Nematoda > Chromadorea > Rhabditida > Ancylostomatidae > Ancylostoma > Ancylostoma caninum. The sequence goes on from JBAJFG010000529.1 coordinate 90,294, forward strand.
ATCTTTACACCCTTACATTATACGACGCAATGTTTTTTTAATCCAAGCTACGATTGCATCACGATGCTGCAGACAGCTGCTTTAGCTTGCTATCAAGGGGTTTTTATGTTACTAATAGAAGCTCTTAGCAGGTCCCACACAGAACGAGAACAAACATAACCATGACGTCTGTTCAGGACAGATGTAGTAGAAAATGGTAAAAGTGGGTATAATGGCCTTGCTGCCTCATCAAGCCGAACGATGCAAACTCGTCCTCTAAGTGGTTGTGCCGCGAAAACTACAGCAATTACAGCGCGAGACCGAAAAATCAGAAGCTCAAACCGCTACCCGGAAGCTGCATGGCATTTCCACATGGGAACTAACTTTCTATCGGAGTAAAACTACGAAGTAAACCACGCGCTTTATTGACAGCCGACGGTCAAAGAATGTCACCCCTAACTCGTTACCGTATCCAGCTAAACAGATAGTCCGATTTACGTCATTGCACTTGAACGCCAAATAGAATTCGGGCGCTTCTATTGAGAACATTATTTGCGCGTGGAGCTGACTTTTAGTGCAGATTCAGGTTGTCTGGAACTGCCACGCCCACTCTGACATACCCTTTTCCTTATAAAGTAGTGGAAAAACTAAGTTAATTCAGCGTTTCTAGCCATATTTGCAGTGTTACGTAGTTTTTATGTCCCATAAAACATAATGAGATTAGGCTCCGCCCACGGAGAATGTGGAAAACACGTCCGGCTTCGGCGGTACTTCCTTATCCGTGTATTGGAGCTCATCTGTGCAGCTGCGTGAAAAACGGCGCCGGCAATTACTTGTCTTCATTCGGAAGATGTCCTTTTTGTTTTCTCATATCTTCTGTACAATTTCGCCTTTCTTCCGGATATTGCCTTCGTTGCGTCAGTCAATCGACGCACAATCCCATGAATGACTTATTTATTTCATCTGGATTACGAAGCCGTACATTACCAAGGAAGAATCCACGAGTCTGCCCATTTACTTCCATATTTGCTAGCCAGAGAGTCTTCGATAGAGAATCTAGAATCAGCTGTTTACTCCTTGATTCCTGGACACTGATGTTGCCATAAATTAATGGCTCTCAAACCCAAAAAACCGCCTACTTGGGTCCATTTACGTAATACATTTCGTTTGCACAATCTCCTATCAGCTGATGAAACACAAGCCGTCGCCGAAGCCCGGAAATTGAGCTGTGTGCCGTAGGCCCCGCCCATTTGCCTTTTCGGTGAAAACAGTGCTACATAGAACCCCATTGATTTGACTTTTCACCATTACTCTTCGTTAATCTAGACCAATTCAAACAGACGGGTAAAGTGGGCGGGGCATATTCCAGAAATCACTCGTAAATAGTAATTCTAGTTGTGGGAAATTAGCAGAACGGCAGCCTTGTTACCGGAAATCGGGTGGACCGCAGGCTCGTTATGGGAAATCGGGGAGATCGCTGGCCAGTTACGGCTTATTGAAGACCATAGATTTGTCATGGGAAAACAGGAGGGAATCAATTTCTTGATGGAAAATCGGGAGGACCGCGGGCACATTGTGGGAAATGGGAAGGATTGCAGGCTAATTAGGGAAGATCGGAATGACCATAGTCTCACGATGTGGAATCGGGAGGACCGCAACCCCTTTATGGAAGATTGGGAGGAGCGCATGCTTGAAATGGTGAGTCCGGAGGACTTTTTTGGACGAATGTTCTTTTATTTATTACCATGGCGTAGTTTTCCACAGATTTGTTAAGGGAAACTGGGAGAACCACAGCCTCATTATGAAATATCGGTAGGATAGCAGGCTCGTTCTGAGTGAATGGGAGGATCTAGTTATGGGGATTGGGAGCACCGTAAGTCAGTTATGGAAAACCATCGGGCGGACCGCAGTCTCTCAACGAGAAATTGGGAGGAGCGCACTAATCCGCTTCTCCTTTATGTTTCCCTCATTATATAATCACTAATCCGAAAGCACTAATCCGAAAATCTTTTTCTCAAGCTGACCGTTGTGGGCGTGACCATACTACAATTTTTCTATCCTAAGACGTATATTGAAGCTATTGACCCCATTCTTGCGATCCTAGATCCAGAAATCCACAAACAAGATTTATGTAACGTGGAGCTATCTGATAAAAACCACTCATTGTCTCATTTGTCCTATACACGACATCTGAGACATCCGTCATGACATTTTAACAAGAAACACTAGAGAAATTCAATACAGCACAAAGCTATGGGCGGGGCTGGACGGCGGAGAAAAAAAACAGCTGCAGTCAGCTCTTTGATGTTTGCGTCAATAAGCACACGTAGACTTCCTCATCATTTATCTTCTGTCATGATACCAGCCAGTATTGATTTATTGATTGCTCGTTAGACTTCCGCTACCAGATGTCTGGAAAACGGGTTTTGTGTACAATTGTCGCCACAACAAGTCGCATCGCAAGTCTGTAGTTGTAGTTTGTGGTTTGCTTAGTCGCGTTGAGTATGACATAGTTGAGTACATATACTACTTAAAATAATAGTCTACTGAAGTCCCCAGCACGAAAAATGCACTAGTCCTGCATCGTCTGCATGAAGCATGCATCAAATTTGCAATGCTTTTGCATTTTTCCATATTTACAGCATCAACACCAACAGCAAGCGCTTCCGCTCCTTACTTCTTCCAACCAAGTCATCAATATTCTGAGCAGTACACCTTTCACTTCGATTATTGATTGATTTGATCTACCTCCTGGTATCAAAATAGGAAAATGTGAGCTTCTTCCATGTTTCAAAGCCACGCCACCTCTCATAGTGATTTGAAGAATCTTAATGGAACTTATGGAAGGAATTTTAGCCCCGCCCACCTCGTGGCAGTTTTCCCCAATTCATTGTAGCAAGGCTCTCCACACCTATTCTGAAGTATACTACCGTAAAAGTTGTTATTTTCATTAACTTTTCATGGCATATGTCTAGACGTTTGAAAGGGGCGGAGCTTAGATATACATATTTAATACATACTAATTTCATGTTTACATTTTGCCGAACTGGTCGTTTTTTTTTTCGCCGTAGGACCTACAAGCTGGTACCAGCTGTTGACCGCTCTGATTCTTGTGAACAACTCACTTCACCCGCGACTATTTGCTCACATAGCGTTGTTTACCGACACGTACTTATGTACCGACTCTTGAGTTTTCACTCGTTTTTCCGAACGACTCGTACAATTCGTGTTCATGTCCGTAATTGCGGACTGCTTCAGTACATTGTATATATCATGTCGAAATAGGCAACACTATCCCTTCATTGCTTTTTCTTCATGGCGTCATTTGATCATTCTTGTCTGCGGCGAGTGTCCTTTAAAGGGCAGGGCGTTTTTCACTCTCACGTGCAGTGGAGCGTGGATTTGCTGCAGTGGTATAGTGTCTGGATGGGTTCCTGACGAGAAAAGCCCCATGTCCCCGGGGAGTATCGTTAGTTGGCTTCAATTCTAGGAGCTGCTACTGAATGGAGGCTAGTCTAACGTCAGCTAGAAATCCCTATCCTGAACCTCCTGGCCATTAGATCCACCAGCGTTAGTTCATTCTTGTAAGGTCTGGATTAGCATAACCACTAGGCGCAAATCCAGAAATTTCCCGGAAAATGCTTTTCTCATAATTATGCCTTCTATTCTCCGCAACAACGTTTTTCCCAAAGCCGTTCAGCTGCTGAGCGTTCTCTGGTCCCATTGGGGAAGCCATAAAAGCTGCTCAGACAATTTTCCTGGAGAATAGGTGCTATGACGTGGGCCCAACCTCCTTTCGAAGGACGTTGACGGCTCGGTAGATAGGAGCAGTTTACACTAGGTGCGTCCGTTTGACGCGCGTGCGTCTATATGATGAAGGATCTCAGTCGCAGCTTTAACGCAGTTCAGACGGAGCTGGAACGCACGCATATGCGAATTTGCTGTGGCCACGTGGTATTTCCATTCAAGGTGTAAAGCCACGTTGAGAGATTTTCATGAGGAGTCCTTGGTGCGTGCGTGTGATGCGCGACTGACGCACGCGTCTAGTATAAATTGCCCCGCAGCTGAATAAAGTCAGATCAGAGGCGAGTATTTTCGACGAGAACTGGTCCCCAAGGCCAAACAACTACGTGTAAAAATCAATTCCTAGTTTTCTGTTACTTATGGGGGATTGAACCGTCACGAATGCACATTAGAAAGCCCAGGTACAACGAGTCAACTAAGGCTGCAGCTAAGCCGCGCCCAAAAGTCACGCCTGTTTTCAATTCTTGACAGTTATACGGCACAGACTTCTTTAAGTTCAAATTCAATCCACGATTACTTGTGAAATTGACAGCTTTTCTGAAAATTTGTGAATATTGGACGCGATTTTGAAGAATTGGGGGAAAATTGGCGATTTCGGGAATATTACATGGCATTTATGAGTGAAAGCTGTGCGTCCATGCAGTCTGTGAAGGTCATGGTTTTTCTATAAATTTTACTATACGTAACTTGTTCTTCGACATTTTCGTCGCTAGAAACGCAGCAGAAACCGCAGAATTATTCACCATCATGGCATTGCTGTACTTAATTAGTATTCTCCAGCCAAACCCCATAAATTCCTTCGAAACGTCAAAGAGCATTGTTCAAAAACCCAACGGCTCCAGTGTCTTCCGAAAAGTGCACTTATACATTGAAGTAGTCGTCAAGTTCATTGTTGGGCCGCAATTGCGGAATGGACTCAAAGGGCAGATAAGACGGCAAAAAATGTTGCGAACGCTCTCTCTGCCGCTGCCAGTTCTGTGTGCTCAAGCACTGGACTCTTGATTTCTGAACCACGGCTTTCGCAGGAAAAGAAAATTTCTTTCGTAAAGGTCCGCATTTACAGAAAGCGTACTCCTCGCTGACCTCTACTGCAAACTCATCCAGTGGCTACATCGATGACGTCACCACTCCATAGTGTTCTTTTTTCTGGATCCCGTCTCGCTAGGGCATCTTGCTGGCAATTAAAGTCAGCTGTCATCAATCACTCTCTTCCTCAGACTCATATTTACTTCCAGAAAATTCTCTACGGAAAAAGAATCATGAATTTCCAATGGAATGCATGCACAATGCTTCTTTAGCATGGCAAATTCCATGAACTTTGATGTCTTCTCCACTTAATTTTCTGCAATTTTTCGTCCGGTGAACTTTGCACCCACGTTCAAACACCGCTTATCAGCATGCCTTTTCCGCGGATCGCCAGGGTCTGATAAGTTATCAGTGGCTCTTTTGACCGTCCTGTCGCTCGCCACGTCGTAAAAGTCACTTCTTGATCCGCTTTTCGCTGGTAATTGGGTATTCAAACCTACGCCCACTCCAAAGCACTCTCAATGGATGTAGACGGGGGGCGTGGCCTACCCACAGTGGTGATAAATTTTTGAAATTGCACTGAACGTTCCATTTGACTTAGGATATCGTTTGGAATGTCATAACCTAATTGCTACAACACTTAAAGTTACTACTGGAACTCGTCCAGAAAATGGGCGGAAAAGCAGCTGATGCTTCAATTCCCAAGTGGTTCGGGTAATTCCTTTTTCCCAAAATTCAACTTCACGTGCTCCGCACGTGGAACTATTACGAAAAAAAAAAAGTCCCTGGAGACGATTGCGATCATAATAGACCGTTCTTTTTTGTTGTTAACACCGGAAACCCCTCCTACTGCCTAATAATACAGCAGCAATTCAAATTGACATCATGGAAGTCCACTAAGACACGGAAGGTCCATCGGGGACCAGTTCTCGTTATTTCTGGATCGTTCGACGTAGCAAGCATTCTTCGAACGAGTTATCTAGTCGTGTTCTGATGCATTCAGCAGCTATTATAACACGACAAACCGCTGCATTTTGAATGTTGTAGCTTGGCCACGCCCATTTCCTTTCTAGAAACTAGACGTAGTTCAGTAATTTGTGTAGTCGGGCAACCAGATGTAATTATTGTAAGTATTATTAATTATCGGCTTGAACTCCGCTGTTCTCTGGATTCTTCGATTTAGCTAAGAAGTCATCTGGATGTCCTTTTGAAGTGCGTGTGCCAGCCACGTGATTGTGGATTGAAAAGCCTTCATCCGAAATCTCATGGGCGGGGTCAACATTATCTTCTCAATTCTCCTTAGTTCAAACAAACACTGATCTTCTGATTCTGTCACGGAGACGTCTCTACTACGTCTCTACTTTGTCGCTTGTGCTCGCTAACTGTCGCTCGCTGCCGTCGGCGCCTGTAGATCCTCTCATTTTGTCACTGTTGCGGCAAAAACCAATGGGCAATATTTTTTTCTTATTTTCTTTCTCCATCTCCGTTCAAAGTCTGATGGTGAGTCGCTCGCTCGCGGTTAATACTCGCTGGCATCGCTCGTGCACTACGCCTATTTTTATGGGCAGGTTAAAACTGATTTGGTAATGTTATCACTCTGACTTTTCACCAAAATTTTACTGCCAGAACCTGTAGAGTACCTGTTCATACCACTCAAGCACTATTCCTCCGCTTTGTTTCATAAGAACGATAGACGGTCATATAAAAGGTCGCATCACGCTTATACTCGCCCGTTGTCGCCTTCTCAATGTGCAATGGTTGTACGTCACGTCGTTCCCACCCACTCCTCTTGTTGGATGAATACTGCAGCGAAACTCATCAATGCAGTAGCAGATTCCCATTTTCGATGTCGCCAGGTGTTGCTGAGGCTCGCCCACTGTCGCTCATCAGCTGGCGTTAACGACGTGGACCCAGCTACGGCTCTCTTCAACTTGCTTCGCTGTTAATGATAGATTTTTTCTAGAGAGTATATCCCAAGCTATCGATTGAAACAATTCCAATATTACGCTTGTTTGTCGCTTATACTCGCCCAACCCGCTTGTGTCGCCGGTTTCCCTTCCTTCCCCTGTTCCACAGCTGAAAACGTGTTTCTTCTCACTAACTATTCCGTCCTATCTTGGCATATCTACATTTTTATCAGAAGTGCCTATAACAGTACGAATGCTATTGAGAAAACCTCTCGTTCCGACTCCCATTACATTGTTATCGCTCGCCATCGTCACTTTCGCAATTCGTCCATTTATGTGAATGCTTCTTTTCCAGGTGGGTGCCAGCCAGCGCTGTCAGCTGATCGTCCTCGCGACTCCTTTCTATTCTCCACGTTGTTGTGGATTCGTACGTGTAGTGCTGCTCTGCACACTTTGTTGTATTCCTGTGATAGTTGTCATTTCTCATGAATCACGGAGGAAATGGCAGTTACTGGTACATCAGCCATGAATCCCGGATGAGCGTACTGTGATGGCTGACTCAGCTGCACAGCCAAACGTCAAATCGGAGTGATCAGCTGATGCTTCATGCCCTTCTCCTCTCTTCCCGTTCTTCTTTTTATTCTTTGCTTCGCTTTCTTCTCTGAATTCCACGTGGCAAGGTTTTTATGCGGAAAAAACTGGAATTCTTGGAGAAAAATGACCATTTTCCTTGGATTTCGTGGAGGATACCAGTATAAGTCATTCCCAGATTCTTTTTTTTTCTCATCTCTTCCGTGAAGGTTTCATTCAGTGTTTAGTTCCCCTTCCTTCTCAACTCCTCTTCTACATTTCCTATATTTTCTTTCACTACTTTTCATTCTTCATCATCAATCCATACTCTAAAGTGGGAATGGGTGTGGGGGAGGATAAACGTCTCTTCAAGTACAAAAAAAATTCAATTTTCATCCTTTTTTATGTATATTCAATCCCCTGTTGTCTTTTCTGCTTTCAGTTATCCATTCATTTTTTTTCGCTTGATTTTTTACTGAAATTTGTATAAATTTTTGTAACTTCGGCGATGGTCTTCATGAGAGCCTAGTTTCTAGCGACGCCTTTCGCGGAGCAGTCTCTGAAACCACCCTTTTCTCTTCCGAATTTCCCCCTGACAATCACTCTTTTCCTCCAAATCTATACATTCTTTCGATCTCATCATTTAACGAAAACATTGGTTGATTCAATCCCTCGTAGTTCTTTTTTAGCGTCATCGTTTCAATCACGTTTTTCTGCCGATTTCAATTCATCCCTAAAAAGAAAATCCAAAGTTTTAGTATGAGTACACGAGATTATGAGTGTTCAGTGATTTTTTTCCGCTCCGCACCACTCACTTCCTTTCTTTTTGCTTTTTCAATTATTCTTAGTTATTTAATCCTTCTTCTTCATTTATATCTTTCACAACAATTGTCTCCGGCAGTTTTTCCGACTTTTACCGGTTTTTTTGTTGAAAGATCTGTTTTTTCATGATCCCTTTCCATTAAGTTCAAGGGTGGGATTTTAGCCCGATTTCCTTGGTTTTGAAACCGTCTGGGAATTCTCTTCTTCAACTCCTCTTTTCTCTATCATTTTTCATGTTGTTTCCATTGTATATTCTTTTCCCACTTTGCTAAAACTCCCCAATTATCAATTCCTTTTTACTGTGCGGTTACATCCTATTCATTGCCATGTCATGTCAGATTATGTCAGATTGTCAGACATCATCAATGACCGTGTCATTCTCATCTAAAACGTGCAGATGTATTATAGTTAATTCTACACGGCAGACGTGTCTTCTCGTTTTCTCTGCGTCTACACTTCATCCTGTGCTATTTCTGTTTGCCATACATACACTTACAAATAGAACATTATATTCGGGTATGGCGCGTTATACCTGCCCAAGCTCTACGATTGGACGGTTCAGCCGACAGGCCAATTGCAAGGCCCATAAGCGCGCCCACTCCAGGTATAACGCTCCACACCCTTATATTCTATAGTCAGAAGCTGTTTTTCTTAGCCTATACACCCATTCCGCCTCCATATACGCAGAAATGCTCAATTCAAGCGAAGCGTGGGCAGCTCGCCTAATTATCCCAACTGCCAGTCTCCCCAATTGCTTTTAATCGGTCAGTTCTGCCAATCTTTGAGAAAAATGGCTCCGCCACTGAGAATCACCTCCTTCGAGGCGGCTTTCTCTATGGAAAACGATATTCCCAAGGGTGTTTCCATAAACCTGATGGGAATTTGTTTACCGGATAGGACATCATCTAGAAATGGTCACAGGGGGAAGGGGAAGTAATTTGGGCTGATTTCTATGGGCTTGAGCAATTTTCGTTGAAAACATGAACTTTTCGTTGACCACACATCGTTGTATGCGTTGTTTCCGCCTCAGTTGGGACATTCATCCATAATGTCCAGGTTTTTCTCTTCCTGAATTATCGATCGAGCCCTCATGACATGTTTATACTTTAGTCCGTGGATAAAATGCGGTATAAGCTTTTGGAATAAGCCAAAGACTGCTCCAAAACATCAAAAACTGGCTAGAAGGGGGAGCTTCCAGATTCATCGACTATAGTGCTGCGGTACTCCCGAGAAAAACAGTGTTTTGCATTTTCAGCACACACATTTGGTGTAATTCTAAAGCCAAACGTGGTATTTTCTTTCTGCTGCCGTGCTGCTATTCTGCTGGGCCGACACAGATAATTAAAATCACCCTGGGTAACCATATTATCACCCTCAAGTTTGAGGGGTAAACTGGGGGTGGGGGAATACGTTTACCCTCGAAAATCTCAATGATGCTTGCCGGCTCTGCACTCATGCTCCTGGGGTACTGCTCTTCTGCTGCAGTCGTGTTGCTATCGTACCGCTATCGTACTGCTATCGTGCTGCTACTGTACAGCTATCACAGTGCTATTGTGCTGTTGTAGTGCTGTTATCTTGCTGCTACCGCACTGCTGTCGTGCTGTTGTTCTAGTGATGCTCAGTTTCAGTAGCTGCTGCTATTCTGCTGCACTCCTCCGCACAGTGAGCATGCATTTCTCCGTACAAGACCCGGATTTTCAGATAGTAGAATTATGTGGTCTACTGCGGTAGTCCCGCAGCTATTAGATTGATCACTTCCTCCCCGTCAAATCAAAGTGCGCAATTCATTCTTTCTCAGTCATTCTCTGACAACTACGTTGCACTATTGAAATGCACTTGGTTCGCAACCAGGAACTCCATTTCCGCCTGTGAAAGCACGTCAGTTTGACGTTGCCAATCAACCAGATACTAGTTTATATTACTTCGAAGTATATGATATAATAAGAAAAAAATAGAAATATAGGGTACCATAACAACCCTTGACGCGCTGCCAACCAACGAAAAACAATTTAAAATTAGCGCTATTCACGGTTCCGCGCCGCGTTTCACGCGGCACTATACCTCGCCGTGTAGTGACCTTTTGTTTTGACGCATTCTTTTTCTAGTTACAGACTCGTTCATACTTGTAATGTTGTCCCAAAAGTCGCGCATGTCTACAAATCCTGTCTCTGCATCAGTTTTGCCTTGCCAAAGTGAATAGTAGCTGACGTCGGTCATTTGAAGCCAAGCCGTTTCCACAGACATTACATTACACTACTCGCCGTACTACCGCGGAAGTCCCGACGCAGAGCGGAACGGTCCAATATCCTATTCTGGTCACGACATCTACGCACGCGTATTCTGTGTATCATTTCGTTGAAGTTTCCGGATTCCTATCATTTCGGAGTTTTCAAAAATCTTTTTTCTGGATTTCTACAGGACAATCCATCATTTTCAGGATATGACCTGTGGAATTACTAAAAATAATCTCGCAAGTTGGAACTGTGGCCTTTGTGGTCCTTTAAATTTGATTATCAAGATAGCTACCTTTCCCACGCTCCCTTCAAGCCTTCTTAATGCTCCCATCCTAACCAAGACCTAGACCTGAAGTATTTCTCCCTTTCTCCTGCGGTACTCCCGACACTGTTTCGTTAATGGTGCATTGTATAGCACTAACACTGCAGTATTAATCATTCTTCTATGCCAGAGCACTTCACACAACATTTCGCTGAAGTCATCTTGAAATTTCACCACTGTAGTCATTTTCTTTCGAAAAAAGAAAACTGTCCCAAAATTCACGTCACACAGCAATCAATAATAGTCGCAAAATTCCAGCAACAATCAATAACTGTCTCAAAACTTCAAGAACAATCAATAATGTATGAAGTGCATAAAGTGCCAGCTAATTAGGAAAGGAGCTTTACCGCTGAAAAAATGGGGATCCTCCCTGTTCCCAAATTATGAGTTTTGAAAATTGAAACTGTTCCTTCTGTCCCCCAGTGTCATGCGCGATTTTTGGGACAAACACTGGCACTGACTCATTGCACAAATCAAAATAAACCACCCTGCGATCACTCCACTTCCCATTACAACGAAATACAAAAACAGCTGATTCATCGATTTTTTTTGTTCCTTGCCCCGCCCATTATGAACAGCATCCGCCGTCCCCGGAAGCCCTGACCTCACCCTCTGAGTTTCCTTTTCTCTCAGGACCATGACACGTTAATTGTCCTAATGCTTGAATGACCTCACCTCCAGGATCAGGTTCTTCGTATTTCCGCCGTCTGTTCCACATCGACACACCCCTTCGAATGTTTCTGAAGTGATGCGTCGTGACAAGTGCTCTTCTGGAGATCGCAGCGTGTTCGCCATTGATCGTCGCGTCCGCTGAGGGACGTGCTATCTGTTCCCCCCCCCCCCCCTCCCCGGGCGAACGTCCATAAATCAGTCACTCTGGATGGAGTCGCTCGGCTGGTTAAGCCTCAATGGGCACCGACTTCCTTGTGGTTTAGCTGTTTGTTGGGCGTGGCTTCACTACAAGCCATTAGAACCCCATAATCCTTTTTTATAGTGCATAGCTTGCCTTTGTTATACATGTTGTGATTCCATACTGGTTTGAAACTAAGCACGATACTTTTCGTACAAAGATCGTTCAGGAAAAGTAGGGACGATACCAGTTACTCAGAGCTTGATATCGCTTGCAGCATGGCCACGCCCCTTTTCGATATGGATTAATGGATTTGCCCTCTTGATGGGAGTTTGCATGACTGAATAGCTTAGTGCTTCATTTCTGTACCGTGCCTCATTGGTGAGGATCGAATTGTGGGACAACTTGTCCGAAAGGTATTGGATCTTGGAGTAACTCGTACATAAGAAGTTAGTTGCCTAACTACCTGTGTATGCCAGACTGGCAGGGCATTGATGACATAGAATCACAGCAAATTCCCTTCATGCCTGAGTCTCTGTTGCAAATAGCGAGAGATCCTGCAGACATGAAGAGAACACAGACAGCGAGAGACATGCTCTTGTCCCACCCTTTTACCATCAAGTTTATCATCAAACCTATAGTTTTTCACCTTGGAACACTGTAAAAAGAAAATGAGCATAAAACATCTCAAAAATACCTGATCAAATCAGAAAATATCTGATTTGATCAGGTATTTTGATTATCTGATTAATCTAAATAAACAAAACATTAAAAAATAACAAGTAATTTAGGTGTAGAGCGTTATACCTGTAGAAGGCGGGACACCCAAGCTCCAGGATTGGTCAATTCCTGCAACTGGCCAATCAGAAAACTAGCTCACGGTGCCCTTTTCGGATAAAGCTCCACACCCAGTAATTTAATGAAATAGGTAAAAAAGGATGAGTCAATGATTTTCTGGATTGTGCCGAACAACTCGTCCACAAGGCGATTTGTGAGGATTTCTGGCACAAACTTCCTGTTACGCTATTCACTTTTTGAACTCTACAAATCTCACTATCAGATACAAATCCAACTGGTTTCGAATGTACGACTCGTACATGTCGAGGACGATTACGACAGCGCGTATTGTCCGCAATTACGGCCGCACAAAGGCTGCGCGATGTTTTATGGACGCTCGAGCCGGCGCCACAATCCGATCATCTGGTTGAGTCTCGGCCGTTCCTCGTCACTCATCCCCTCAACTAGAAACTGGGCTACAAGTGCGAGTTTTTGCTAGTGTTCCACTGCCCTTTAAAGCTGCATTCTCGTCAAAATCGTCTGTATTGTCCAGAAAATCCAGAAAATGTTTGCGTTTCCGATTATTTTGCATGAGGACAGGTCATGGGAGTCAACAGGCCTGCAGTCAAGTTGTGCAAATCGCTCTTTCACACTTTATCCAGTCATTTTAGCAAACTGCTCTCGACTCTAGGTCTATTTTCCATTATCCATGTATTTTCTCACTTTTTTCATGCATATCTTCCACTTTATATCTCTTATAATTTTTTTCTAGAGCTACTTTACATTACCGCCTTCGTTACCTTAAGTATTACTCTACATTTGGAGAAAGGAAAGCTGTCCATTCATCTCCCAGCTATACTGCGTTTCAAAAGCGTTGTGTATTTGTTGAGTATTTGTGCCTATGGTCTGCATTTCTCACCTACCTCTCCGAAACCGGCACTATTTCTTGCGTTCTTTCTTTCTCTAATATCTCCACAACTATCTTCCCCACTGAAACACACTATAATCCAGGAAAAAGTTGAACAAGGCATCCCAGGTTGGAAAAACGGTTTCCAAATATGGAGAATCTCGTGAATTTCGCTGCTTTTCCATTTATATTACGGACTTTCCCAATTTTTCAAAAAAAAATTCTGTGACGATCCAATTATCTTGGATTATTCCTCCTTCTCTTCTTACTTCTATATCATTCCAGATATATTCTGGATGGCTTTTCAACTATGGTTCTGCGTTATTCCTTCCATAAAGTTCCCCTTATTTATTATATTCTATTATACATTCTGAAAATTTTGAGTAACTCTTCCACGAAAAAAAAAACTAATTCCTCTCGGCTACAAGTGATCTGCAATTTTCCATGTATTTCTCGAATTTTCAGTTACTTTCACACTTTCTTTTCTCTCTTTTTATTTATATTTCCTCTGCTCTATTTTAATTCTTCGTGAATACTTCCTTTTTTCACTATTTGTCTTTTCTTTAACTATTTTCCTGAGCCTGGATACATCATTGGAATTACCTAGGGTAAACCTAGACGCCTATTTTAACAATGGGTAAATTTGGAGCAAGTTATCAAGTCTGACCCCTCTCCTCAGGACATTTCCAGAATAAATGACTTTATGCACAGTTTGAGACACAGTGCAGCTAATTTTTCTGGACCAGTCTGCTTCTTTGGCCTCTCCTTGACCAAAGTGATCTCTCAAAAATTAGTCTTGTTGCAAATATTTGTATGGTTTTTCCATTTCTTTCCCATTCTTCCTTTCCATCCTTGTCTTAATGAAAATTTTTGTGTTCTCACAGATCAACAACCAAGATGTCGTGATTGCGAACATTACACTAAACAACCGTCGTTATGTGGTCGTTACTTCTGTCTACATCATTGTTTGCGACGTACTATGAACGTCTGCTGCTGTTCATAAATCTTCCGTCGGTTCTTCCGCAGCTGTCGAACTGATCATAATTGAAATTTCTACCCTTTCCGGTGGAAATTCGCTTCACTCGCTTCCTGTCTTTTTACCTATCCCCAGAGGACAGGAATTTTCCAAAACATGGCAGTTCATCGCATTTCGCTTAAGTCCGTAATTGCACAACATCTACAACCCCCATTTCTCTCCCAGCTTAGATGAGTTCCGATGTTGTTCAGCTTTGCAGTTTGTTTTTCTCGCATATTAGAACGGATTTACGTTTGAATAGGCGTGATATTTGCGCATGGTCCGCAAGCACACTCATCCTCCTCATTCTCTATGCTCTTAGCAAATTACTACTCTTGCTATTATTCTTGGACTCAACTTATAAAAAAATTGATCGAAACCGTGCTTATTGCCTAATTTTTCGGCAGTTCCTTGCTTCTGCATATATTAACATCCTAGTTATTATAACGCTACCGTATCTATGAAGGTTTCAGACGAATCAAGAGTGTTCCACAGCTAAATAAATGTTATCTCATGGGTTTGTCGTGTTATGCAGTCGCGCGGCACGCTCACTCACCGCAATTACACGATTTCCGGTTTATAAATTACATGTCTTCGAAGTGAGAGTGAACGAGTCGCGTAGATAAACTCGTCCACGTGTGGGAATACCCTAGCAATTGGCTTCTTTTCGCGCTTTTCTGGCGCTGTATCACTGGATCGGTTTAGTTACCCAAGCTTCTTTTGAGCCTTTTTTAGTTACAGTTCAAACTGTGCTATGAATGTTACTCATTTCTTGTAGATTACTTTAACAATAACAGGAATTTCTCTTCTTCATTTTCTATCTTTTTTTTTGGCCATACGACTCCAAAAGGTCAAATTCAGTCGAGTTTTGAAAAAGTTGCGAGTTGCGAAACATCGAATATTCGAATAGCCATGAAGATCGAGTTATTAGAAATGCTGCCTATTCGAAATCGGTTATCGAGTAGTCAATAATCTAGTCAAATGGTTAGCCCTTTTCCTTTGTTTACTTTTTGTTTATGTTTGTCCCCAATCCTTAATCGATCCATTGACTAAAGTTTCTGTTTTGTTCCGTTCAATAAGTGAATCACTGCTCAGTTGACCTTGATCCAAAAAAAAAAAAAACAGGATGGGCGTGGCAACGCTACAATTCCCTATTTTTCGCTTCCCCCGTACAAGCAGCCATCTTCTATACGCACAGCTGATACCTCCATCAAATCACAGTTCAGATCAGCCACACATGGGAGGGGGGAGGGAGGGGGGTTAGGTAACCCTTCGGGAGCCCTTATAGTAACTGGGACCAGGAAAAATTAAACGAATTAATGATATTACTTTTTGTGCAATTTTACGGACGCACACACCTACGCAAGCACTACCTTTATGTGGCTCACTCGCAGATTGAGAGAAAAGCCGTAAACTGGTTTCTGTACTGCGATCACATGACTAATGACGCTTATTTTTTTCTGAAATCTTTTTTTTCATACCTCTGAATCATTTTTACTTCGCTCCAAATCATATCTCCTCCTCGATTCCTCCATAACTTCCTCTTCTTCTCAAATAGTTCATTCTATTACGTTCTATTTCCGCTTCTAATTTTTTTCTTTTTCATTTATTTTCTATAAATTTGTTCCCAGGCAAATCTTCTCTCTCTACCTTGTTCCCTCGGTGTATTCCATTCATTTAACCAGCTGGTCCGGATAGAAATAGATTGCTCGGATTCGCTCTTTCCACTCTTTTCTCGACAATTCTTTTTCCTTTTGTGCTTTCATTTCAGGTCTTTATATATTTGTTGAATACATGCTTATTAATACATTCATCAGTATGCTTCAATTCTGGCTGATTGCTGTACATTTATCTATTCCTTTAGAATAACAAGGCACTCATTCATCTGTTTGTCCGGTAATTCAGTTCACATTCATGGATTCATTCCTAGTCTTCACTTCCGATTTCACAGTGTTTTCAAGCAACAATTAGAGCGAAAAATTATTGCTCTTCACTATGTACTCCTTCCTATAATTCATCTCTGGTGAAACAATTCAGAACTCAGACATCCATTTCCTCCCTCCATTTCTTATTGTTTGCACAGACTCAAATATTTCTCAGCTACATGTTCAAGTGGAAGACTCAAACACGGGTATGGAGCATTATAGCTGGAAAGGACGGTGCGGTCAAACTCCATGATTGGTCAGTTCACGCAACCGGCCAATAGCAGAGCGCGGTCGCGCCTTTTCCACGCTTCACACCCCCAATCATTCAATACTTCACGGTTTTTCATTCTGTTAATTTTTTTCTTTGAAATCGCTAATAATGTTCGTTTGGTGCCGTTCTTTTCGCTGCGTTCGCTTCGCTCCGCCCCTTTTCTCGGCGGTAAAGTCAAACCGGACCAATTTCAGGTGACTTCTTCATGGAATGTCTTCTAAGGAGGAGAAGGCGCGCTTGAGCAGCACAACGTGGGAATCAGAAACACCTATTGGACGCAAGTCAAAGTCACTAAAGGGCTTCTTTCGGCGCTGGGGCACGTTCATAGGCCAGTTTCCACTAGCATTCCTTGTATTGAGCCTTGCTCTCTGTTCATTACCATGTGAGTTCAAATTTCTGTACTTCATGCGTGACTTTTGGGACAATCCAAATGTTTTAGCCGGAATGGTTAAGTTGCACTTACGGGACAACGTCCGTGATGGGTACACACCACGCACGTCACGGTCTCAGGTAGAGACCGATCTGTACAGGGAATTCCTGGGATCAGAGGGTGAATGCAACAATTTTGCACGTTTTCTGCATGGAGTTTGCATCATCCATCTTTTAGGGGACCCATCAATGACGACCGTTCTCATGCTAGTGAAAGATAACGGCTCCATGCATCAATTGGATTACCTTAAGGTTCAACAGCAATTCTAGTGCACTGTTCGATCAATAACTATACTTCTAATTGCAGGAAGCCGCACAATCCAATGTGTATATTTCGGAACAACTCACCGCTGTTGCTCCAGACGGCAGTGAAGTCGGATACTACTTCTGTGATCATTACTGCGATTCAAACGCACCTGTCGAGTACTTTTATGTGAGCGAATGCATCGCCCCGCCCCCAATCAATTCGTATACTTCACACGTTTTTCAGCAATTCCTCGAGCGCAAGACGTTGAATCCGGAATCGACGACAATCCAGTTGACGTATCCAACCGCTCAGCTATGGGGCTTCAAATTGTCATTGAAGCGTAATTTCTATGGGGTTCGAACCGCGGACGAATATCGAATACGTGAAGGTGAGCGACACTCTTCATGTGTACGTATTTCATGCCTATCGATCGTAAGTTCCTTCGTCTCAGCTTATTTCCCTTTCATTTAAGGCGGAGATGAAAACCGCGACGGATACGGAGCGACTTGGTGCATCGGAACTAGCTTTATTTGACTTGATTTGATTTTGTTCCAGATGTACGTCAAATAGCTCTAATATCCTTGAAATACTACTGAGTTTTTCTATGTTCCCCAAGAAATTTCGCTTCTCTTCTATTATTGTTCACTTCTTGATGCATATTTGTCAGTTGACCTTAGAATTTTTTTCTTAACAACGACAAAGCAGGGGGAGATTTCTATTACGAAAACTGGTCCCGCTTATGTAGGCGAGAACTGGTCCCCATAATTTTATCTTCACCAGAGCCTGATAATTTCAGGCAATCGGCGTTGAAATCATCGACAACGAAATGAGCAACGACGGACAACGAATGTCGCCGCATTTTGCCGCAGGTGGGCAGAATCGATTGTTTACCATGACTACAATATCGATTCAATATTCCTAATAGTTTATCCCTTAAATTTTATTTAATTTCCATTTCCAAATATCAGTCAAGTTAATGTTTATGTTTTTTACGAATTTATACAAATTTTCCTGTTTCATTTTTCGTACATATAAGAGAAAAGAAGTGGCATTTGTTGTTTGCTTATTGTTTATATTATTTTCCCTGTTCCAAGTTATTGTTTATTTTATTTTCCCTGTTCCAAGTTATCTTCAGTGACC
Organism: Ancylostoma caninum; assembly: GCA_037903475.1. Classification (NCBI taxonomy): domain Eukaryota; kingdom Metazoa; phylum Nematoda; class Chromadorea; order Rhabditida; family Ancylostomatidae; genus Ancylostoma; species Ancylostoma caninum. Next base: position 108,519 of record JBAJFG010000529.1, read on the forward strand.
AAGATCAATCGATAAAAGGGAGATGTCGGGCCAGGTATATCGATTAGTGCTAGGCATCCAGAAATTTTTCTTTTCAGGCTTTTCAATCATGTTCTTCTTTGTCTGTGCCACCGTATGCGGATCATCGTTGTATTTTGACCGCCTCCGTTGGAATACTGTAGGTTCTCAGAACATTTTGGGTCTTGAAATATGTTCTTTTACCGTTCCCGTTCATTCCGTTCCATTTCACTAACTCGGATACTGTAACTGTACGCAATAACCCCTGTCATTTCAGATCACAGTCGTTGTCTGTTGCGCCATTGTACCGATTCTGGCCATTACCACCACGTTGGGTGTCACTTCACTCTTGGGTAATCGAACCGACTCGTTGGAGCTGCTGATGCCATTTCTGGTCATGGGCATAGGTACGTATTTGCTTTGGTGGAACATGTCCCACATTGACCTGTGGCCAGTCATAAATGAGCATTTTCGATTGGTGGGTTTTTATTCGACGAAAAATTCGCACCTTAGCTTAGTTAACGTAAGAGCTGTCATCATTTCTCTGGGTACTGTAGGGTTACTGTAACTGCTCCAGTTGCATTGAATTACCATCTATTGCAGTTGTAGGCAGAGATCACAAAAAGGTGTTACAGGTGTGGACGACTCATTCCTCACTCTGCATTCCTGGTTCGCCAACCACTAGGACTTTCTCCCGCTATAAGATTGGGCAAAGTTCTTGAAGAGGTTTGTCGGCTCATAGAAAACATGCGTATTGATTTTTCGAAAGTTTCTGGGGTTCAGGGTGGTCCATCGATCACCACGATAATTCTCACAAATGTGATTACCTTTCTTATTTAATGGTTGACGCCAACAGAAGGTAATCAACGTCATCATAATTTTTACTCAGTATTTTCGTAGAAATTCATTCATTCATTCATTCATTCATTCATTCATTCATTCATTCCAGAAATATCGATTTTCTGCTTCGCCAGTGCTATGGGACTAAGTATCGCCTACATCTACGATGTAATCATCTTCTATCCGATCCTCTACTTCTGCTCCCTGAAGGAGACCGGAGAAGACCAAGAAGAAGGCTGCCCAGGAAGGAAGGTCCGCGCTAAATTTAGCCCGCACTGTTATGCCTTTCCTGAATGTTCACCATTTCCATCTCAGGGAGAACAACATGGCGCAGTGAAGTGAGGCGCCATCCGTGATGCGGAGGGTTAAGTGTTAGATCCTGTGCCCAACAAAGCAACACCAGAAGGGACGGACGACTCCAGAAATGGCGGCACGCCATCACTGAGGGAGCATTCACCTTATGACCAGATGGTCAGGAGTTAGGGATTCTGGAGCAATCCACAAGGACTTCTAACTCATTTTGGGCCATACAACGTTATCAGAGTAGAGGACAAGTAGACAAATATCATTAGAGTAATAAACAAGTGGAGAGGTAAATAAAGTATTTGCTGAATAGTACTACTTCTAACTTTAGAGCTTTACCACCCCGCTAACGACTTTTATTGCACAATTAATGCTAGTCTTTACATTTACCTGAGCGAGTTACTGTTACTCTAGTTACTGTACATACAGGAGAATGCTGTTTAAGTCGAGGACCTTAACCTACCCAAGGCGAATTTGATCCCAAGTATTCTATGCACGTATTCCATATAGTATCCCTATGCGTAGAATTTCTAAGTCTATCGCCTATAAATCCCCCAGTATTACCTTTTGTTTCCAGAGATATGAGTGACCAACAAAACAAATTTCGAGAGATTTCCAGTTTGCATAAGCTCAGATATACGCACGCACGCACGCATCCCCACCACAAATTCACACTTACACACGTGTAAGTGTGAATTTATGGTGGGGATGCGTGCGTGCGTGCGTATGTCTCAGCTCATCTCGTCGAATTGAACTACTCTCCATGTTTTTCACGCATATCCAAGTGCCCACTGAATTTGTTTTCACGACGGTGCCGAGTATTTTTCGCGTGTCGCAGTTGTTTAAAGCCCAGCCCAACCTCGGCTCCTTGCAGCAGCTCCAACGGATAATCCATAATTGTGAATAGTGTTTTCTTCGCTTTCATCTCTACAAATAAGTGTTTTCGCTTAGAAGCTTAGCATCTAAGCATCGTTTATCCATCTCAATCCGCTTGAAGCCTTTATTCTAACATCACTATACAGTATCTGCACATGACAGCGCCTGCATGTGCGTCTGGATTTCATGCAGTTCACCAGGAGGAGTTACTTGAACTCCCGATCTCAATTAATCCTTGGAAATCTTTTATAGTGTCTCCGTAGGCGGTGGAACTACAATATATTGTCGCTTAGCGACTCCTACTACAATCTTTTGCAATATTTATTTCGCTGATGTGCTCTACTTCACAATTCCATTCATTGATGTTTCGTATCTTGCCGTTTTCTTCTTTCATTTTTTTTCTCACCTTGAAATTTTCCTTTTTCTTTCCTTTTTCTCCTCACGTTCCGCATTATTTATAGGTATTGAGAATCCCAAAAACTGTTGAACTTCGAATACTTTCGCAATGGCTTTTGTTCGTGTACATCTCTCTTTAATTTGTGTCCTTTAGCATGTGACCCCGACAAAAAAGGGACAACTCGTCCGACAGCGATTCTCTCCACTGTTATTGTGGCGATACTTAACGGGCAATGATAGAGCCGAACTATAGAAGTCCAAGACACTTTTCATTCACAATACACTCTGGTATAATCTGGCATTCAGACCACATGCCCACCCCTCCCCCCCCCCCCGCTTTCTCCAAGCTTTAGCCAAAAGAGTACATATCATCTGTTCCACTGCGGAGTATAGTTGGAGAAACACCACAGAGAAGAAGAGCATGGGAAAGTGTACAGAAATCGGAGAGGATGGGGAGAAAACAGGCAATGTGCACAAATACTCAATTTTCGTCGTGTTTGAAGCAAACTACATCGAAAGCTAATTAATCCAATGGAATATGATCCCAAGGAAGTAAAAATCGAACATGGAACTGAGAAACAAAACGCAAAGTTTCAACCATATGCACCTACTACAACTAAATAGCGCTCGTTTTAAAATTCTCACCAATTCCTGGGTTCGAAAGAGGAGGGATAATCGGATAGCTTACGATAAATACCCTGGATGAGAATTCCCACCTTTCGATATTTTTGGATATTCCGGGCCCCCATCGACTACTGAATCCAAACATACTATCTTTAATCCGGGAATTTTTGTAGTTTTTGAAAATGATTTCTTGCATCTCGTTGTCTTCACTTCCCTCACGATGAAATATTCGTAATGTCGCTAGCATCGTGGCACACAAACAGTGAAATTGTTGGTTTTTTGTGCAATTCTCGCCTATTGTAATGTTGCACGTATTTCGATTCGAATTGTACAATAGAACTCGTCCAGATGTCATGGAAATGCACTTTTACACTTGTTACATTCAAGTTTGGGAATGGAGAAACACAATTCACCCAAGAGCTCCTTCTAAAACACGCAATCTTGCGAGAGGATGTGGGAAAATTCTCTAGAAGGCTCTCTAAAACATGAAGGCAGTCCCATCTAAGGATCACTTTCGAGATTTTTATGAAAAAAAATCAGAACACGCTGATCACAATGGTACACGACGTCTCATAAAATATGCAGAAAAACTCGTATTGCGACTCCTCCTTTTGGAGAATTCCGGTAGTCCATTGGGACACCTGTCACAACTCCTTTGTGGAGAATTCCGGTAGTCCATTGCGACACCTGTCATAACGTAGCGCGAGATCTCAACAACCAATGTCACCCACCGCACCTCTTTATGACAGATGTCTCAGTGGTCTTTATGACAGTGTCATCACAAATTCTCCATAATGAAGTCAAAGACGGGTTTTTAGCCTTTTTATTTTAAAAAAATCATGTACATCAGTGTGCAGTGTGTCCCTTAATGATTTTTTGTTCAAAAAAATCAAATCCTTAATATATAAGAATGCATTACAACTTGGAATGTGATCATGTGATATATAATATAACATAATAAGTGTTATGAGGTAATATATTTGCTTATTTGTTCGTTCGAATGCACATGATTTTGGCTAAAAACACAGGACAGGTAAATAAAGACGCTCATTCAGAACTATATAAGGTTATTGTCACAATTATATTGAAATAATACGTAATACAGTAATGTGATAACATATTAAATAGCATATCATTTATTAAATAGCTCAGTTTAAGCGCCTAGAATGCATTTATATCCTCAGAGAAACTTTTTTAAACTCGAAAACAACTCATGAGCGATAAAAGAAGATGCACGGGAGGGGGGGGGGGAGACGAAAGAATACCTCTACTAGCGCGAAGGGAGACGGAAGAATACCTCTACTATTATTCCCAAACATTTATTTCCAACTATCAATACTAAGGTATTTTGGTATTTTTATTGATTTTATTCAAGAAATTCTGGCTATCACGGCTCCAGACCGTGGGGATCCCAGCTCATTCCCAGTTACTTCCTCATTCCCACCCCCTCTGGCCGATCCTTTCTGCTTCTGCCACTGTTGGGTGATAGTTTTACCTTCTGCTAATAACGCAGTGGTCAACTTTCTCGAATATTCTCACATTTTCCTCTTCTTCTAGCGTTGTTCTCTTTCACCTAGTCCATATTCTATTCCTTTTCCACATTTTCTTGACTGCTGTGCACTTCTTTGACCCTTCAAGGTCACTTCTGTGCACAACGAGCTCTTTGCAGTCTTCACTGCACCTATTGACAGAAAAACCGTACGAGTTTGCACGGTTCTTTTCCGATTCGCTGTGTTATTCAAAGAAACGCCTTGAACTATGAACAATGCATCTTTTCGCTTTTCACATAAATCTTCGACAGACGTGCGATTTCTGCGATTTTCCGCCACTTCGCTTTTTCCTCCAACGACTCTCACACCTTGACGTTGTTGTAATGATTACAACAGTAATGGTAGTGTGTGGAGATTCGCCATTCCGATTTCGCCCTTTTCGAGAGCGGATCGATCGATTCATCGATCGACCAACCCGTCGGCTCCCTAGCCGGGTGTCTTGTCCGTTTTGTGGAAATCCGCTAATGTTCAGGAATCACGCAGAACTTTTCCTTTATGCATGTGATTGCAACCAACTGCTCCAACACGTTCGCCTGCACTTTTCCCCCGGGGCGCCACGCAACCCTCGTCGGCTCGGGCGTTTTTCATGAATTTCCTATTATTTGTGTAATTCATAAGCGCCCCGCGGCCGTTCCCAATTCCACCACACTTCTACTTTACTTGAAAGTACTTTTTTTAAATGCACTCCGGCCCAAGGATGAACCGTAATCACATCAAAACGATCGCATTGGTCCGTATACGCAAAAGTGCACATGTCTGCTGAGTCAGAGAGGCTGGGAACGAGTTCTTCGCCCGAAAGAACCCAGACTAGCACTTCAGTGTTGTCATAAATGTCTGTAATTGCACATTTGCTCAATGTGGTCTTGTCAAGGCAATATCTCAGTTATCGATCGGTATCGATTAGTTCGACGAAGCTTCTTTATCGTTTATGAGACAAATTTTTACCCAATTTTCTCTTTTTTTAACCTCTTTTTTTCTCTTGCAAGTGAACGATGTCGCATATTCTGCAAAGATGAAAATGAGTACAATTTTTCATCTCGCCAGAAAGTCCCACTTGTCCCAAAAGTCTGGCATGATGTAATCCCGTGTGTCCCAGAAGTCGCGCACATAGTGGCCTGACAATCCTTTTTTTTTGGTTCTTCATCCTGTACAAATTTTAAGAATTATTCTTTGTCAAATAAAGATTTTACAACTATCAAATCCAATTCCTCAACCTCACACCCACTTTCCATGTCTTTTATTTATTTATTTACTTGTTTGTTTACTTACTCCAAAATTAAACTTTCGTTTCTCTGAATCTCTTCGTGAATTTCCGTTATCCTTGACAAGTGTTCAAGAATCTTTTGGATAGCTTCCGTTCACCGGTCACGTAAATAACTTCTGGACACCCCGCTGTTTACTTTTTTTCTGGGATTTTCTTTCCGGACACCCCGCTGTTTACTTTTTTCTGTGATTTTCTTCCCGAGTTTACCTTTTATTTATTTAATTGTTTATTTATTTGGTTGGATACACTGGAGGTACTCCAAAGGAAAAAGAACAGAGCTTTTTCTACTTTTTTTTCCTTGTCTTTATTTTTCTGCTTTCTGCTGCAGTAGCCTTTCTTGAGTTTTTATATTTTTATATTCTTGGCTTTGCCAATATTCCAGACTTTAAAATACTTCGATTAGTGCAGCAATCCAAATTGCTCAATCAATATTTATCCTCTCCATTGTAAAGCTAGGAAAAGCAGCAATAGCTCAGATTTTTGATCTAAGGCTTTTCTCATGCACTGAACAGCTGTTCAACAGAGCAATACATCTTGCACCTATAGAACAGCATGAATCTATGGTTTCTTCATTGTGATGAATTATACCGTTTGTTCCTGGATAGTGCATCCGTTCAATCACCTAAGAGAAGGAGCAGTTCTCCATTTCTCCACTAGTTCTCACGGATTTCTGCCGGAACCAGCCGGTAAAACGAAACCAGTAATCACGAGTCGCGGCCGCCTAAATGCCATCCGCCTTTTATAGCGGCCATCACGAGTTCGCCGAGTCGACCGACGTCGTCGATTCGCGGTGGCCGGCAATCTTTGGCCCGCGGGGGGACGGGACGGGCGCGGACGAATCGACACCGGGTGCAGCCGTCGGGGGTTTCGTGTACGACGAGAGCGGTTCCGGGCACTGATCGTCGTCGTATAGACAACAGTTGTCAGTCTGTGTTGCGGGTTTTGTTCTCGCCACATTATTTTCATTGGCGTTTCGTCCACGTACAACTGTTACTAATTTCACAACCACGTCGTTGGTGGCAGCGCCAGGCCCCCATACAATTGGGCAACTCGACGAAGCGGGGCGAACACTGCTTATTTATGTTCTCGACGACGTATTACCGTCGGTTTTACGTTTATTTATGCACGGCTATAAACTTTTCGGCAAGAGCGGAATGAAGGTTATTTCGCCCCTGCCGAAAACCTTCACGATGCCGCCGTTCACGCGGCTTGCTTGCGTATAAAGGCGGTTTCTGCATAATGTTTGCGTCTTTCGCATGACTTTTTCTGTACGATGACCTGGTTTTCGCAACATTTACACAGCCTGCATCCATGTTACAGGATACTCACCACCGGATGTGGTGTCCTTTCGCGTAGAAATGTACATATCTCAACAGGATTCATTATTTCCACAGCATTCATTTATTTCTCCTTATAAAAGGACTTTTATCACTTCAATCACTTTTTACTCATTCTCCTCCACTATTACCTCATTTTTCCTCATTTTTCGCCTTCAGGCTGCTCTTCCTTCCTTATTTCTAGCAATGCTCTTAGCATCTTGAAAAGTGCATTCCTTTATTGATTCCAACCAGTCTCCTTGGAAAAACCACTCTCCAAATTGAGCATTTCCTCCTCCATACCGAACAAAGGCGTTTGATTGAAAAGCATCATTTCACCATCAATTTTTTTTTTCGTTTCTTCCTCCATCTCTCCCTCTTTCTTTCATCTTTCCTCCTTTTTACTTTTTCAATTCAACCAATCCAATAACCTTCAAATTATATGGTAGCTATTTTCCCAGTTTTTGACCTCACTTTCAGAGTATTTTTTTCTGGATTTTCTGGAAGTTGTTACATTTTTGCAGAAAATTCATGCAGTTTCTTTTTCATCCATTACCTTTTCCTTGAGTACATGAATACCTGTTTATCAGCCAAGGTTCACTTGGCTGATAAATAGGTATTCATGTACTTTGCCAGTTGCCTTTTCGGCCAATTTTCCCTGCAGGACATTCATTCAATCAATCCATCATTCATTCATTCATTCATTCGTTCATTCATTCACAGCATTCATTCACTCATTCATGTTCGTTCCATATTCCGTATATCCTTTAGAATTCCAGCTATTTTCCGTAGTGCAATGAAACCACAGCACAATCCTTCATCTATTTTCACTGTCTCTCACCGTACTATCCATTTTTCGTCGTTATTTTTCAATTTTTCCACCCGTCAACTAATTCGAAAAATTCAACCATTCGTTCGACCAATCAATCAATCATTCACTTCCTTCCAAGTCGTAAGCCGATTGTTTCATCTCATCAACCGCATGTGCGTTCGTCCAAAGAACGCTCCGCCATTTTTTCGCCCGTTCGCCCCGCCCCTTTCCGTCGGCGCCAAATTCAAATCGGCACATTTTCAGGCGCCCTCATCCGTGACATGTCTTCTGAGGAGGGCAGGGCGCCGTTATGCAGCACAAAGCGGGAACCACCAAATCCAATCATCAATCCACACTCGATATTGATTCAGCCGAGTGAGTAGATCACACGGCTGGCCAATCAGCGATCTACAGTAATCTCTATGAATTTCAGGAACAAAGACCAATGAATTCCTCGTAGTGCTCAAGTCGATCTCATTAAAGGGATTTTTTCGGCTTTGGGGCACGTTCATTGGCCAGTTTCCGCTAGCATTTCTTATATCGGGTCTTATTCTCTGTTCATTATCGTGTGAGTTCACATTTCTGTCCCATGTACGTGAGTTTTGGGACAAACTCTACGTTTTTCAGGCGGGATTGTTAAATTGCATTTACGGGACAACGTGCGAGACGGTTACACGCCACGTACGTCACGGTCTCGGTTAGAGACCGATCTGTACAGGGAATTCCTTGGATCAGAGGGTGAGCGCATCATTTTTGCAGTGTTTCTGCACGATTTTTGCATGAAATCTGCATCAATCGTCTTTCAGGAGACCCTGCGATGACTACGGTATTAATGCTTGCCAAAGATAACGGCTCCATGCATCGATTAAATTATCTGCAGGTACTGTAACCCTCATTCTATCGTACTATTCACTCGAATAATCTGTCCACAATTGCAGGAAGCCGTACAAACCATGGTGCATATTTCAAAAAATCTCTCCGCTACCGTATCCGATGGTAGTACGGTCGGTTACGGTAACTTCTGCGGACACTACTGTGATTCCAATGTGGTTGTCGGATACTTCCTTGTGAGTAATTTGCTCCACCCATAATCGATACCCTTATTTTCAACGTGCACTTTCAGCAAGCCCTCTACCAAAAAACACTAAATCCCGGATCAATGTCACTGCAGCTGACATATCCAATCGCTGATCTACGGGGCATCAAATTGCATTTGGAGCGCAATTTCTACGGTGTTCAAACTACCGATCACTACAATGTGACGAATATCGAGTATGTCAAGGTGAGTCAACAATTCCCACGTGTATTTCATACCTATTGATCGGTGAAATTTTCCCCTTCCAGCTCATCTCCATGTCATTTATGGCCGAAATGAAAACCGCGGCAGATACGGAACGGCTTGGAGCATGGGAATTAGCGTTATTTGACTATTGTTCCAACTACACGTCAAATAACGCTAATATGCTGGAGTTACTAGTAAGTATTCCTGAATGTTTTGATGACTTCCACCTCTTTTTGCGAAATATCCGTGTTCCTCCCTACCCTAGTAATTTTCTAGATAATATTTAGCTACTGGGGCAAATTGTTGTTGTTGCCCGGAAAGCGAAACGGGAACTCTAGGTCCCAGTGGCGAGAACTGGTCCCCATGAGTCTACATCTCCCTCAGCATCGAATGACATTGGGTAAATTCAGGTAATCGGTGCTGAAATCGTCGACACCGAAATGAACAAAGATGGACAGCGAATGTCACCGTATTTTGCCACAGGTGAGGTTTATCGATTTTTAGCAGGAAATATCGATCCAACATTTTTTGTGTCCGGAACTGGACTTTGCCCGCAGATTTTTTTTTACATTTCCAATCGTATTCTGTTTGATTTCTAAAATTATACCTCGATTTTGCTTTATTCTATTTTCTGGAATTCTCCGTTTCACCACTGGCATAAAATAAGGAGCTTTTTTTTTTCTCTGTTGGATTTTCCATAAATCCCTGTTTCACCTGCAATATAAAAGAAGGAAATTCCTGTGTGGAGGCTACCAACTCGCCTAGAATGCCCGGCACCGATCGATAATCTACTACTAGGGCGATCGATTGGTGCTGGACATCCAGATAAATTTCCAGGAAAAACTACCCTTTTCCTTTCCAGGCTTCTCAATAATGTTTGGCTTTGTCTGTATCACTGTATGCGGATCATCGCTGTATTTCGACCGTCTTCGGTGGAAAACGGTAAGTTGTTTGGTTATTTTCTCACTTAAGTCACATACAGTAATCCACATCACTTCAGATCATAGTCGCTGTCAGTTGCGCCATTGTGCCGGTGCTGGCGATTACCACCACTTTGGGATTGAGTTCGCTAGTGGGTAATCGAACCAACTCGTTGATGCTCATCATGCCGTTCCTGATTATGGGGATAGGTAGGTCTACTAGAGCCAAATAGTTGACATAAGCACAGTTTTGAGCCTATAGATCTGTTGGATACTGTAGGGTCACGATATTCACCAAACACGCATGTAGATCCCCCTGAAGGGTAAAATGGACCCAAAATGTACAACAATAAGCAGGATTATTTTTTTTTTGTTGGTGTCGTTTCTATTTTGGCTGCCCGTAAGAATACCGTAATCCCAACGAACATTGTATGTATCATACTGTATGTATTTGCAAACACAGTTGGTGTATAAAGTACCGATTCAGGTGTTAACGACTCATTCCTAACCGTACACGCTTGGCTGCGACAACCTCTGCGACAACCACCCGCTATACGTTTGGGAAAAGTCCTTGAAGAGGTTCGTCGCCTAAAAGATGAATATTGATTTTTGGGAATTTTCTGATATTCAGGTCGGTCCTTCAATCACTACGACAACTCTCACGAATGTCGTTACTTTCCTTATTGGATGGTTAACCCCGACAGAAGGTAAGCAATATTATTGCCCTTTTTTGTCATTATTAAGCATGTTTTAATCGCTTTTCTTCTCTTTCATTTCACTCAATCGATGTATCCATTTATTCATTTATTTGTTTATTTATTTATCTATTTATGTATTCGTTTATTTATTCACAAGTTAATTCATTCCTTCTTTCTTTCATTCATTGATTCACCTGTTCAACCCACTCTCATTGTCTTTCTTCACGCGCAAAGGCCTGAAATGAAATAGACGTGAGCCATTTGAAGCCTTCATACAATCAATAACTATCCAATACATTGACTCGTGAAGATAGTGTAGAAGTATGACAGAGCTGTCTTTGGAGACCGCATGCATCATTAAGATTATCTAGGCTAAGCGTGTTAACACCATACAAATTTACCCATACTTAACATGGGCGTCAAGATGATTACCCTGGGTAATCTCGGGGATGCACTAAAGGACCACGCTCAGTTTTTTTTTACCAATTACCTTTCCCTGTTGTCTCCCGCTGTTCTTCTTTTTTCCTTTATTGACATTTTTTTCTATACTCAGGCATTTTTGATCGATGTATTTTACTAATAGATTTTATTCCAGAAATATCGATTTTCTGTTTCGGCAGTGCCATGGCGCTAGGTTTCGCTTACATCTACACAGTAATCATCTTTTGCCCGATTCTCTACTACTGTACACTCGAGGAGACCAAGGAAGTCCAGGAAGGCTGCCTGAGGCGGAAGGTATGAGCCAAATATAGCCCAGGATACGATGCCACTCCTCAATATTGGTCCCATTACAGGGCAAGCACTTCTTCCGCGCCGTTTTGAACGGTTACAGTCGAGTGCTGTCCGATCGCCGAGTGGCCGTAGTGTTGTTCGCCGGCACGCTGGTCTACTGGTATTTCGGGATAATGGGTACGATAAGTATTACGGCCAAGTTGGACACGGAGAAAATCCTGCCGAAGGACACTCCCATCCATCGACCGAATCGATTGGTGGAAAATATCGGTGGGTAATCAGCCTTCGGGATTTTTTTTTTGTGATTTTCTGGACTATTGCCAAGGATCAAACATCCATTTTCGGAAATATACTTCTTGACCAATAATCATGGTAGTAGCAGTTGTGAAATGAGAGTCTACCGGCACCTTTCTCTGTATTCTATTGTATCCCGCCCCAACATGCCAGATACCGTACGTCTGAATTTCAGTCTGGGCCGAATACTACCCTGTAACCATCATCGTCAACAGTCCCGTAGACATCCGTGACGCAGACCGACTGAACGAAATCAATTCGTTTGTAGGAGAATTCGAGTCGCTGCCAACTTGTCGAGGTAACCAATTATCGATTGTTCACGGCTGCCATGAGGGGGCGTGGCCGAGCGCTGCGATTGGTCAGTCGCATGGACTGACGAATCACAGGGCACGACCGCAGATTTCTTCCACTCATTATTTCATTACTGTTCAACGTGCAATTTCGTGAAAGAAAGTCGGTTTTAGGGGCAAATTTCACCATGTTCTGGCTTCGCGACTACATCAACTATTATTGGGGTGTTGGTGTGAACGATTTCGATTTCTACTTTGACGCTGACGAGTATCCGGACGAGAAAGAGTTTGGCTACAAGAAATTGCCCGGCTTCTTGGGTAATCCCCTGTACAAGCACCATAAGGCGTTCTTAAATCTCGACTACAACAAAACGTGAGTTCTTAGATGGATACTTGCGGTTCTACCGCAAGATATCAGCTGATTTCGCCAATTTTCAGTGTTTCCGTCCGCAAATTCTCGTTAGTTGTGGTGTACGAGAACAACACGTCATGGGATGATAGAATTGACCTGATGCTGAAATGGAGAGCTATCGTGGATAAGTACGGCTTTTCCAGAGGGCTCCTTATAGTAACTGCTGCATCCAGTACAATCCAGAATTCTTCAGATATCCAAAGCTTAACGCCAGTGTCTGGAACGTCAACGCGATGTTTGTGGATCAGATGCTCAGCTTGAAATCTCTGACATGGCAGGTAGCCGTCTAATCTCCCCAATGGTGACCAGCTTACCCAAATATGGCCTCAATACCTTCCAGACGTGCCTGTGGACGCTGTTCTGCATGGCTATCGTGTGCACGATTTTCATCCAGAACCCCGTCTCCGTCATTATGGCCACGTCCGCAATTGCGTCCATAAGTCTCGGCGTGATGGGGTAAGTCAAACGTAAGAGGCATTGTCCATGTGCTAGTTGTCCGAATCATAAGCGTTGACACTCCAGATACCTCTCCTTTTGGCACCTTGACCTCGACCCAGTGTCTCTTTGCGCTGTGTTGATCAGTATTGGTATGGCTGTCGATTTTGTCGCTCACACCACTTACCACTATCAGGTATAGCTTGTCTTCACTTTGTATCAGTTGTCCATGGAGAAAAAAGATCTTTGTTCCAGTTGACCTACCGCGAAGCGATTCGAAACGGACATGAGGTACGAATAGAGCTTAACACACCCTACGAGCGGATACGAAACACTATCAGTAATGTCGCTTGGCCAATGTCACAAGCTGGAATCTCAACAGTCATTTGCATACTGCCTATTGTCGTGTTGCAGGTAAGCCACGCCCACTCTCCTGAATTGTCCAGCATGACCAATTTTGCTTATTTCAGAACTATATTCCGTTAGTATTCGTGAAGACTATCACTCTGGTAGTGATCTGGGGCTTATGGCATGGTTTGGTATTACTGCCTGCATTCCTTTCACAGGTATGTCCATCGATCGACTTCGCGTTTACTTACTATAAAAAATGATGATCCCGCAACTGCGACCAATATAAAGCAAATGTCCCAAAAAAAGGATACGAAAATGGAAGCTATATGGTACCCATCACTGTGTCCTCTAAGAAAAACAACGGCATGAAGGATGGGACAAGCAATTTTAGCAAGACACTAAAAATCGCCGCATGTCTCTTGCCCATTGTTCTCGCTATCGCTTTCGACAACCTATGATCTGTTCTCGCTCGCTGCCCCGCACAGATGCGGATACTGTGCAAAACCCTATGAGCAAAAAAAATCCATCTGTGAGTCAACGATAGCGGATGCTATCCAAAAAGGTAGCCGAAGTATACAAGAGGGCGACAGTGCGCGGGAATAACATGGAAGTGACAACAAGCAGCTTTAAACAAAATTAGATTCTTCTCATCAGATTCCGTGTTTCATAGGGATCAAATCGATGTCTCAATCGCTTTGGAGATATTTGAATTGTCCAATTGTACACCTTAGTAATTGGGTGAAGAAGCGACTGTCGGAGAGTCCAAGCGAGAAGCGACAATATGCGTCACAACTTTTACAATCTAATTACAAAACCTGTTATGCAGAGACACCAAACATTTGATGATACCAGCCATTGTGAGCCGTGAAAGCGCCCTTTTGTGAGATACCAGCCACTGCGAGCCATGAAAGCGCCCTTTTGTGACCACTCGAAAATCAGCGACTCTGAGCAAGCCTAATTCGAAAGCGACAGTACGCGAAAATGAGTGTTCACGAACCACTACACACCAGCAACTACCAATGTAACCTAGCGCGGAGGTGCATTCAGTATCGATAAGCCACATCTCAATCCATACAGTTCCATCCAAAGACACTAAGCGAGAAAGCGGTGTAAGCGAGCATAAGCGGCAAGCGAGAGCTGGCGACAGTAAGCGATTGCTATCACAACGTCAGCTGTATCAGCACAGATTCTTTATTGAACGCCACATACTGATTTATACAGCTGCATCCAAGGATTTATATAGATAAGAACAGCTGCATCCAAGGACAACAAGAGAGAAAGCGAGTGTAAGCGGCAGGCGACAGTAGGCGGCGACGAGTGATTACTACCAAAACATCAACTGTATCAGCATAAATTCCTTATTGAACGCCACACATTGATCCATACAACTCCATCCAAGGACAATGAGCGAGAAAGCGAGCATAAGCGAGTGTAATTGACAGGCGACAGTAGGCGACAACGAACGATTTCTATCAAAACATCAACTGTTTCAGCATAAATTCCTCACTAATGCTCTCCTTTTGCAGATTCCCTTGCCACTGCTGAATTTCAACTGCTATCGAATGTTGGTCAGCGCTCGAGTCGACAGTACTGGTCAAGAGATGTCGCTTTTGGAAACGGATACCACACGCAACTAGCTCCAAAACTTAGAATCGTTCCCCTGACCTAGTTAGACATATTGTGGCATTGCCAGTTTGTATTGTACAAAGCGTTTTATTTTCACGATTGCTGCGCGACTAGCGATCTGCCGCGACTCTTCACTCAATCCCCCAACATTTCGACGCCGCAATTTTTGCCTGAGAGGGCCAGCGCCGCCCCGTGGGCGAACGCACGTCGATCCTCGCTCCAATTCACCTAGCTAAACATCGCCTCTAACTCGAATCCTCCTTCTCTTCCTTACTGAACACGGCCTTTTTATATCAGGGACTAATATGGGCATGCCCTACTTACAAATTTCGGATGCAGAGTATTATTCAGCGATTCAAATCAATGTGTTTTTGAGTCTTGCCTGCAGTCAGTTGTTGTATTGTTGTAAAAAATTGCCGTAGACGCTCGAAAGTCTTTGCTTTGCTCACTTTCACCATGCGTAGTCCACAAAAACTCCTTGTGTAAATAGTCACAAACAAACTACGCCCATATTTATTCAGCAGAGATCTCCGCAAAACACGTTACCGGTGCTGCTTTTCTCTTTTTGTGGACTACGCAAATTCTTCGACCCTTTAAGGGCTTTCATTAACAGTATATTCGTTCGAGCGTCGTGTTTTAGTGTACTGCACAGCAGTACGGGTATTGTACATTCAGATATGTTGCATTATGTTTGTATACGATTTCTCTATTAGACACTCACAGAATGCTTGTTAGCGTGTTTTATTTGGATTTAGACCACGCCCCTGTCTTTTGGAGCATTCTTGTGAGGTAGTCAGCTTTAGTGTCAGTTACGATCTTGTCAACGTTGCCATATACGGCACGGATAATGTGCACAGGATATAAATAAAAGGTTGTAAATTTCTGTTGAGGTGCATTCCTACAAATTAGGAGGTACTGACAGCTGTTTTCATGATTTTCTAGGTTTCAGATTCTATATCAGAAGTAATATTTTCAAAGAATCACTCAGTAAATGAAGTCCAGACATAGGGTAAATGAAGCAGTTAACAGGTTATACAAAAACTACGCATGGAGGTGGGGGGGGGGGGGGGGTCACGCGCTCAACATCGATGTCACATAAGTCTGGTGGTATCGTCTCCCCATTTTTGCATGGTTACGGCAGGATAACAGCAAGAAAAATGCGCGAAAGGTCTAAACCTTTGTCCCCTATAAAAAATGATTAGGCTAAGCAAAGCATACAAATGGCACTTCACAACCTGCTTCCAGCTTCATAAAGCCGGTTGTCGGGCTAACAGAATTTTCTCCAAATATTCAATTCAATAAATAGTAGCCCAGTAACCGCAACACGAAAGAATTCGTCAAAACATCAAAACAAATAGAACAAAATACATCGAAAGCTGATTTTCAAGGAAGGCTGACACCTGATAGCAGACCGGCAACAAAAAATGATGTATCTCTCACCTGGTTTTACAGCTTGGCCGCTTGCAACGATGAGGCTGTCGATCTGCTTCCGAACTAGAAAATTCTGGACGCTTTTATCTGCTCTACTGCTTAAGCGCCTTCATTACAGACTGAAATGATAAAAATGATAAGAACAATTACTGAGACCTTCCTCTCGGCCCTGTTGGCCTAAAGGCCCTGTTGCTTGGAGAATTCAAAAAAAAGAGGAAATAGAAAGAAAATACAAAGTGTAGATTAGCAAAAACCAAGATACTGACTAGCCCACCTTTTCGTGATTTGTCGCCCTCAAGTAGATAGGTGCTAAGCATTAAGTAGTAGAGGCAAAAAAAGCAATTCAATCACATCCTTCTGTCAATTTTCGATTTTTCAAGTACTGCAAAGGCGTGCACATTATATAAAGCATCGTAACACTACTCATGAAAACCCTATAGGTGGCAGCACCATCGATCACTCAAGAAAAACCACAAGTTCACAAATGAAATGTTTTATCTTTACAACAAAAACAATGGAAACAAACGGAAAAGAAAACTGTCCACTTAAAGCGTATACCACTAACGAAATACCAGTAACATACCCAAAATCAAGCAAGCATGCGATTTAAAGCATTTTACATGACATTTTACAGAGTGTCATGCACAGAACATCAACAGAAAACCAACGCTAAGCTTAAGCTAGGCTTCAAACTCATAGCTTACAGCTCTTGATTAAACAAGCTTTCAGTTCTTGGTTAAATAAAATGATAGATTGAATATAAGACTTGAGAAAATGCCACTTAACGATAACTCTGCATAATAAAATCAAATCTACTAAAACACGCACAAGATAAGAAACTGAGGTAATGAGGAAAAATAGCACCATAAATTGAGAGGTGATATCGAAAGTTATTCAGAGAATAGTAAATTAAAACAAAGAAAAAAGAACATTCTTTAAGAAAACCAATCTAGTAGCTGCTCACTGGTCGTCGTCAGAGTCCTCCGATGAAAAATCTCCCGCCTCTCTACGATTCTGAACCTGATCCTTGGGATCATGGCGTTGCCGCGTCGCCAATGCGCGCTCCCTTTTCGTCTGAGCGGCGTTTCGTTTCATAAACTCTTTACGAGTCATTAGTGCATCATAGTCAGCCCTTAGCACTTCCAACCTGTATCGCAGAAATTCGGCCTCTTGAAATAGCCGCACCAGCCGTTGCTGCAAAAAGCACGCCGTTTCTGGATATTGAGACGGAAAAGTCAAGAAAAACGAAACATGCCTGTTCTGGACTCCTTTTAGTGGGATCATCCACCACCTCAAAATCATAAGGCGTATCTTCATCGAGGACGCCACCAAAAACCTTGTACATCGTCAACAACCTCATGAACAATGTACGGAAATCCAGCTGCAAAGTAAAAAAAAAAAAGAAAATAGCAGTAAAAGAGGACCCACTATCACTGTAGCTCACCACAGAAACTGTAGCACCACCGCGCATGCCATCCAGGAGGAGGTAATCATCCTGTCGGCGAAATTTGCTGGTGTCAATTGCCTGCGCGCGACGGACAACTTTCCAGTAATCGATCAACCTGGAGATCAAAATAACAACACGTGAACATTCCTTTCTGCAAAAGCCAAAGAAGATTTTAAAAAAACTCACGGAATGGGCAATTTCTTACGATTCTGTTCGACAAAGCCTTCTTTACAAACCATAATCTAGAAAAACAACTTCCATACTACAGAACCTAACAAACGAGAATCGCGAGATCTCACCTGACGATCGTCCAATCCACGCCAGGTAAGCAACCCCAACATATCCACCATCATGTAGAACAAAACTTCAGCGCAATCGGCCACACGCATGATACTCTCTGAAAGTACCATCTTCTAAATGCACAAAATATGATACTTTCACCATTTACGCATCATTCGTATTTCCAGGACCCAAACTTGGATCTAAGAGAGCGTATCCATGGAGCTCTTATACCTTGATCCCTACCTCTGATCGTTTATCCAGTATTTCAACAATAAACACCACGATGAACGATCGCTGGGATCATTTGGTCAAAAATCGTTCAAAAAACTTTCAAGTCAAACGGACATAAATACACACTACTGAGATGGAACAAGCGGTTTGCTCCACCCGAGCTTGATTACCGAAGTTATTCAGCAGAATATACTACTACTATAATAGAATACTCGTAACAAAATGGTGTGCACAATTATAGAAAATCACCAAAGAAAACCTAGTAAAAAAAAGAAAAACAAACAAACGGGAAGCTTTCAGCACATCTTTAAAAAAATCTTCAAAGACTGAGCAGGAAAGGTGTTTCAGGGCCCCAGCCAGTGTCTATCGTGTGGTAATCAGGGTCAAGCGTGATGATGGTAAAAAGTCGATCCCCATACGACCCCCCCTTTCAGTCACCAAAAATACGACCCCCCCCTTTGCACACAAATTTCCTTCTATGCTTGCAGAATTTAGATATTTAGATATCCCATTTCAGGTGTTCGTACTGCGAGAGGTGCGGTGGAGCCAGAGCATAGGGAGGAGAAAGAGGGTCTTTTGTATCTAACTGGTTGTTTGGAAGTTTTTTGAAAAACGTTGAAATGTACGCGGTGGACAAAAAACGTGCATTAACTATGCAATATTGCTTACGTAACTAATGAGGCTCGAATACATCAAGAAAAAACATCTATATACATCATCTATAGGTGAAGGGTTCGATCCTTGCCGAGGCTAAAATTTTTGCTGAGGGTTAAAGCGTGTGCGGTGAGCGAATTTCAGTCTGAAAGCGTCCGTACAGAGTTTCTAAACGGAATACCTTCGTATTCGTCACGAAAAACAACCATACACATCATCGACATGGTCAAGGGTTCGATCTCCTCCGAGGCTAGAATTTTTGCATGGCATAAAATGACACGCGCCTGTAGTAGATTCGAGATGATCGACCGTAAAGCACGAAATAACTGTTTATAGGGGTGGAGGACTGGGTAGGACTTTCAGTACGGACGTGCGAAAATTTCAAATTTTGACTCGTTCAGAGACATAGTTGTAGTCGGACACGAATATCAGAAGATCTGGCCGGTTGAGGTCCCAATTTTTTTCAGGTTCCTGATAGTCGAAGGTTTGCGCTTTCAGGCTGTACAGCTCGTTTTTTCCGCAGCTGCTTCCACCGCGATTCAATTCCGTCGATAAAAACATGGAAAAAAAGGCCATTTTTATCGACGAAACCTCATCTCCGTAATTCCCGTGCTGAATCTTTCCTGTTGAAGCTGGAGACCTGAAACTTAGGGATAAAGCACTAATGGGTGGGTCCATAAAATGACTTTTTACCGGCCTGCAGGACTCCACAGGTCTTTCAGTACGGACGTGCGAAAATTTTAGCCTATAACCCCCCACTTTTCACTATTCAACTCATACTGTTAAAGTCGTTAATCACGTCAAAACAAATCCTGCGTATGGATAATTCAGTGTCCCACTTCTTCCGTTTTTTCTACCTTTTTTTCTACCTCCTATTCTACACTAAGGCACCCCCCTCCCGACCACGACCCCCCTCTTTCCCCACCCCCCCCCCCGTACGACCCCCCTTTGATAATTTATCGACACACGCTTGACCCTGGTGGTAATAGAGCAAGGGTGGAGGCGGTAAAAAGACTGGTCGTTAAGGCATAGATAGGAGTTTTGCTTTATTTATTTTATCTTTTTATACAGGAATGCCGCATTTCTACCGGGTCAATTGCGAAGAGGAACGAAAGACTGGGTGGAAATTCATTTTTCACCATTACCAGGCTTAGCTCATAGGTGTTCCAGCCCACAGGCCATTTTACGTAATTTTACTGCTGGATATAACGCTATCTATGCTATTGCCCAGGAAAACACATGGCAGATTATCGAAGGAAACGCTACTACAAAACTGGAAAACACAAAAAATTTTGGAACGCTTCACGAATTTGCGTGTCATCCTTGCGCAGGGGCCATGCTAATCTTCTCTGTATTGTTCCAATTTTAGTATATGTTCAGGAATGAACAGTGCCATGCGAGCGGCAGTCTTATTTATGGGCGCCGCAACCAGCCCTCCGTATCTCTCGCTGGCGCGCTAGCAGCCTTCAACGTGAGGAAATTCGATTGCTCGCACCAATCCACCTAAAATTGCGCGCTGGCAGAGATATCCGCGACGTCTTTCTTATACTCACCTTACTTTTAAATAATTTCAAGTGAATTTTTTTAATACAACGCTTGAAAAAACTTTTTTAATATGTAAACAAATTGGGAATAACACTAAGAAGGTCATAATGCTTCTCGGAATGAGAAAGTATCAGTTGTATCAGTTATTAATCAATGGCTTTCCCAGGGATTATTCACTAGGGGAACGATCAATAAGAGCGTATCGCCACTCACCGAGAAGCCATTATCCGTAAGAGGGTCATCAAATTAACCACCGCGTACCGTACGCTTTGCAACCAGCCGGCGGTATCGTTTACTGCTGATCTCGACCTAGCGCGCTTTCCGCTTCACTTTAAATGTAATCCTCTTTTTAGCAGCAGAAAACAAGAAGGATAGGTTCACATTAGCGATTGCGAAGCGCGCTACAGTGTGTTTTTCCGGGAGCAAAATCGCGCGCGATCTGATCCATTCCAATAGATCAAATTCTCAGTCGAAAGACCACGTGAAAGCGGAGGTAAAAATGAAGTGAGCTGAGAAGGAATCAGCTCACTTCATTTATTCACACTACATATATTATCAATTATACTCCGGTATTTTACAAGTTTTTGATTCATTGCTGATAATGTTTGTCCAATTGCTTTTCCTTGAGAGTGGAAGATTACATTTAAAGTGAAGCGGAAAGCGCGCTAGGTCGAGATCAGCAGTAAACGGTGCCGCCGGCTGGTTGCAAAGCGTACGGTAAGCGGTGGTTAATTTGATGACCCTCTTACGGATAATGGCTTCTCACTCACCGCGACCTTTCTGATGCCAGCTGATCGGAGCGTACTCGATGCACCCACGCCAGTAATTGTGGAACACATATTCGCCATTGATTAACCGTAACTCCTTCAGTTCCGTGCTGACAACCGCCTTAAAATAACTGCATTCTAAACATTTTCCTGACATTTTACACATATCTTCTACAGCAAGATTACCTCAATCGCGTTGTCCAAGTACAACCGGCGAGTTCTCACATCCAAGTGAAAATATGACATATCGATGTTTCGAAACGTATATCCAGCTTCGTATGCCACTTCTATGATCTGGAGCAGAAAAAACAACCACTGTATTGGAAAGACAAGTATTAAGTACAAAATCTAATAGGGATTGCAAATGCTCCTGGCAGGAAAAGGTGAGGGTCCTAATAATGGTCCAACTTTTGGCTACAAGCTTTATGAAAAAAAAAGGTTTTACAGCAAAATTTAGTCGGCTTTAGTCCCACTAGCCATAAGGTTTGTTGTCGTTAAACATTAGAAACTATAGCACCTCGGGAACTAAAAACCGAAAGAATTGTAGCGCTCATTGAATGAAACCACTTTCGACTTCGAAATGGAAAACAACGGCAATTACTGCAGAGAAAGACAGAACACTGGTTGTTCCTGTGCTAAATTATGCAATCCGTTAGCAGAAAAAGACATATTTGCAAATAAATAGGTCAATGGATTTGAGAAAATCCTTTGCAAGTAAATCCAGGTTAATAAATTTCTTAAAAATAGAAAATATTTTTCGAGGAAATCAACTCACGGACAGTATATCCGAGGCCAGCCGACCTACCGTACCCGGACTCCACGCTTTCTTCTCACCACTTTCCTTTGCAGGCTCAGGATAGTGCGTCCAGATGTCTTTGAGAGACGCCGACTCACTAAATTATGCAATGTAACATAGTACTGTAATAAGTGCCAGATCAGGGTCTGGATGCATCACTGAGATCAAACAAGGTAAATGTGTTGACGCACATGTTAACAATGGGTAAACTTGCATGGGGCCAACATATTTACCCCGGGTAATCGCGATAATGCATGCGGCCCCAGGTATTGTATGAGATGGAATCTACTGGTAGGTAAAATACACAGAAAATGATGCTCGAACAGCTAATTCCCACTGAATAATCGGATAAATCTACACTCTTGCTAATACAGCACTCGGAGCACTTGGAAAGAATCCAGCTGGTAGAATTTTAACTCAACAACTTGCAAAACACCATATTTAGATATTCAAAATACAGCAAGAAGTGCTCAGCTACTAGTTTATAGTTCCTTTATGCATCTAATCTTAACAAACAGGTTTCAGTGCTTGTAAGTATTGCCTCCTTGTCGCCCATAGGTCTAGGGCCGTCCCATGCGTATTTCTCAAGGCAACTTACCGTAATATTACTACATAATAGAAGAAAGTCGGCGACTGGGCGGTAGCGGAGATGAAGTGCGCATCGATAACCGTTTGGAACATGTAGCTTCGATTTCTTTCCGACTGCTGAAATTAGACGCCGCGGCTCAGTTTCATAGCTTGGACGTAGAGTACTGGGTATTGGAAACCTCTCACACACTAAGCCAAAAGAGAAAAGCCACGACAGAAGAAGAATTTACTCAGTTTCTCTGCACTCTTACCCAACATAGAAGTTGAAACAACCAACCGTTTGCAAGAAGTACACCTCTTCCGGAAGACCTGCAAACGGGTTATTGGCATCTTGAGCGTAGAGGATGCCCTAAAACGTCATATTCAAGGTGTTGTAACTGGATAAAAACCTCACGAACAGCCGAATAGTAATGAAAAGCTTGGTAAATATTTTCTGTTACTTTAAAATTTTCAATAACTAGTTAAAATACCTATCGACTCAATTATTTTGGCAGTGCTAAACACCGGCTAGACTTATTGTTCGGCTACTAGCTCTTCTTAAAACTCATCTGCGTCTTTTCTTCGGTATTCTCTACCACCAAATACGCGGCAACGCCATATCGATGGGATGGAATTTCATCCAGGATCTAAATACCACCAAAACGCCTAGACCTACAAGCATATTCAATAGGAATTGCATGAAATGAGTACCAGCCAACGATTCAGGAAAACCTTTCCGGATACAAAAATCCTGTAGCAAAAACTCAAATCGGCAATCGGCACAACATCATCACACGGACTCGGGATGTAGACCTTCTGAGCCTCTTCAACGATTTTCAGCTTAAAAAGTACGAACACATCTTTGAATTACCACAAACAGCTGGCACGTACCGCTCCAGCAGCTCCTTTCTTCTTCTTTTTGCGAGCCAGTCGTTCCTCTTCCAACTTCTTCCGTTCAGCCTCACGGCGCTCTCTCCGCTCCCTCACTAGTTTTTCCCTCATTTCCTTCTTCAGTCGCCTTGCTTCTCTTTTCTTCTGCTGTTCCTCCAACTTCATTTGGCGTTTCGCCTCCCGTGCAGCTCTCTTAGCTTCTCGTTCTTGTTCCTTTGCCAGAGATATTTTTTCACGTTGCACAGACGCAGCCTTTTGCCTGTGTGGCACCTTCTCTTGCGGGACTACCGCAGCTTTTGCAGTTCTGCAGCCAGCTCTCCTGGCAGGTAGTGTGGTGGGAGGAGCTTGCCTTCCGGGACTTCCTGGAAAACTGCAGAATACAATGGCCTCATACGCAGGATGGTTCACTGCTGTAATGAATATATGTTGTAAGTATCGGAGCAAAACTGCCGTGTGCGAGGAGAAAAAAATAAAAAATTCAACTGTGGACTGATGCATATCTGTGGCTAAGCCACGCCCATAAGTTCGAATTTTCAAGCGGGACCGAAAATTTTTCGCAAAGTCTGTACAAAAATGGCAATTTGAGAGAATTTCTCACGGAAAACCAACTTCCATATGCATCGAAGCAGCAGGTTAAAGAAAAGTGATATTTACCCCACTGATTTAGTGGAGAAAATACTATCCTGTGTGAGTCGCTTACAAGTAAAAACGTCAAAAAAAACTTTAAAAAAACAATGCCCCACCTTTCCTCCGGATAACTGCAGTAGCCACATCAGTTTCTAAGCTAAGATCCTCTCCAGCTGTTCCCAAACTGAGCCCATCATCGGTACCAGCTTTCAGGAGAGCTTTTTCCACAGTATCATTCTCAATTTCAACACCTCTTCCATCCACCATCGCATTTTCATGAACAGCACAGTCCCTGCGACACTGTCGTGGTAGCCTTGTCGCATGGTTACTCGGAAATTCCTCATTTGCAGTCACCTTTCGCCTATTTCGTGGCACGACTTCAGCGATATTGTCTGCAACGGACGTCTTGGAGTCAAATTACTCTAAGAAAAGAGTATGAAATAATATGCTGGGGAACGAGGCGGTATTAAGCTTACCACTGGTTAGCGAACGAAATGCGCCGCCCTGCTGATTTTCCCAGAATAAAGCCCCATGAATAAAAGTACTAAAAAAAGCCAAAGATTCATAGAATCCTCACCCACCTTGAACCTTCCTGAACGGCTTCTTTTGTCTCGTTTTCTTCTTTTCTTTCACATTTTCAACACGAACCACTTTCTTCCGCACTCTTGGCTGTTGTTGCTCGAGGGCTACTCCGTACCTCTCCACAGGTTTAACCGTACGATGAGATCTTTCTCGGATTATGGTAACTACATCTGGAGAGACCTCAGGAGATTTTGCAGGATGTTTCTTCGGACGACCTTAAATAAAGCGGAAAATGTTGCAGAAAATGTAACAGACGAAGCAACAATCAAACTTGGACATTTGTCAACCCAATTTTCTCATTTTTCCAAAAAAAAAAAGACCATGGCCCAAACTTTGCCAATTTCCAAGATTTTTCCACGTTTGAAAGCCCCGTAGAGTTGTTACTTTAAAAAACATCTGAAACAAAATTCGATTTTGTTCACAGTTGTCCTGCTCGTCAGTGCAAAACAAAACATCTCTCAGCCGCCACAACAAGGTCATGCGCGAAGCGTGCCGGGGATTTATTGATCACATTAGGTGCACAAACATTGTAAACAACATAAGAAGTCTACGAGACCGATCAAGATATTTTAGTTAATTTTCTGAATGATATATTACAATAGTTTTCACGATATATAGGCTCGTTTTCATTACTTCGCAGTATCCACACTTGTGCAGATTTATTAATGAGTCTTTAAAATAAATTCTCCAAATGAACTTTTAAAAAATATTTCTATCTAAAATTAACAGCCAATTGAAATATACGGATTTATCACTAATCACATGCAGTTTTTTCAGCAACACGACAAGATTTCGAATGTCCCCACGCTGAATGCAGTTTGCGCGCCTGTGCGGGATACGGAGCGCCACGCGCCGCGCCTATAAATATGACTGCCACTACCGAAGCATCGTTCATTCCTGAACATATACTAAAATTGGAACAATACAGAGAAGATTAGCATGGCCCCTGCGCAAGGATGACACGCAAATTCGTGAAGCGTTCCAAAATTTTTTGTGTTTTCCAGTTACGTAGAACTAATAGTTTCACACTTAATTTACATTTTTTCTAAGAGAAAATTGCTTTTTAGAGTTAACGGCCATGCTTCAACGACCGAAGTCGTAGCAGTATGGCCGAAACTTCTCATACGGGCTGTTTTCTTTTCAGAGAATAGTCAACCTGCCCACCCTTTCCTTCTGATATAATTTCATTTTCCTAGAGAGATTTCCACGTTTGCTACACAAAAATGACATGTAAATAGCAAGGACTAGCCTCAGAAAGGTCGAGATGGAATGTAATGTTGTTTTATTGATCGCCTCAAGCGTAAATTGCGTTTGAGGGAGGGCCACTAATATACCGTGGTTGGACTATATATGGATGGTCCACCCCTGGTATATTAGTGAGCAGTACTTTTAAAACTGGTGTAACGGCGTTCTCTTTTTTAAGGGAGCGAATGCTTTCTGTTGCAATATTATACCAAATTTTTTAAGGTTTTGAATTTTCTTTGAAAATTTCGCTACCATTATTGAAGAAAACAAACACAACGATTAAGTTGCCGGCAGTATTCGTGCTTGCGCAATTTTAAGTGAATCGGCGCGCCCGGCCGAATTTCCACACGTTGAAGTCGGCTAGTGTGCCAGCGAGAAATACGTGGCGCCGGCTTTGGCCCCTATAAATGAGAGCGCCACTAGCGACACACCGTTCATTCCTGAACATATACTAAAATTGGAACAATACAGAGAAGATTAGCATGGCCCCTGCGCAAGGATGACACGCAAATTCGTGAAGCGTTCCAAAATTTTTTGTGTTTTCCAGTTTCGTAGATGGTTCGCTGACAAGTTCTACCAATTGTATAAACGTTAAATTAAGAGGTATTTTAAGGGAACGACCAATGAAAGAATATATTTAGTAATCTAGTAATTCGCAAAAAAAGTGCAAAACTGGAAGAAGAATAAAAAAAAATCCGTAAAATCTCGAGTTTAAACTTGTTACTTTGGAATCCATTTCCAAAAATTTCTATTCACCCTTGAAGCAAGTATTATATGCCACAGGAAACCCACCTCGTTTCTTGCGAGGAATATTCTTCTCCAAAAGCGTGGGCCCATTCGCAGAAGGTTTCTTATCCACAGTATTTGTCCTGATATCTGGCAGCGACTGCTCTGGTGCGGCCTCTGGCTGGACGACTGAGGGCTTGCGCAGACGGGACTCCCAAAGTTTTTCAAATTGGACGCGTTGTTTCAGGATACCATCTGGAATATAGAATATAGCAAGCAAAATATGAAAACTTTAGAGTGCAGCCAATGAATGTAGCAAATGAAGCATCCTTCATCGAAGCTTTTGTTTAGCCAACTAGAATAACAGCTATTCCCCTCATACCTGTTAAAGAGATTTGAAGAAATCCTAAGAAGGACTGCGCTCACCGGCTACCTTCTTTCTCATCTTTTGCTGAGCTTCCT
The DNA here is from genome assembly GCA_037903475.1 of Ancylostoma caninum. Taxonomy (NCBI): domain Eukaryota; kingdom Metazoa; phylum Nematoda; class Chromadorea; order Rhabditida; family Ancylostomatidae; genus Ancylostoma; species Ancylostoma caninum. Next base: position 135,789 of record JBAJFG010000529.1, read on the forward strand.
TGAGAATGCTCATCACGGACTGCTGCAAGTTCTCATCCTCTTTCTTCTTCATGAGTTTTTTCGGCTGACCTGAATGGGGTTATCGAAACTTTTCGCGCACAACTACCAGCACTGGGAGTTATATTTCAAGACTGTGGAATGATACACACCAGTCTTCTTCGTTGCAATCTGAGCTCCATTCGGCCTGATTCGCCTAACAAATTCCTTCTTCCGGCGTTTGGCAGCCGGTTGAACCACGTCTGACTTAATGCCCTCTACTAAAATCCACAATTTCCAAGCTGCACCCCATCTGTAGTTGCGAAAATTATATAAATATGGCAACATTAAGTTGTAATGTCGAAAAGTAAAGAAAAAAGAACAAGGAAGACGACCGAGAAAAAAATTGGTGACAAAGTAGGAGCAGGAAGGGTGAAAACTAGACTAGGAAAAGAAAGCTGCTTAGATTATCGCACATGCGAACTTCAGAAACTTCTGCGCAGCTCAACGAAGTGAAACCTAATAAAACCTACTGGTAGTATGCCGGTGTCGCAGCTGTCTACCCGGAAATCCACTGGCAATGCATTTCAGAAACTCTGTCTCTTCCATATGTACGTCATGACGTCGTTCTTAAAAGAAGAAGATGATGATGATGAGCATATCAGTGCAACTGCAAATTTCGGATGGCGTATTTTGAAGAGTTAAGACAAGTTCGAGCGAATTATGAAACCCTCCCGGAAGAATCACCTGGCAAATACGTAAAACATCTGCAAGTTCAACAAACCGTTCTCCAGAAGAAAAAAAAGTCGTACTCAAACATATCCTGTCTCTTGTCGACAAAGATGGCTGAACAGAGGAAACGTCTGCTAAGACCTTATCCTCAGGTGACTCTTCCTTCTTTACAACTTCAGCATGGAGCACTGAAAAATATCGCAAGGTCAACTGCTCAAAAATTAAATTGCATTGAAACTAAATAAGGGAGACCTTAGCGTTTGTAATAGAAAGGATTGGAAGGGTGACAAAAAATGGAAGAAAATGCAGCGACGGAAAAGCATTCCAAGGAAATGAACTGCACCAACCGGGCATGTCGTCGTCGTCTCGTTCATACTTGTTGACGCCAGCGGAAGCGACGCCATCAACAGACGGCGCATCGCTGGGAGCAGATTCATCAGTGAATGAGTTGTCTTCCAATTCCACAACGACTATTTTCCTGTAAACAGAGTCAATTTACAATAGACGAAGAACGAAAAAACACATTTTGAGAACGAAATCTACAAATATTGATCTATACCATCGTGATGAAAGAAGAAAAACTTACGTTGGGCATTTCTTTACCCGCATCTCTAAAAACTCTGAAAAAGATTGATTGAGCAATTATAGTCTTTTCGTGTCAGCTGACAATGACGTGAAAGTTTACTTGAACAATGGAAAATGTTTAAATTGAGTTTTTCACAAAGTAATGCACTTAGAACCATAAAAAAAGTAAAGGATCCCGAAGGAAGAGTGCAAAATTCACATTTAAAATAAGTAAAATAATTATTTAATCACAGTGGTTCGAGGAAAAACACAATGAACCAGATGAATAGTCTGTTTCACAAGGAAAGAGTGCTGGAGAGAAGTCGGAGAGAAAGAGAAATGAATAAGACCATGCAGTAGATGGCCTACAACGAAAGGGCGCTTGCAGTTTAGCGTAAAAATTGCAGTTTTATACAGAGGCGCCTAGTTCTTGTCATTTCTGGGACAGATTACAAAATAATACAGCTAGAATTTTTTTACAGAAAATCTATGATACGTGGTACAAATCCTCCATGTAGAGCAAAAAAAAAATACGAAACGTTCCGATAGTGTTGAGCTCGAGCATAGCGCTCAGAACAAAAGAAAAAAAGAACATGAGAGGAATTACGACAAGGAAAATTACGAAAACATGGAAAACCAACTGAGATCGGGCCACATCGATACACAGTGATGAAGCCACAAACAGCGCACATGATTTCGCAACGTGACCACCCTCAGCCCGAAATCGTTGCAGGACCAGCCAACTTGTGGTGCAACCGCTCACTCAACATTACTTCGAGATTTTGTTACCCGAGTAGCCTACCTATCGACCAAAATCACAGGTTTTTAAAAATCGGAGCCAGTACAGTTGACGTCAATGGCGTTGGCTCATTCGCGGCGTCGAGAAGGACGTCGCGCAACCGCGCCGCACGTGCCGTAACCGATGTCTCTGCTGCTGTTATGCTATTTCTACAAGCTTTTCTACCCGATTTCAAGGATTTTCCACCAAATCGGGAAGGAAAGAGCCTAGAAAAAGCATTCCGGCAGCAGACGACACCGATCCTGGCGCGCGCGGCGCGGTCGCGCCGCGTCCTTCTCGAGGCCGCAGATGGGCCAGCGCCATTGCCGTTCACTATAGGTACTTTGGTAATGCTGAATCTTAGTCTCGAATACAGCGAAGCCAACCCAGAAATATCTTGAGTTCCTGTGGGGATAGGTCGTGTTAGGACCAACACATCTAGAAGGCAAGATGTGAATAATCGTGCGGCATTCAGTTGCTTCACATGTTATATACAACTTCGTATACTGGGTCACCTGTCACCTCATAATACACCTTTTTATTTGTTTGTCTATTTCTTTTGTTTATGGTTTGTTTCAAAACATGGAACAGAAAGGTTATTTTTGAAGATTATCAACGGCTGCATATGTATGTTAGAGATACGACATGGCTGCATAGTATAGCCCCCACACTAATTTTCAAAATTATAAATTCGGTTTTACCTTTGTGGGTGGTGTCAACACTTCTTCTTCCTAAAGGCTATTGAATAATGAATACAAAGATTCTATCAATTGTAAAGCGATAATTTTAAGAAGGGTGATTCCTGAAGTAAATTCCGTTGCGCCGCCTAATCGAGGATCACATGTTCACATATATAAGAAAATAACTGTGCTAGGATCATACTTTCAATTTACTCTCTACAGATAATTTCAAGATTCGAGGCCCACAGCACGTGTTGCATCGTACGCCGCGTCGCACTCTGACTGCCTGCGCTTCCATACAATTCATTGAAATCAGCGTTCTCACTCTCGTCCTACCCTCCTGCTTCCTGTTCTAACCTGTTCAAACATGTTGTAAATCGCGTGTGCGCGGGCATACTTCACTGGATTGTATCTGGTCCTGAATCATATTTCCTGGACAAAAACCAGTTTTTTTTCGACAATTTTCAAACGAGCTTTGAATCCGTGCACATTTGCATGATCTCCTTGATCTCAGGGCACTAAACAATGAGCGAAGCACCTCACCCATCCACTGCTACTTCAATAACTCAGGACAAAGTCCCAGCTGGTTTGGGTAGGTTTGTTCTCACGAAATCCTTACCATCAAGTTTCACTATTTGTTGGTTACAGACGCCGCTACTTACCGAGACTACTATGAGAAGTGCTCCGCAAGAGGAAAAACAATACTGGATAATGAGTGCCAGATGCTGTTTGAGTGCAGGTGGGTGTCTTATGTTAATTTGCTTCTCTTCTCCCAGCAATTAGCATTTGTCTCAGAACCTGCGGCGAGATCTTTCGCAGTCTAATGTTCTTTATATCTCATAAGCGCACATTTTGCCGCGAGGCTCCTGGGATTGAATTTCAAGACAGTCGAAAACTCGGTAATAGAGGTGGGTTGCGAGTATGTTCTGTGGTTTTCAATCGTTCTCTTTTCTCCTTCTCTTTTTGTCCATCTCTCATACTTATTCGTACAGGCTATACCCATGCAATAAAGAAAAATATATAATGAGTGGATGACTGCGTTCCACAGAAACCCGACAACAGGGAATCTTACCGAAACTAGCATTAAAACAATGATTTCCATGTTCGCTCATCTTTAAACCTGGGCAACTTCTGGTAGTTTTATGAGTTTTGTTTGCCACACCAGGTTGGTATGGTGGAATAATTTCTTTGCTTCGACCCTACATTTCGACGAAACCGTCTTCTTCAGAAGCCTGGAAGTGGCTCGAGTGATTTCTAATCGTGCTCTATACGATATACTGTATATGAGCCGTTTGGTCGTATAGAGCACGAATGGAAATCACTCGAACCACCTCTGAAGAAGACGGTTTCGTCGAAACAAGGTGTGGGTCATGATGAGGCAAAATGGGGCGGCGTCTTCCCGCCCTTCGGCGTCGACTCGTCCCCACTCACATTCAAATTTGCATAGGCAACTATGGTGAAATCGCGCGCGAATTAGTGCGAGTAGGTCCTGAAGGGCGGGGCGAGGGTTCGAATGAACCAATCGCAGACACATTGCCCGCCCACCTTTGCCTCATCATGACCCACACCCGTCGAAACATAGAGTCGAAGTAAATAAATTATTCCACCGTACCAAGTGGCAAACAAAACTTATCAAGCTTCGAAACACCTAATTTTCCTCCCATGTAGATGCTGATTCGTGCTTTAGCTGTATGTGCAGTGGGATAGCTCGAAAAGGGCATATGGGACACTGTCTGCAACTACAGCTCTGCCGTGGTGTCTCAACTGGTTCGATCTAATTTTTACACCTTAATTCTAGTATGAATACGCTATGATTTCTTCCATTTTGATAGTTTCTTATTGTAACTCAGGGCAATTTCCTCGCACTCTGCAGCGTCTTCCCGCCGGTTGCACCGATGATCAGCCAGCCGACACCGTGCTGTAGCTGTAATTGCAGACATAGCTGTAATTGCAGACAAAGTCACAGATGTATGTATAGTGGAGTCGTTTTGACAGTGCGTTTTCCGCGACAGCGGCTCCTTGGCATCGGAGCACGCAGCGCGGTCGGTCAAAAAGTTGACCTATGATTCATCTAGTATCTTTGAAGAGTTTTGTAGCTTGTTTCTCCTTATATTGTTCTTTCTCAGCTCTTAGAACAAATGAAGAAGGGAATAGACGATAAAACCCGTCAAAGAAGCCGGATCCATCGTGGGTCAACTGTTTGACCAACCGCACTGCGTGCTCCAATGCCCGCGGGGCCGCTACCGCGGACAACGCACTTTCAAAACGACTCCACTATATGTACTCTCTAAAATACCATAGTTTCTACATAGTTTACTGCGATTTCGCAAAGATCTGATTACTACGAATTTCTGTCACACAACTGCTAATTTTCTCTGCACGGCCTGTTATCTGAACAACGCTGAGTGATCTCTATCTCTATCTTCACCCTCAAATTACCCACAAATTCCATGTATTCAAATCTCGGTCAATTGCTCTGGCTTGTTTTGATTGAATGTGCTTGGTTCGTAATAAGAATATGGAAAGTAGCAGATGTTTTAAGAAGCACTAACTGGCGCAAAGCTTGGTCGCCCACCCAAGAAAAGGGGTCCCAAACCAAAAAACTCAGATGCAGCAAAAGCAGTGAAGCCTTCCAAAGGATGTAAGAAGCAGAAGGAGACGCCAGGTAAGTAGCGTCTACACATATACATAATCTAGAGATTACAATCCTCACTTCATAGAGTAGGCACACACTCGATAAATTCTGTCAGTCAGCGTGAATTTACTGGGGCCCCGAACTTCCTCTTACCCGCTAGATTTGTACGCATTACGTGTGTCTTTTGGTGTATCAACACCGTTCCATAGTCTTTTTTCCCATGTAAAATAGGGTTACCTGATTTAGAGGCATTGCTTATTCCTAATAAATGAATAATCCTTTCCACAGTTAATTTGGATGTTGTGAATAATGCTTGACCTCCTGTAGGACCAGTCGCTGCAGAAGTCACCATCCAGGAAAACGTTATCGCTACAAGCAATGATGACACAAAGGGCTGACACCGCTTACCTCATTTACGGATCTCAGATATATTTTTGTGCATTATCTCCTCTTTAGCAATACTATAATAATTGTGTAATTTCCTTTTTTTACCTTTTCTTTTGTGCATTATCCTCTTCAGATCTCTATTTCACTTTTTGAATGTCCAAGATAAGAAGTAACATGTGAAGAAGTCTCTCAAATAAAACCCGTTTATCAACATTGTGACATACTGTGTGCGTAATTCCTCACATAATAACTGTCACAGTACTCCAGATTAAATAGCTGGTTCGTAACAGGGAGGGTGGATTCACTCCAGCATATCCCCATGGTTGCTCGAGTTCGTCGGAGATGGAGGATGTAGTCTTTTTCGTCGTTTCCTGAAAAATAGGAAAGGAAACCTTGACATCCAAATAATTCCACGTTTGCTGACGGTACAAGACTCTTGAGGCAGGAACTTTATAATTATTGTAACCCGTCCAAACAAATGGTTATGGGCTCGATCTCTGGATTTTCTATCTATATTATGACTGTCTCATAATTCGCATGTGGATCAATGCCAACTCTTGTCGGGACATGTCGCCTCCACAACTATAAAACCTTACATGCTTCATTGAGATGATGGCACACCTCAACCAGTCATGTGACCTCAGAAGAACTCAAGACCTGGTCCCTGTAGCTATGCAGAATCCTGTGTACAGTGCCTTCGATCCGGATCTTCCTCCTTCCGCACCGCCTTAGATCATACGTGGCATCCTGCTGGCTGCATTCTCGCAGCCAACCGGCTGAGTATCGATCGCCAGCAGGACGCCACGTGTGATCTAAGGCGGTGCGGAAGGAGGAAGATCCGGATCGAAGGCACTGTATGCTGCTTCTTGACACTCCTGTCTCCATTGCAAGCTGTCGCAGCGACTTCTCCGGGCTCTCCACGGCCAGTGCGGTGATCGCCGCGGCATTCACGCCTCTGCATACGATCGCTGGTCGCCCACTACGCGGTCGATCGACTATCGAGCTAGTCGCTTTGAACTTGGCTATCAATCTGGTGACGCTACTCTGTCGAATCGGCTCCCGATTTGGATGAAGCCGGTTAAATTCGGCCGCTGCCTCTTCGTGACTTCTCGTTGCGACAAGTCGTAGAATAGGCACTCGTTCCTCTTCAGTTAGATGATTTCCGGACCTGTACCTTTGGCTTACTGATCCACGCGCGAATTGTGAGACGTCGCTTGCTATGACTTTCGTGTTCTTCAGAAAATGGCCTCACAAACCTCCGACAGTAGTCATTGATCGCTTGCCGACAAGCTGTCCAACGAGCGGCGTCATCCAGATCGGAGGCTGTTGGGTGCATTGTTCGGATCAAATTCCTCAGCCACATGACCTAAGAAGAAGGTTTAAAAGTCTGAGTATGTCTGAACTCATAATGTTCTGTAACTTCACGTCATTTTCCCAGTAGTGGGGTTCATCCGCTATTCAGCTCATGTTTCAACTAAATACGCCAAAACTTAGCAATGTTTACTGGAGCAGAACTTACTTTTTCTTTATCATCACGAGCGTCGATAGAGCTATCCTTGTCTGAATCGTGAGCGAAAAGAATGCGATCAACCTGCAAATCCATTCTATAGCACGCACACCACGTGAGACACCGGTGACTCACTTTCTCCAGAAATTTTCGTCATGAGCACAGCTTTTAGCAGAGCCACTCGTATGGTTACATAGAAGAACTATGCAAAAAGTGCAAAATGAGCGGTTGCCAATCCAACCAAGCTCATATTACGCGAGTAAACCTGATATCGCGTGCTTGAAAAGCACGCAACGCGACCGCGCCGCTGGCGCTGGAATTTTCGTCGAAATAGCAAGCAATAAAGCTTTCTTGATACATAGTTAGTTTTCTTGATAGCTGACATCTAATACGATGAAAACTATCGAGAAAACCCTATCGTTCGCTATCACGACGGCTATTCCAGGGCTAGCGGCGCGGTCCGTTGCATGCTTCTTGAGTCCGCGAAAAACGCTCTTTCCTCGACATCTGCTGTATGTGAAAAATGAAAAAATTGGAAAAAAGAGAAAAGGTCCTACCTTTCTAGCAAAGGAAGTGATCGTCTTGCTCTCTCGCTGTATAGTATCAACAACCACTTTGCTCAGCCCTGGATATGGATAGTCATTCTCTGAATATAAGCAGCATCAGTCCTCCTTTGCTTTGCGCTAGTCAGGCTTCAACATGATGACATTCGAACGTGAAAAGACTCTAGCAAATACAAATTAGATCCGATTCACCTGTAAGTTTACCCGTTGTGTTGCCAGCACCACCAGCATCTGAATTTGGCGGAGCACCATTGTTCTGCGACCCCACACGCCCATTTCCCCGTCTAATGGACTGTTCCAGAACAAAAACTCGTCCAGCCAGATCTTCCACTTGATCATCAAGTCGATCGAATCGACTGCGGCATTCGTTGCGCAGACTTTTCATGGTTCGCAGCAGTTCGGCAAAGAAATTATGTGGAACTTCGACCTCCACATCTGAAATTTTTTAAGGAAAATTAAGTATAATTTCACTATGATCAATACTACAATAAATATGTAAACTTGGGGGGGGGGGGTCATATGCAGTGAACGTCAACGGCAGTGTGTCTTTCATGAACGGGGAAAGCACGCGGCTGGGCCACGCCGCTCACGCTGGAACCCTTGCCGCGATAATAAACTATGGGTTTTTCTTGAGTTTTCTCAAAAGCCAAAGTCAAAAATGATGAAAAACCACTAAGAAATCCCTGATTTGCTAGTCCGGTGACGATCCCAGTGCGAGCGGTGCGGCTGCGTCGCGTGCCTCCCGTGTCCGCAAAAAATGCGCCGTCATCGACGTTCATTAGGGGTGGTTCAGCTTCTAATCGACCCTATTTTCAAGGATAACGTCAAATAATGTTCGAAAGGTATATTTTTGGGGTCCAGGAAAATTGAGTTAAAAAGATAAGAATAAACAATAAGATATATAAGAGGTTCAAGTCACTACCTGCATTCTCTTCGTCGTCGTCCTGTTCCGATGAGGTCGACGGAGCCGGCTCATGCTGCTCCATCATAATCTCTGCTGCTGTGATGCTGGGAGGCTTCACCTCTTCGTGGTTCACTTCCATCCTGACATTTTCACTCGGTTCTTCTTTAACTTGACTTTTGTCGAACAGGGAATCCGCATGTGTGCTGCTGTTCTCGCTCAGCTCCTCGTCTACGGGTTCTTTTCTCTTTCTTGGCAGATTCAGGAACGTTATATCTATGGGGGCTCGCTGGCTTTCGCTCGGTGAGCAGTACCGCGACAGTCGTTGGCAGTACTGATCGCACTGAGCACGGGTGTTGTTGGTGAATATGATCGTGACTTCTTTTCTTAAACCTTTTTGTGCGATGGTGACTCGAGAGCCACATGTGACATTTCCACTGAGTACGTCTTTGTCGCTAACAACTGAATACTCTCGGTCGATGGAGCATACAATTAGCCACATTTGCTCTGAAAGTAGCATTAAAGTAGCATTAGTTCTGTCAGCTTCACTGCTTTTATGATTGAAGAAGGGACAAAAACTTCTCACAAGGGAAGGATACCTAATGGCAGTGGCCACTCATGATGCGATGTCTACTACTAGATGCAGCTTTTGACGCTGACTTCGAATCCGTAGACCAAATCTCCTGCGGAGTGCTGTGTAGTGAGTTATAGCTATTTCTTTTCGCGCTGATTAAACATAGAATACTCATGTATGGACTCCAGGTTGTGCTTAGTAGCCGCTTTAATGTCTTCAAACCGTAGAGTGCTTTTGGAAAGAAGAAGGACATTGGTTCTGTGCCCCCGATGCTGCCTTACCCCGATTCAAGTAAGTATATGAAGACCGTGAGTGAGTCAGTCAGTGACTTTTGAGAGGGGCACGGGCCTCACACACGGACTTGAATCGGGGTCAGGCTGCTGCATCGATAGCACACAATCGCTAGCCCTTGTTCTTTCCTAAAGCACTCAATACAGTGAAGACACTACAGCAGCTGCCATGCGCAACTTGAACCCATACATGCGTACTCTATGCTAAATCAGCGCGAAAAGAAATAGCTGTAACTCACTAAATTCCGCAGGAAATCTGGACTACGGATTTGAAATTAGCGTCAAAACCTTCATCTAGTGAAATACATCGCATCAGGAGTGGAGGCAGATCACCACTGCCACCAAGTACCCTTCCTTGGTTAACTACCTAATCCACAGAAATGTGGAAGATCGAGCTCTTCAGGAAGCCACTTTGGAAATGAAACTACTGAGTGTAGAACGAATAGTGTCCAAGGTGAGGAATAAAACTTTGAATTACTGATGCATAGTGCTGTAGAACTCACAAATAAAAGGAACGACAAAATGTTGTGGCGTTCGACAGCAATGACGAGAAAAATCGATGCGGTGGGACGAACCGCGGGCGGCCTTCAAATGACGCGGGTTGCCGGCGGCCTGGCGGCTATTATCGGGACAAAAAAAGCCCGCTTCTCAGACGGCGGCGTTCTGTTGATCTGTCACTAATTGCATTTCCCAGTACAAGTGGATGGCATTTTTGCAGCGAAGCACGCAATAGAGTAAGATAATTACCACAAAGAGACGTTTCATTATTAGACAATACTAGGCAGCTCGATAGTAGTCAGAGGTAAAACCAGTAATATTACATCTTTGTGCCTAAAGACGGTTGACTTTTGGTGATACTACACTATCCATATACATAGAGGTCATTCTTTCTTACCCCGGCAGATAAGAGTATTGGTTCAATGAACACTCTAATAGTGGCGGGCTCGACCCGGAATGGAGGGCCATTGGGAGAACGTGGGGAAAAAACTGAGCCCTGTGTAACTTTGGGGAGGGACCCATGTGGCCTGGATTTGAGAAATAACAGTAAGAATATCAGTTTCGATATTAAATATCGAAAAAACATAAAAGAATAATAATAAAAGTAGAGAATTACAGCTTTCCACCTCCTTTTGTCAAGGAAATTCCACAGCTACAATGAAATGAAAAAAATTTTACAATGAAAAAAATGGATAGTAAGCCTTCCCGTCCTCCTATGGGTTCACGAGTCATTCATTTCCTTCTTATTGTTAGTTAGAATATGAAACTGGCTGAGTTGAGTGTTCCCTTTGGCGAGAACTGGTCCCCAGGCCTAGTTAGGCCAGAAACAGTTCCCTTTGCTTTTCATGCGAAAACAGATATCAATGTCTAAAAATGGCTGCTTCTGGCTCGCAACGAGCGCTAAAAGGTTACATATTTTTCTAGATAACCATTGGGTTCACGATAGTTACTTCTACTTGCCCGATAAGCTGATCTAAAAATATCGTGATGACGTCAGGACCTCATCAGAACGATTAAATAGCTAGTACATACAGTCCTTGTGCGCAATCGGTAGAAAGTTTTCGAGCGCGCCGAGCTTGCGGCGCGTGCGCGGCGCGGCCCGCTGGTAACAGCGGTCCGGCATCCTCGATCAGCTGTTCGAGGACACCTTTCGTCAGGTATTGAGCCCAGGTAGGCGCTTTTCATCGGTTTTCTTTATTATTCGGAGTACTTTGGACCGTTGAGGCCTGTGGCTGACCGATATTGACCGGACGGCCCACACGCCCCGTTTTTTGCACGTTTCAACTTTCTTTGCTTTTGAATGTATTTTTCATTTGTTTTTGGCCCCGTAGAAAGCTGCTTGTCCCAGGTAGCCTCTTCTTTATAGGAAAGTGGACCCCGGGACGTGGCGGCTGATAACGGGGCCTTTTATTTTGTTCGGAATCGTTGACGTTCCGTCCCTGTTCGCATGGTCGTCAATTTTTGTTTTCGTCGCATGTTTTTTTCTTCTTGAATAAAGGGCCCCGTTATCAGCCGCCACGTCCCGGGGTCCTCTTTCCTACAAAGAAGAGGCTACCTGGGACAAGCAGCTTTCTACGGGGCCAAAAACAAGTGAAAAATACATTCAAAAGCAAAGAAAGTTGAAACGTGCAAAAAACGGGGCGTGTGGGCCGTCCGATCAATATCGGTCAGCCACAGGCCTCAACGGTCCAAAGTACTCCGAATAATAAAGAAAACCGATGAAAAGCGCCTACCCGGGCTCAATACCTGACGAAAGGTGTCCTCGAACAGCTGATCGAGGATGCCGGACCGCTGTTACCAGCGGGCCGCGCCGCGCACGCGCCGCAAGCTCGGTGCGCTCGAAAACTTTCTACCGATTGCGCACAAGGACTGTATTCACTTTGCGCGAATTTTTGAGGAAAAAAAATTACATGTGAGCAGCCGTTTTCTCGTGTACAAATATTTACGCACAAGTTAATACAATCAAATCTGTTTTTTATTCTCAAGGTTGCATCAAAACATCATCCCATCTGCCAGATATACGTCCTTCTCCACTCTAAAACAGGAATTCAATTTGCAAAACAATGCCCAAGACAGGAATCGAACCTGTGTCGCCACGGCCACAACGTGGAGTACTAACCACTATACTACTTGGGCCGAAATCGTCGGCGCGGCAATGCTCTTGCGAATGTGGATGTGATCTGTCAAGGTAATTCGCACTAACATTTCCTATTTGGACGCAGTCTTTATGACTCTGCAAAGTCACTCAAAGATTAATCTACTGGTTATGGAAAAGGATTCATTAAAAGAAGTTTCGAGAAGGTAACAAGACTTTTCCACGCACACCAACTACCCACCCAACTACCCTTGCTAAGGTGTTTCTGAACGATTTTGACCCAGCAACGAATAACTCCAAGCGGAAGTGGAAGAGACACACACCATGTGCTCATTTTATGTATACATTCTATCGTTCCATGCACTTGTAATTCGAACTGAGCGGACTAAAAAACCAATTTTACCATAGTTGAAGCATACACTTCAAAAGTTTTACTTCTCAAAGACTATACTGCATCAACGATGAAAATTCCTATATCAAGTCAAATCTTCTTCAGATCAGTATAACGATATTCCTGTCACAGAAGGAATGAAAAAGAAAAATGAAGAAACAGAAGGAATGAAAACGAAAAATGAAGAACAAATTCAATAAAAATGTGCAAGAAAAGCAGTCCGAACTATTTCAACACCAACAACATGAACAAGTGAAAATTGCAAACGCACTAAACACTAACAATAACGATCAACAACTTCAATAAACCCTTGTAACGAAAATGTATATGATTTGAAAGCAAAATATCGTTTCCTAACTGTAATTCTGAAACTGTTCAACGAACAAAATCTCAAGAGAACAATACCCCATTCATGGCGTTCCAGAGCTGACGCCATATTTGGCGTTGTGTTCTATTTGCCATATTTGGCGTTATGCTCTATGAGTATTCTATGTATGCTTCCTTTCGATATCCCAGTCTCCTCGGACATTCGTCGGATGGACATGGTGGGACAGCGGCGAAAACACTCAAGGATCAGCGCCGCATTATCCTCAGTTGTAGACGTTCGCGGACGTCCACTTCGCGGTCTGTTCGCAATTGATCCCGTCTCTTTCACCTTTGCCAATAGTTTGCTCACGCAACTTGCTGAGATTGGTCGTCGATCCGGATGCAGTCGGCTGAACTCGGCAGCAATTTCCTTATAGTTGCGATCCTCGGATAGTCTAACTACTTCAGCACGTTCTGACATAGTTAGTGGATAAAAAGGTCTGAAAAGGAAAAAATATCAATAAATTAAATTTCGATGGTGAAAATGTGAAGCTTCTGCTCACTTTCTACAGAACACTTCTTCATCTTCAGCACAGGTCCAGATATTGTCACCAGATTCAGCAGTACCATGGTATTCAGAGATAATTTGATCATCATCGAAATAAATCACCTGGAACATCACGGCTATCTTGAACATTCACCAACAAATTGCACTGCATACGGTAAGTAGCACTTCAACAGCTCCCAATGAAATGCAAGCTTGTAAACACATTTTTGACATGGGTAATAGGCCAATGTGGAAGAATAGTTATCTCAGGCAAGGTTGATAGCATACTACCTGTTTAAAAAAAGAGGAAAACAAGAAAAAAATCGAGTCTCAAGGACCATTCCATTGAGAACTGGCTCGATATCGATATAATCCCATTAATCAGCGAAGGAAATACGGAAGAAATCATAGGAGAAAGGGATCAGGGGAAGCTGGGAGGAAACAAAACAGAACTTTCATGAGTTCGGTCGTGGAAATAGCAATTTTAACAACAGGGAGCAATTTCCAGAGATTTTGCTAAACTCTTTATGGAACCAGCACATACATTTAACTGTAGTCCAATAAAAAAAAGCGTAAGACAAAAAAAGTAGAAAGTAAGGTAAGGAGACGACAACTACAAGAAGTAAAGTGTGATTGTAAGGTTAGTTTCGGTAAACAATGGGCAGCACGAAACAAAAAAGAGGAAAACATCAAAATAACTCACCTCATCAATATCAGCCTCATCAACATCACATGGTAATAACTCCAACAACTCATTACCCCTCTCATCAACAAACAGGATCTCATCACCCTAAACACCATCAATCAGTGTCCAAAGCAAAACAACAAACGATGTTCTCTACCTCTTAACAATTTTTGGAATTCTGGAACGCAGTAGTTACCTTTCCTGAAGCTTCATCACTGATGCTGATGTCTCTTTCCAGCGAACTTTCTGGTCGTGCTGAAACAAAACAACTATGACCACCACAAATCATAAATGGATACAGGAAACTCACACGAATCAAAAGAAGGCCCTTCGCTTTGATTAGAAGACGCATAGCCTCTTGAAGAAATATTGAGGGCTTCTTCTTCCTCCATTTTTATGGCATTCTCAATTGCAGTGATTCTACCGCAAGTTTCCTCCATGAGGTCCTCCAGGTGGTCAAATCGGGATCGAATTTCATCCTCCAGGCCGCTAAGGGTGCTGGCAAGTTCAAGTACCATGGATCGCGGGACACGAATAGAACGCTTCGGATTTGCTGAGAATAAGTTAATATTGGAAATTTTGAAGAAAAATACTCAAACTGCAGAGTTTGAAAGAGCAGCACTGAAACATTTTGGAAGTGGAAAGTCCAGAATGAAGACAAGTAAGGTTGAAATAAAAAGTAGCGGCTCAACAAGACGTGAGAAAACAACTTAAAAGTAGTCACAAACCTTTACAAGCAGTCCCATTCTGCGTCTCCTTGGACTCCTCACTCTTGGCAGCATCCATCGCACGCAGGGCCTCCTTATCTAACCCATCTGCTGGCTGGCTACGTCCCGATAGTCCCTCTACACTCGATGATGGTCGATTCACATCCGAGATATCTTCTGATTTCACTTCAACGTTTCCAGTAAGCTTCCTACAGTACTGCTCGCATTGTTCTCGTGAAGAACCGATAAAAATAATCGTGACTGAGCGGCCGTCGATAGTTTTTATCAAAGAACCACAGGAAATCCTTCCACTGCTCACTTCGCTCAAGGGAATCACTGAGTAGTCGTGCTGCTTTGTGGACACTATCAGCCACTGGGTGCTCATCTAGAAAAACCCAATATGAAAAGAAAAAAAAAAGAAATTTTACAAGACTAGATAGACTGAATATCAATCAAAATCTATTATGGAAAGGCATGAAAAATAGAAACAACGAAGATGATAGCCTCCTTCGTTGTGGTTTTCACACGAAGAATAGATAGCGGTTAAAAGGTGAATGAAACATTCATAGAAATGTGTTGGAGCAAAGGTGAAGAAAAGAATTTTTTCTCGAATTTCATCAAAGCACAGTTTATCCACTTTCATGTCAATTTTCCCTAGAAAAACTTCATTTTCGAAAATTATTGAAATGAATTTCATGAAAACAGAATTTATAATGAACTGAATTGGACCAAGCACCCTTCTCTACCAAAATCCCGCATTACAGACAAAAAGCGCTTTAGAAACTGCGTGAAGAAATTTTTCCCTTAAAAGAGAAGCAGAAAGTTTCGGCAAAGTGGCACGATGGATGTAGCGGTGTAAAACTTGATCCAAATACCACAAAAAAGGAATCGAAACACAACTGGCACGAAAACTTTCCCACGGCAGGGTAGTGCGGCACAAGTGTAGTACGGCTGTTAGATTGGAGCACCGAATCTTATGTTTTCCCTGCAATTCGGAATCCACAATTATTTCTCCAGAAATAACGTATTATCGTCGGAGTGCAGCGAGGTAATCATCCAAAAACATCCATTCTAGATACTGTGTCAAGCTTGCAGTTTTTAAATAAATTTAAACAAAAACAATAGAGAAACCCTATTTTTACATGCCACATACGTACCTACGTCCTCCATTGAAAACTGACTCCGTGAACAACACGACTATTTATCTTTCGTTTTGAGTAAAGGCATAAATAGCAACTAGCTTTAACACCTATCATCGTCTAAAGGTAGCACACACGAACAAGGAACAACAGAAAAACTTACAACAACTGGAAGAGCAGAACTGCTTGATGGGACGAGAGGTACTACACGCTAAAACGGTTCAACGATATTGTCTTATATTCACCACGAAGAGATAATACAATTGAATAATGATCAAAGTAATGGTAGCATTAGCTTACATAAACGCGTCGAGTCACAGTAGGATCCCTCACAGAGGGAAGTGTTGAGACAGGAACCTGAAAATTTCCCTCGGAATACAACAATTGCAACAAACGTTGAACGAAGAACTGTCTAGAAAAAGAAACAACTTACATAATATTTCTGCGGTCCGCGTTTTATGGGGCTGACAGTACCACGCTCACCTTTAAAAAGCAAGTCATTTCACTTTATAGGACTTGAAAGAGAGAACATCATCAAAAATAGTCATGAATCACTAATGTAGGGGTTCCCAGGCTTCTTCTAAACCGAGCAGCTATTCGATCTCTACCGATCTCATAACTGGCTTAAAAATAAGCGTTATTCAGGTATAATTTGTTATGCACCGCTTTGCAACTGCTGACCGACAGCTGTGACGCGGTTTCGCTACGTTGACCCACTGGTTCTGACAAGCCCTGACACTCACCACGAGAACTCTAACGAGAATGAGGACGTTCAAGCCGATGCTCCACATGGTGCATGTCAGAACGTGTCAGAACTAACAGATTGGGGTGGAGTAACCGCGCCGCAGCAATGCATTCTTATGGAAGGAACGAATGATCAAGAGGAATGACTGTGACGATAGCTCCGGCATTGCACCATGTTGTGATTTCCAGAAGTTATCTTTGTAATCCTTATTTATCTATCCCAAATTTTTCGTAACGATTATGTTAAATTCGCCAAGAATTATCAGATAACATCACCAATATGGATAACAAATAGAAAAACGAGAAAACACGAGCACAAAAGAGAAAAACCTACGATCCTGTTGAACAACAGTAACTCCTCGCAAAGTAGGAGGGGCGCCCAGTCTCAGTATATTGGTGTTGAATTCCTGAAAACTTTAGAATCTAATGATCAGCTACAGATGAATTTAACATTAATTGAAACTTCGGAAATTGAAGGAAAAACCACTCATGGACCTACCGTTGAACACTGGTCAACAGGTTCTTTTGCCTCAGACTGCAATCCATTCCCACTGCTTGAACTAGTAGGTTTATCGGTAGTATCACCAATATCTCCACTAGAAGGTCCACTGAATGATATTTGGCTTAGTTCTCCGCCATTAGAATCGATAGCGGTAGCTAAAAAGCGATCTGGTAAATTACTGTCAATAAAAACGAACATCAACTCCATAAATAGACAGACCTCGTGAACAGGCGAGGTGAACGTGTTCGCACGACACTTCGGCACTCTCGTTTTTCTGAATACACTCACAAATATACGCATAAGGACACGCTCCGCAGTTATCTTCTCGACAATGGTAATTTTGCTGAAATTTGTGTTGTTTAAACGAAGTAGTCGTTCGAAAAGTCTGTGCTTTACCTCTGAACAATCGCATCCTACAAATGTCACAGTATACACGCCATTTCTAGTTGTAACAACCCATTCCCGAACTTTAGCTTCGATTTTCACCACATGTCCCTGCCAGTACGCCTCGTCTGCTTTGCTGTGGTTCGAATGCTGTTGCTTCAGTCGATAACTATTCGTAAACATTTTGGTTTTGGTCTGTAAAAAGATTCGGCAAATCTCAAAATGAGTGAACTTCGAATATTTCTCAGCCTACCGTATGACGGAAAAGCTCCCAGGTCTTGGTCACAGTGTCAGTGAGAACGTCAACCAAAACATCCAGTCGTGTATCATGTTGACTTCCCACCATATCTGTATTCAGCCGATGGCGCCACCTTTCACAGAAAAGCCATGTATTTATCCTGGGTCGAATGAGCGGTGTCCACTGTGCGGCTCGATTATTCCTAGAGAGGTGCGCACGTTACAAACTTCAAACACGGGAGACTTCAGTGGCCTGGACCCACTCGCACGCGCAGCATCATCGGCTCATTGACCTTCTTAATGTGCGGCAGAGCGTACGAGTGGTAGGTTCCTACAGATAAACAACAATATTCACCAAGTGGGTATAGAGTGTTAAACCTGGAGTGGGCAGCGCGGTCGAGCTCTGTGATTGACCAGTTGGATGAATTGACCAATCGCAGAGCTGCACAGCACTGCCATTTCCAGGTATAACGCTCCACATCTCGCCAAGTGCTACATAAGACTTCGTTTTCCTGACCAGGTCTCGAACGAGAGCACTTATCTGTCACGTTCCGGGGTGAACATTTACGCTGTAGTTCCTCTCTTAGGCCCGGGAAATTTAACTCCTTCAAACCCTAGGGTAGGAACCTTCACGTTGAAGATCTCTCTCCGCGTACCAAAGCACATTTGTGTACGTACAACCGTTGTCAATGGTGGGCGCATTTTCCGCGGGCTTGAAAAGCACGCCGCGCGACCGCGCCGCTCGCGATGGAATTGTCGCCGTAGTGGGAAATAGCAATTTCTTACAATTTTCAGGGAAACGGTGCAATCATCACGCTCCGGTCAGGGTTTGCTTGACAGTTATTCATCCTATTTGACGTTAACTATCAAGAAAACTAACTAGCTATCAGAAAAATCTTATAGTTTGTTGTCCAGAATAGAATTCCAGATTCCTTTTTCCTTGCATCACCACTGATGTCTGCTGTAGATGCATTGTGGAGCGAGGAGAAAGGTCTGTTCCCCATGACTGGTGTGGCGGTGTTCAGCAACATCAAGAAAAGGAAGAGATACTAACCAGTTGCTGCGTAGATACTCCACCATCCCAGCTTCCTTGTTCTTGGTAAGAAACGAGATGGTTAACCCATAGCATTCCAGGAATTTGGCCATAGTTTTAGACTTGAAAGTCTTCCTCAAATGCTGCATCGCTTCCTCGAATAACGACATCTATGAATATATATGAATCCGTTCTATTTTCAACAATATTACATCAAATCAACCAAACTTACATTTTGTAGTTTAGTTGATAAATCCCTCTTCAAGGATAACAGCACCGGCCAACTGCACAGTGACATTTCTGTGGTAGAATTGGGAAACACTGACTTGAAGACGTTGAAAAATGTAGGGTCATCATCTGACATGTAGAATCGTGGGTTAAAGCATGGAGCAACTTTCTTCACTTCTTCAAACAACAGTGCTACTTCATTTTGGGTTATTCTGAAAGTAAGCTCGTGTAAAAGTTTGAATCAGTAGTGACCCTACCATGAAGGATGGTTTCCTACTTTACCTCTTGCTCAGCAAAAACGCTCCTGGTAAACCGGAGTCGTATCTGTCCGCTATGACAATGGTGGCCAAACTCAGATTGTGCTGAGACACATCAGATATGCAATCGATGGCTATGCCTCTATTCGCGTGGTCACGAAGACACTGCTCTTGAGTAGGGGTAATCATAACTGAAACTACTACCCAATGATTTCTTCGTCTTAAATGAAGCACAAGCGGAAGTGTTTACTTGTTTTGCAATTTTTAGTTTTTTTTTTGAATAAATGCAGCCTTTTTTCGACACAATACGATGCAACACGCCTTATACGCATACCTACGATAGGACATTTCCACCAGTGCTTCCATACAGAAAATCCAAGTCCTTACCTAAGAGGAAACCATGTCCGTCTCTTGATGTCGCCGGTCTATAGAACCGAAATACATTCGCAGAATCCTCCGTTTCAACTCTTTTGCCGATCGATGTTAGATCATCTTCTCCAGAGTTCATAGGTTGGATGTTCAAACGATCGGCGATAAATCTAAAACGTAATCATCCAGAGTGTCACCATTGTACAATGTCTTGCCACCTCTGACTAATTTGCTCACCTTATTTCCGTATCGGAAATGTGAAAGAGCCTGGGTCGAGGGTCTTTCTTACTGTTACAGAGAGCTCGCACCTTCCTTTTGATCGTTTGGAAACTTTGACCATCACGAAGGAGTGAAGCAACAACTTCTTCATCTCTCTTATTCATTCGAAAAGGCTCTACACTGCGACTGTGGCCTATATGTTCCAAACAGTACGTTACTTTCACTTTGTGATCAGCCTTTTCGAAGAAAGTCGCCTTAAATGAGAGAATGATGTATACAATTTATTTCCCAGTCGTAGTCCTCTTAACTCGGTCTCTTCGTTGGCATCGCTTCGCTGGTACCGACACAACGCAGTTTTGCTCCGTTGGCTTGCTGTTCTGACACGTTCTTGCATGCACCATGTGGATGCGAAGGAGTAGTAACTATCCTTCCTCTACCATTGTGTAGTTTTCTCCACTGGCTGTACTTTTGATATTAATATTTTTGTGCTTTATTGTAGCGCTAATGCATAATTTTAAACGATGTTGTGTTTTTGAGTTGTCTGATTTGTTTCTGCCACAGCACATGTTCACCTGGTCTGCCGCGCCGCATCACTTACTCGGCGCGGAAGACCAGCTGGACGCTGTTGTGGTCGGGCGGTGTTTTCCACCATATTCTTTGTGTCTTTGCCTTCATTCCAGGATGCCGCATCACCCAAATGGTGCGGCGCGGTAGACCAGACGGGCAGTATTTTGTGATGCAAGAGCGATTAAGCGGCACTATCTCTAGCCACTCTTCGCTGTTATTTGTTTTGTTATGCTGTATTTGTGTGTTTACTCCTCTTTACTTTTGAAGATGAACTTCCTGTGATCTGCTGCGTATGTATGGTGAATCATATCACATCTGCTCAATTTTCTTACTGGGTTCCCATCAAAATTTGATTTCATAACTCGTTGAAATCCACAAAGTGGAGTCAGGAAGGGTGAGGATCAACGTGTGAGCATGGTGAAACCGATGCACCGGTGCCAGCGAAGGAACCGAAACTGAATCAGGATGGCCGAGGCTATAACTCAGGATTAACACCTAGATGAATGAATGCAGTGCAACATGGCGTCGTTCTCTTCGATAACCTGGAGGATCCTGCCTTCTGTAGTGCTGTGGCGGCTCTATGACAGCGATAATACACCATCGTACCATCGTTCTTGAGCCTTGTCGTCCCCGCAATAACGAACGATGTCGCCGAGCTCTCTTCAGCAGCCCACTTCCATTCTTGGAATTCCTTCTCCTGATCGAACTCTATTGTGTCCACTTCATACGCTTCGGGGTCCTCCAGATGCTCACTTCTGCAGTGCAAAATCAACCCTTTCTGACTCCTACAGATACACGAACAGAAGGGACAGGATAGGATCCTCTTCCCGCTGCATGTGCTGAGATGCCTCTCAAGTCTGCTCATATTAGGGAACTTCGCATTCCACTTGTTACATTGAGGATCATTCATAGCATCATTCTTCTCTCGTAGCGTCATTCTTCGCTCTCTACTTTCCTTCGTGAACATTGACTTCATCTTCTTCGGACAGTCCTTGTCGTAACCGTGTGAGTCGAACAAATGGATGTAGAACTTATCCTTGCTCTTCATCTCCCCACACTCGGGGCACTTCCTTTTACTGCCTTTGCTGAAATCCAGACATTTCGTTCAAAATATCAGCAGGGGCGACTTCTAGCTCAGGGCCGGGGTCGCACTCGATCTTTTATTTTGAAATTTTTGTTTTCATGTAGTTGGGTTTATCGCCAAAAGCTGATTTGACGATGTACTTCACACCTTGCAAAAATGCCGAAAAAAATCAGTTTTCACTCCCCTATTTGTGGAGAATTAGAGAGCATCCATAGAAGCGGGAAACACCTCTCATGCGACTGTGCACACGCCATTCTCGCACACAACATAATGCCCCCATACGAGCGTATGTGACAGATCCCTGACACTCCTATGTATGCTCCGCCCTAACTCTCCCCAAAATCGGGGATCGAGAACGGGTTTCTGGGCATTTTTGCACGGAATGGTGCGTACCGTTATAAGCGGCATCTCCACACAATTCCAATTATTATATATAGAAATTTCGAGAAAGAATATGTGGTGGGACACTGCACCGAAAATTTACATACCTTGAACTGCCACATTCTCCAGCACCTGTAGTAGGTTGAATAGATTCTAACGATGGAACAGTAGGTTCTGACGTAGAAGTGCTTGCTTCATATGAAACAGCATGCTCTTTTGGACGGAAGAATTTCTGGTTGACATCGTCATTAGCAACAACTCTAAAAAGATCTTGATTAGAAGCGGACTACTACAGTGGACGTCAATGGCGCTGGCCCATCGGCGGCCTCGAGGAGTACGCCGCGCAACCGCGCCGCGCGCGCCATAACCGATATCTTCTGCTGCTGATATGTTATTTCTAGCAACTTTTCTACCCAATCTATATCTTTTCGAGCGAATCGGGAAGAAAAGCGACTGGGAATAGCATTCCGGCATCAAACGACACCGATCCCGGTGCGCACGGTGCGGTTGCGTGGCGTCATTCTCGAGGCCGTGGGTGGACCACCTACACTGACATCCACTGTATGTATGTACGCGAGCGTTTTGAAACTCACAATTTTCGTTTCATGTCAACAGAAGGAAGCGCAATCGAGGCGTTCAACGCGATCCTTTTGGTTTACGGCTAAGACGGTTGCAGACCTTATCTTCCTACAATAAGTGCTTCAGCGAGTGAAAATAAGACAAAAAAAAAGAAAAGAAAATTGAATGCAGATGAAACGAAGTGCACTGGAAGGTGCAGCGCTCTAATTCGCAGAGGTACAGGTAACTCCAAACGACCGTGTGCGGTCCCGCCTTTTGCACACGGCCGGTCAGAGTTCCCCGAGGGAGAAAGCGCAGTTCTTAACAGACGAAAAGAATACATGAAATCAGAAACAACCGAAAACTGTGGAAAAAAAGAGTTAGGTTTGAAAAAGCGGCACAGTTTGATAAATGACAGACTGTGAACGCGGCTCCGTGCTTTGCGGGACCCAATCGAAGGATACGGTATATTTGAACGAGGAATGAATGATGAGACGAACATGTTCAAATGAATGGTTTGGAATAAATCAGCAACAGAAACAACATCCATAGGTGCTTTCAGTTTGTTTATGTATATGTACAGTGGACGGCAGTGGCGTTGGCCCATCTGCGGCCTCGAGAAGGACGTCGCGCAACCGCGCCGCGCGTGCCGTAACTGATGTTTTCTGCTGCTGTTATGCTATTTCTAGCAGCTTTTCCACCCAATTTCAAGGATTTTTGACCAAATCGGTAAGAAAAAAGCTTAGGAATAGCATTCCGGTGGCAGACGACACCGATCCCAGCGCGCGCGGTGCGGTTGCGCGGCGTCCTTCTCGAGGCCGCAGATGGGCCACCACCATTGCCGTCCACTGTATGTATAAGGACGGCTCCAGTGGAGAGGACCTGTTTGGACGCGTCGCAGCATCATCTGTGACGCAGCACACTGATGGTCTGCGCATCCACATAATAATCCGTTGATGTCCCTGTTTATGTTTTAATCCATCCCCCCTAGCTCCCTGTCTAGACCTGTCCAAATAGGCGATGCGGCGCTTGCGAGCGGGTCTCCTTGGGTCTCTTGGCAGAAAAAAAAAACAGTAAAACATGCAACAAGGGTTCGAGAGAAAAGTTCTCTCACTCATTAGGTCAGATAATCAGATAGAAGTCTCTAACCTACAGAGATGGAAGGGAAACGGAATGAAACTACAGATTGTGATAGATGATTTATAGATGACTTCAGCAACAGGAGCAAAGTTGGTGACCGGAACAACAAAACATGGAATTGCGAAGCGTTGGAATGAAATTTCGTGTTTTATGTATTGCGAACAAGTAACCAGGCATTAAATTATTGAACGGTGAAGTGAAATGAGAAATTGAAACCTCTAGTATCTTTGAAAGTTGGAGAAGTGCCAATAAAATAAATATTCGCCAACAAAGACTATCTGGCATATCAATAAATCAAGGAAAAATACCGGAAGATGGGTCTATATCACTGAAAGAACAAAAAAAGAGTGAAAAAGAAAAAATGATCCCAAAAATCCCATGGCGAAATTCCGCGCTCCACCGCTAATGCCTGCAGGTCATCTGAGTACTGTACCGCTAAATCTCGTCTCCGCCCACTTTTCCACTTTTTTGTTGTTGTTTGCTTTCCCCTCTTCCTCTCAAAATCCAATATTTCAAGGCAGTACCACCATGGGGTTCTTCTGGTCATTCTCACGGTGAGTTTTGACTTTTTTGCAGCGTTTTCAATGAGTTAATTGTAGTTTTGAGTTAATTTTCTGGAAATAAGCCTTATTTCAGGGCAATAAAGTCTGCTTTTTGTTTATTAAGTAGCCTTAACAGTTCTAGGTTCGCAGTCAAAACGGCATTGGTTGCCGGTGCTATTAAACTCTCGATCGACAACGACATTTGGTCATTAAACACAACTAATGTGAGTGAGCACGCCTTACAGTTTGATATTTTCCTTTTTTTCTATTCTTTTTCTTTCTTTTGTTTTTTTTTTCGGAATTAATTAAATTATGTATCGCTAGGAACAATCTCTTGAAGTTTATGGAAGTAAATGGTAATTTTGCTCGGAACTTCACAATTTCTTCCCCCAGTCACTGTCTTTTTCACCCTTCTTGTTGATATTGCTGCAGCATAATGAACGTAGAACAAAGAAAAGCAATAGAAGTGGTATTTATGCTTTAGTTTCTGAAGCCTGATCTTTCCATCGTCATATTCTAGGGTGCTGACCTCTATGAGAAGCTGAGAAAGTACATCGTGCCAGGAACCATTGTCTATCCTGAACAGGTGAGCTTTTTTATGCTATTTCTTTGTCTATTGGTAACGTTCGATGTTCTTTTCCAGCTGCCATCGGTTGAAGAGGTGACAACGGACATTGAACGGGTTTGGAATAAAGGAGTAGATAAGGTGATTATATTTATTTGATTTGTTTTCATTTGTTTGTTTTGGAATAGTCTTCTTTTATTTTTTTCTACTTTTTTCTAAAGAATGTATCATGGGATCATTAAGAGGGGTTGTGTATTAGTGAAATTACTAACCTGATTTGTTTAACCATCATTGGAGAAGTGCCCGTAGCGCTTTTACGCGTTAATTGCTTACATGGCAACGCTGAAGCATACAAATACGTCGAAAATCTGGAGCTCTCTAGACTTTGAGATCATCCTGCTGTGACTCCATATTGGAACTCCAACAGTCTAATAGAAATCATGTGTTGGAAATACCCTAGGGACTAGATTTTGTTCATCTATTTGGTGGTTATGGTGTGTTTTTGCATTTGATCAGCTAAAATTATTAATGGGTCCGACTATTGTGTTTGATTCTGAATTATTTTCAGTGGCAGTTTCAGAACTATTTTACCTACTGTTTCCTTACTTGTCTTTTTCTTTTAATTGCAGCTACACTTTACGTATATATTAACCTTTTTCGTTTAGGTGTTCACCACTCTTCAACAAGCCCCTTCCAACTTGAACAGTGCAGCGAATCGAATGATCAACAACAAGTAAGCCGAATGCCGTAGAAATTGCCCGTGAGCTTCGTGATCGATCGATCAGCTGATTCCCATTCTGGTATTTTAATGAACTGTTCGGTATGTATTCGATGTCTCATGTTGACATCAGTGTTTTATTAGGTGCGGTAACTATGTAGATTCTGTAGACTATTATATCGACTTTTATGACGGTTATTAGAGAGGTGTATAGGAATACGATCATATGTGAGATTTGTGAATGCTCAACTAATGAATATATGAATCGAACTTGGCATTATGACAAGAGAATCGAACTTTATAGGGCTCTTTCGTGGGGAAAAAGTGTATATTGATTAGTTTCAGCTACGTGGGTGCTATTCGTATCTTTTGCGGGTGCACTTACCGAGGTCAACATGGAAAAATGCTTACGTTGGTGAAAGGAGTGGAAAATAGGTTCTGATTCGGTTCTACATGGGAAATTCATGGATAAAATTTAAAATTTTTGATATTTCCACCAGTTTCAAGAAAAATATTGTCCAGAAAATATTGCGTAAACAAAGAAAAAGTTAAAATCTAGTGAAAATCCGCGGTTAAGTTCTGGTAAGTTATTTATTAATTCACCTATCCGCCCAAATCACCTTAATCCATGAGACGTGCATGATCACGTGATCCGTTGCCGCCTCATTTTCCTAATCGTTAAAGGTCATGAAAGGACGACAATGCGCACCGTAAGCCCCCGGTTAATTACGGCCGTCTACAGGTGGTCTCATACGCGGACGTTGCCACCCGACCAGCTCACGCTTTTTTTGTGACGTGCTTCACAGGTTTTTATGTGCGAGCGGTGACTCTTGTCGATATATTGATTGTTTTATCGATCGTTTCCTGATTTTTCTTGATCTGCTTTGGTAGGAGAATCAAATTTCTTGCCTTTTTTTGTTGTTGGATGATCTTTCGCCGGAAAATACGTTGGGCTTCGTTGATTTGGTTCATTTACCCAAGTTCTAGGCTACTTTCGTTGTTGGTTTTATCGCGTGTGACCGCTATTTTCACATTTTTTGAAATCGTAAGTGTTACAGAAGATAGCCCCGAAAGTAAACTCGTCAAATTTCGAACAAAGACTATCAAATGGCTACCTCTGTAACTACTGGAAACTGGAAACCATGATAGGGTTGAGCAACTCCCTTGCATCAGGCTTCCTACCGTACACATTGAAGCTTCTACCGTGTCTCTCATCACTGTAGAAGCCCTTCCACCAGCCGAAAGCCGACAATTTGTCCCAATCAGCAGGTGTGGCAAGCAGCTCATCCCAGCCAGCTGCTCCCTTGGAGGCTTAAACTGCCGCTACTCAACACTGTTCCTTCCGCCAGGAAATCACAGCAGTCCGTAATATTGCGTATTGTTGTCACAGGTACAAATTGACATGTGGGATTATCATATATGGGAATGCGCGCGGACATTTCAAGTGCCTTTATCGTTGGAACGCGATTAATCTCAATTTCATACACCTATACAGCGACACGGGGTCCATTATGGCTACCGCGGCTTTGTGTTGGAGTTACGCGCCCGCGGACCTTATATGCAGAGGTCCTTCTCCCTTATACTCGCTCCGCACAGGCTCAGTGTTGCTCGACAAACATGGTCATCCGGTGAATGGAGGGCTATTGTTAAGGCGGGCCGTAACGTGAGCCCAGCAACCATAACTGCGGTGGTTCTGTGGGCAGCATTACCCTTTTTGGACAGACGGCTGAGCGGAATTTTGTCTTCCGGCTCTCGAAGTCATGATATTGTGACGTCACCCGTCCTTTCTGGACCCGATCTCCATCCTGGAATTCGTTGCATTCCCACTTGTTCACTCTCCTTCTCGAATTCATCGCTATTTTGCATGCTATTTCCTGTTCTCCTTCACTAATCTTCATCTGCCTTCGAGTTACTCAGAAGTCTCGATCAATAAGCATCTTTTGCCTAGCCCTATCATTACACAAACCGTTGAAATGTTCCTTAAAATTCGTCATCGTGTTAGTTTGTCGCTGCTCCTCTCCGCAACCTACTGTTACTTAGAAGCTCCTCCCTATTTCTCGGATGTTAGTCAGAAGTCATGATTACTTAGAAATTTCTGCTATTACATTAAAAACAAAGTAAATAATAGCCCTTTTGAATTATTAATTTCGATAAAAACGTCAATGGGTGAACTGTGCGCTAATCACCCCTTCTGAAGTGGTCCATTGGGTGTAGAGAGTTATACTCGAAGGGAGTGAAGCGGACGGCTCCTGCGATTGGCCATTCCGTCCAACGGACCAATCGCGGAGGCCGGCGGCACCGCCTTTTCCAGGCATAACGCTTTAAATCGTGGTCTTTCTTGGATTTTTATTCTAGACCTCTCCAGGAATTGTTATTTCTAGAAGTTTCTGTCAGTTAACATGAGAGTTCAACTCATGGCTGTTAATCTTTTGTTTCGCCTACTTCAGGGACCTTATTTATTTCCTAACGTTGCCTTTCTTCAAGCGTAGGTAAATAGCTCAAATAAATAAACAGGACACTTCACTACTTTGTGCTGCATATGTATATTTTGTTTGTATTTACATCATTTGCTTGCGCCTTCAAATAAATAAATAATAAGTGAATAAATATTCTACTTAGGGTGGCTTGGACCACTTCAGCTTCATCCGGCTTGTGAACCAAAATCCTGTAACCTCCAGTGTCAGTCACGCTCCTCCCACATGGACGAGTTTTCCGTGCCGACTTGTTCCATCGGTCACTAAGGGAATTACCACTGATTAGGTGGAATTCCATGATCAACATTGTTTGGTCTCAAATAGGTGGAGGACCGCGAACGAGTAAATCCACAACACTTGAAAATGTCATGGGTCGTCATCGTGGGAAAGGAGATCTCAACGGGGCGAAGGCGGGGGGGGGGAGTGACAGCGGTACAAGTTGTTGCAGTAGTCGCGTATTATTTCTCACATCTATATGTACGCCATGAAGAAAATCATGTGGCGCTAATAGCGAGCCAGCAATTGGCTTTCCGTAAGAATACAGTACTAATTTGGCGTTCATTTCATAGTTCTGACTCTTAGCGCGAGCAAATTTTTCGAAATTGCACTGGATCGGACTCCATAAAGATCTCGTGGACAAACCGTGCGCGAGTCGCGATTCCAACTCGTCTGCAATTCCTAAAAAGGCTCTCCAAACTGCTAAGCACCACAAATAGCTGTCGTCCGCGTGGTGTCGTCGTTTTTCGTCACAATAGACGTCAGAGTGGTATCAGTTTCACGTGCTAAGTGTCCCGTACGCGGACGACTTTGTCGCGGCGGCAGCGTCTTTCCCTCTGCTCTGCTCGCCTGCACGTGTATTCCTTCTGTGTGTTTTTCTCATCGCACATGCATAGACACACAAACACACGCAGGTATATTGTTTTATTTAGCCAGCTGTGCCGATGAGGTCACGCGGTGGTCGCAGCGTTTGGCCCGCAAGTCGCCGGCAGGCCAATGGCATCTACAGGTGCGCCACCAGGGCGGGGTGCGGCGCCGCTTTTGGGAATTTGCCAGAAAAACTCCGAAACGGGACAAATCATGGGTTAGGTGTGATAATGCAGGAGTAATTATGGAACTCCCGCTCGATGTGCAGAATCGAACAAAATCCAACATACTATTGTAGAAATCAATAGAACGTCGCAGTCGGACCTTTTGGTCACTTCATTTCAATCGTATTTTCGTAAAATTTCTCGAAATTTCTCTCCTTTACGTGCATTTCCCGTAAAGGAGCAGCAACAGATCATAGTTCCGTTTTTTCGGACGAGTTTTTGAATTCCTGGACGAGTTCTTACGTATTGAACTTGCTGGACCTCTTCAAAGCCAACGTTCTATTGTTATGGAGCGATAATCGCTAGAATCGCAGATTTTTCAGAGCAATTTGTCAAATTTAATGAATTATTCATACAAGGCTTCAGCTTACACTTTGCAAGTACAAGTAAACTCGTCCAGTTGTGGTGAAAGTTGAACTCAAGACATTTGTTTAATGTTTATACTTGGACTAAGCGCAGGTATATACACAACATTTGATATATACTTGACGCTATGTCGTGATTTTAGTGGTGATAACGTCACCCTAATAAAATCTTTATTATTGAATAGTTGACTGTGTTCTTTTGTGGAATAAATTTGTTATTTCCCCGGAATAATTCTTGTGCAATCACACGATCTGCACACTCAATGACGACAAAAAAGCGATTCTGCTCGAAATCGCCCGACCCTGTCCTTCTGGGTGTCCTCCTAGAGAGTGCTACATTTTTTAACGCGGCCAGCAGCTGCAGTGCGAACGCGTCATGTTGCATGGTGCTGCGACGCGACTCTCTTGGCGCTTTGCCAGGCCTGAAAATCGATGACGAGCCACTGCAGATTCACATATACCAGTTGAAAGTGTGAATATAAATTTCGGCGACAAAAGCTTTTTATTGATTTTTTGGATAGATATACGGCCAGGAGCGCTGCACTGCACCGCTCGCCGATGAATTATCCATAGCGTAACTTATTTACTTACAGTGGACGTCAATGGCGGTGGCCCATCTGCTGCCTCGAGAAGGACGCCGCGCAAACGCGCCGCGCGCGCCATAGCCGATGTGTTTCGGTGCTGTTATGCTATTTCTAGCAGCTTTTCTACCCTCTTCAAGGATTTTCTGCCGAATCGGGAAGAAAATCGTCCAGAATAGCATTCCGGTGGCAAACGACTCCGATCCCGATGCGCGCGGCGCGGTTGCGCAGCGTCCTTGTCGAGGCCGCGGATGGGTCACCATCATTGACGTCTACTGTATTTGCTCATTCATTTATTCATTTTACATTGTGAGCCTGGAAATTCTGGCTAGCGAATATGTGCATGACTAGAATGCATTTCTCATGGAGTAAATATCGGTGCAATTGCGGACCCAGTTCAAAGGCTACGTGCGAATTGCTAAAAACCTCTCGCACGTAGCCTTTCAACTGAGAATTTGATCTATTGGAATGGATCAGCTCGCGCGCGTATTGCAATGCGATGTTTACTCCGAGGTGAATCTCATGTAGAAAATGGTGTAATTGCACTAATTTCGATAATACAGTGTCCAATCGAGTATTTATCCGACTGTGGCTATGAAATGAAACCCTATAAAAATCAACCGCCAAGATTTTCCGCACGAGTACTCCTCTCATGTATGCTTGAGAGCCAGCTACAGGCTTTGTTTCTGTAAATATGTCCTCATTGTGTAATTGCACCAATAGCTTCACAGTAATTGAAATTCGTACTGTATTGAAATCCGAATTTGTCGAGCGGAGCTTCGTTAGCATAAATCGCATGCCGCGAGGGAATCCGGTAGTTTCGTTGTCAGTTGTGCAGCTACAACCGTTCCCTGCCTGCTCTACCACAATCCGGGTTACCGTACTTCAGTACAGTACACTATTTCATACTGTAATCGTCATACTTTTCTCTGAAATCCATTTCACGTGTTAATTCTTGTCATTCCAGGTTAGACCTTAGAGAATGATAATTCTATATGTGGCTCAGCTATGTTTAACAGTTGCCGCACAGGTATCTATACATGTTTCGATGGCTAGAGCACAGAGAAGCAGAGTGTCACTATTTATAGGTCTTGCCGAACAATTATCGATTAGATAATCGAGTCGAAAATGAGGTGATCAGCACGCCAGACGTTCAATGCAGCGAGGATGCGATCACATTCTCGGTACGGACGTCAGCGCCTTTCAGGTCAGATTCAGAGAAAAAGAGCACACGGGCTCTCCACTGCGTCTCTGCTCTACTGCAGAAACAGAAAATTTCGTTGTGATCCTTCAAAAATCGCGGGAAAATAGTGAACTTCCGCGCAGTTCCTTTTTAAACGCATTTTCGTGCCTCACTGTTAAAAAATACCCTAAAATATTGGTTGATATCGATTTTTTCAGGGGCAACATCTATGTAAAAGGACATTACGGTATCGAACTGTGTCGCCAGGAATACTACGGTAATGATTTTGCCGGAGCGACATTTGTGGTCAGGATTGGTGACTGTGGAATGCGGCGAATCCGACAGGTTCGCTATCATCTTGAGCAACAGATTGATAGATCGATAATCGATCGAGTTTCCAGCTGCAACCGCACGGCATGAACTATGTGCTGACGTTTGTGACGAATTTTCATCCGCATTTCATGACCAAGGTGGATCGTGCCTATAATGTACGCTGTTTCTATGCTTATATCGATAAGACAGTGAACACGGACATGGAAGTGAGGTGGGTCGATCAATAAAATCGATGAATCTATACAAGCTCAAATTTTTTGAACTTTAAAGTGGCTTCTAAAGAATCCTGGACGGTCCATAAAGAAATATCCTGCAAAAAAAAACGTCATTTAAACAAATACAGTAGTCCGCAGTGAACGACTACAGTACCCCTGATTACAGTAACATTCCATCCGAGTCGTTGGAACAACAAACGACTTTGATGCCCGAGTGTGAATATTCCATCCGTGAGGGAGCCCCGGACGGTCCACGTGTGAGAACATCCACGATTGGCACAAATCTCGTGCACAGATGGGATTGCAGGACAAGCAGTGAGTGGGCGTGGTCTCGCTACAAATTTTATTTACGATTGAAAGCACTTTTTGAAGCTCGCTATGGGATGCTGGTCCGAAATTGCAATGCGATCGATAGTACAGGTCTATCAATACCGATAATCGATGAAAGGGGGTAGGTTCTGATAATATACGAGATTTGAGAGATGTTGTCTGCAGTTGCGGACTGGTTCGAAGCAGGCATATTTGTCCTTTTAATGTTATTTAATCTCCTATTGATGTTATTATTTGTTATATTAAGTAAGTAATGCTCATCTCTGATTTTAATTAAATTTTACTTCTGCGTGATATCAGCCAATTAGAGCCCTCTCCACGCCTGTTCTGGCCCCGCCCACTTTTCCGCCCGCCTCTTTCGTTTTCATTCTTTTTTTCCTTCTCGAATGCAATACTTACCCATGGAGTCAGTTATTCCTGAGACATAAAAGCCTAAGAACAATTTGATAATTATTGATTGATTAGTAAAATATGGAACACTGCTGGGTCTACTCAGGTGTCCCGAATCGCTACCCGTCCAGCTTCGACCAATCATCTACGACCCATCCCTTTCATCTGCCTACATGGTCGTCGAGGCTTTTGTATTTCCGGACCGTAGCAACGTGCAATTTCAATGCCAAGTTCAAATTTGCGACCGCCGAGACAACGAATGCCTTGGGATTACGGTAAGCCGATTAGAAGTAGATAATTTTTTTTGATAGAAAAGAAATATGTAGCAATATGTTTGCCGTTCCAAACACAGCTCAAATACTAAATCGCAGCTGGCATGCGTTTGTGGGTGTCTGCATTACTAGTCGATCGATTCTGCTTCATACAATACAGCCAGCGCGGCTTGTCTGCCGCGTCGCACTGCCCGCGCGGTGCGGCAGACCATCTGGACGCCAATTTTGTCGCGAGGAGTGTTCTCCACCTTTTTCTTTACATTTTTATCTTCATTCTGAAATGCATGAGTAAAAACATAGGCAAAACATAAAACATCAGTACCGGCAACGTCTGACAACCACGGCACCAACTTTTCTGCCGCATCGCGTGTGTGGTGCGACGCGGCAGACCAGATGGGTGGAACCTGTTAAGTTTACGCCCCAGATTCTATTAATAGCTTCTTCTTTAGCCACCGAATTGTCCACTTGTTCCTCGCAATGAATTCATGCCGAACTCCGTTGTGGATCCACTAGTCAATCCTACACAGGTAATCAATAAATTTTGCGTCCATGGACGTGAACGAAGCTGTTGGTGCGTCTAAGGGGCGTGGCCTAGCTACATGTGTTCACTCACATGTTTCTCTGACCGCTATGTCATAGTATTGGTAGCCGATGTGGTTAGAACGTATAATTTCACCCAGTTTATCGCTTTTGTACTCGTGGTATTGATTTACTGATTTTTCCTCAACCTCTGTGTTCCAGGTGTTAGCCACATTTGAAGGAACCCTCCGATCAGCCATGGGGAACGCAATCCTTGATGGAACCCTCCACCCACCAGGTAGGCTCCGCCCCCTTTCATATTTTCTGAACAAAAATCTGAGGTGATGGAAAATCAATAAATCGATAGCTGTGCAAGCATTTCCAGTGTATGCTCCCGAAATGGAACCTGGAATTCCATGGCGAAAAGAGCAAGACGGCATGAGCGAAGACAACAACGGAACGGAAATAGAAGAGAGGCAGACAACTAGCGCACCAGAGTCAGGGACGCAGAGTACGGATGCACGTCAGACAACTCTGAAAATGTTGACGACTGAGCCTCCGGTAAGCGTTTATTTTTTTTTCTTCGTAGACCATATTGAAAAAAATCGATATTTCAGCCAGAGCAATCAACTATTGATTGGTTCGCAACCACTGAGACAAATGAACTTCTATGGACTATACCAATGATTCCCGAAATCAGCAATGATCATCCATTGGAGATTTTTGTGAAAAGCACCAGTGCAGCGCCGATTATTCGACCAGGTAAAAATCAATTTCCACGCGCATGGCTGATCGATATATCGATTTTCAGCTTCGGAGAGGTCAGGCAGACGCCTTGCTGATCAGATTATAGACGTGATGACGGAGGAGTTGACACTACGACCGGTTGATGATCCGTCCTCGGCGGAAGGTAAGTGTCACGGCAGAGACGCAGAATGTCTGACATGGTATGACATGGCGCTGTCTGAGATTTTGCGTCCTTGTTGGTGTTTACCTGTCTGTGCTCCAACCAATCAATATTCATTAAACAGTATTTGTGAATTCCTGTAAAAAAAACTAGATACGACGCAGTTTTGATGTCCACCAATGCGCAACCTTTGAGACGAGACAACGTAAACGATTTTTGATGTTATCGATTTTTTCCAGCAGTGAACGCCGCACCTATGCCGACGCTACCACAAATGACCTGTTTGAACCAGACAGCTCTGTTCGCAGCATGTACTGCTTTTGCTACTTTAATAGTGTTGTGTACCGTACTTCTCACATACCTCTTCAAGGATGTATGTGGCGGGTGAGTTATCGATTGATTGCTAGTCATTATTGATTTCTTGTAGTTCATGAGTCTACGAGACAACCATTTGAAATCCGTACAATTTTTAGCTTGAAACGAGCATCAAGTCGACTCGAGCGTTTCACTATCACTTCTTTGCGCTCTGGATGCAGTTCAGACTCCAGCGATATCAGTATCGATCGACGAAGCGATTTGCCGATATACGCGCGACGACTGGGCGATCCTAATTATATGGTCACGACAAGGGGTTATTAGTACAAATGGAGCTACAGTGTCCCCCACGATTCGCAGGTCGCTAGACATATTAGACGCAGTAGATGCACACTAGCAAATGCTAATAGGCTGAGCGCAGAGAAGCAGAGTCTGCACCTCCGCCTGCGTCCTTTTCCAGTCACTGCCATTATTTGGGTGTCCCACATGTCTCAAGGAAATTATTGATCCAGAAATTGACTCTGATGTCGACACAACACCTTTGTGATATAATTATACATTGTATTTCCCAGCACTACTGATTATTGATCGATATTGATTGAAATGTTCGTCGCCGATGTGCCCACTAGTCGTGTTGTAATTAATGTTGGTTTTCTGCAATTCATTTCAATAATTCATTTTAATAATTTTTAAGAAAATTTATTATATATAACATCCTTATAACCTAAGTGTACAATAACTTACAGTAACACAATTCATAATTTTTGAAATGAGCTTAATATTTGCTATTTGATGTATGTATTCTTTTTTTTCCTTTCTTATTCTTGACCGGTATTTTATAACTTTCAACGAACTTTAATGTATGCTACTCTACTATAGTGAGCTATATGTAATGAAGTATTTTTGAAAGAAAAGCCAGCTAGAATCAGAGAAGCAGAATGCGACGTATTGAAAAAGATGCCGGAGAGACGCAGACATCTCGAAAATTTGGTTTGATTTTGCACGTGTTTTCAAGTCAAAATGTGAGTCCTACTGGGTGATGTAGTTTCTCCATGATCGAAGAAATTCACAATTGTACATAACTATGTAGCACCACAATAGCAGTAACTGCTGCTATCCCGTTGCAGCAGCTACTGCTATTGTGCTGCGAGACTTTTGAAGTCGCTAAGGTACAGAATCCGCCTACCAGTAATGAGGAACTCGTCCCTTCTCATTCAATTGATGCGCTTATGTCGATATTAAAGTTTGAATCGGTTTTAATCAACATTTCTGGGGATTTCTTTCTGTGAATGAAAGACTGTGAGAAAAGAGGAGAGGAAAAGATAGCTGAAAAAGTTCCCATCAATTTGAAAAAAAAAACTCGCTCCAGACTGCACTAGGAATTTTATAATTTTCTTCCACAAGAATTTTTTTCTTCCATTAAGAATGCATGCCATTTTCTAGAAGCAAACATGCGAGGTATACGTAGCAGAGAACTCTGTTTCTAAGGTATTTCTGTGTTCAAGGAAGTTTCTACTTGTTGGGGTGGTACAGTTTTTCCCTGGAAAAGTTGTCCAATCCTGGACAGGAGGGATCCACAAGTCTTCCTCGATGACGTCATAAACAAGGGTAATTTTCACGTCGTAAAGGCAATTATGCTTGTACGAATCTCATTCTATGGTGTGATGGTGCTATTATCCAGATCTTGAGCATATGTATTCCACACCTACGTATAAGCCAAGCCTTTTCCCGAGGAGATCCCTAACCCAAATCCATGAAAAATTGCGCGCATCCCCGTAGGGCCCAGATTAGCCCATGGGCTTACGAATAATGCAAATATCCTTGACCAATATTGCGCACTTCAGCTTCATCCCTTCCCGCTCTTATGAGCGAAGAACTGGAACGACCTCTAAACTGATTCTATGGATTCGCCTCAAGGATTTGCAAAAGCGGCTTATAGACACCTCAGAAGGTGGTGACTCGGCTCATGGCTCGAACGTGTTTGGACTGGACTCGCATGCAACTCTGGGCGATCCTTTACTACAAAAACATGATTTCCAAGCTGAACTCGCATAGATCCTGAGACGCTTCTGTCGATCAGGGAGTTCAAGGAGGAGCAAGGTCTTTTAATACCAAAAAGAGGGAAGGGCAAAGATTTGAAGCCTCAGAAAGTCTAATTTGTGAAATATAGCAGACATTCTTTGAAGCATCCGCTTCTCCTCACTTTTTCACGATGAAATCAAGCTCGTCTTGAAAAGGAAGTTTTAAATGATTTGCGAATGCTTGATGACGTTAGCTTTTTGTGAGTAGCATTGACAAATTTCCATCTATGTAGAAGAAATGGCCTTTCAATTGATGAAAAAAAATTTCAATCGACGGTCAGTTCCGACCCGGCGGTAACCACGCCCAGAAGCCTCAATTCGATTGTTGAGGTTTTAGGAAATGAGAAAAAAAATCACCAGGGTACCATGCATTGATGAATGCCTCGTTTTCAGGGAGCCGGACACATGTTCTTGTTTCTGGATTCAAGGCACTTTCCACAAGGTGAAATGAATCTCATCATTGATATGAGAATTCAACGTGATTTGATTGCTGCGCTATAGAGATAAAATGTTTGGAATGTGCTATTACTTTCCCTTCGTATTGTATGAATGATTCCTAGCATATTCCTCCAAAGAAATCGAAAAATGTTCGAGGAGTTGGACCAGTAAGGGAACAATGATGTCGTATAAATGTGTATCTCAATGAAATTATTAATGGAATGGAAAGAATTTATGATAAAAGAGCTATAAAATTCATAAAGCAATTTTGCCTTTTTGGCCGTTTCGTTCCCTTACCATATACGGGTAAATAGGTATAAGAGATAGGTCCTCCCGGGAACTCGTCAGTACTGGAGGAGGACCTTACCTTGTGTAATGTGACGTTGGTACCTTACCTGGAGTGGACCTCATTTCTTTATGATGTACATTATATAATATATAATATATATTTTATATTTGTTATTGTGGAATTATGACAGCACAACACAAGACAAGTTAAACATATGAGTAACACTAGAAAGTAACATCATCAACATCCCAGGAATCGTCTTCTGATTCCAAGAGAGGCTATTCATATGATGGTGACGTATCACTTCTGAACAAACCGGGCACAACCGCGGCATTTTGCATGTGTAGGGTAGAACCCTTCATTGAAGTAGTGATTAGAAGGTCGAGGAGGAGGGGTGGATATTTGAAGGGTGAGGTTTTGACAATGCCCTCCAAAGAGTTTTAGAAATACGGCTTCTAGCGAACATGGAAAAGCTAACTGTCAAAAAAAAAACTCCGGAAGCAGCCTTTATCCACGTTTGGAATCCATCGGTTTTTGGAAAGTCTCACCATTTTTGGATGCATGCAAAACAGATCTTTTGGATGCGGCACCGTAAAATCCAATTAACTGAGGTGAAATACGATCGTGCTAGATTGCTCCTAGCTTAGATGTAGGCTAGATGTTCTAAAATAGGGCCGTAAAGGCCGTGTGACGAGAAAATAGCTCCACAAGTGCAAAACGAGCTGTCATCCTGGAGGACACGAACTTTTCGGGTAGCTAGAGTGTTTAAGGTTGTAGTGCACTGATTTTTTGCTAGAGAGAAATATCCACATATATAACTAAAAAGTAAACAAAATAGTTAGGTGCGATTGGAAAATAATCTGTATAGTCAAGAGTTTTTATTAAAACGAGGACGGAAATTTTGACAATTTCCACAATTAAAATTATACCACGCCGTCTGAATCGAAGGCAAAATCTTCAAAATCCACTAGATTACCTCGACACACGCAAGAATTCGCCTCGTATCCAAGCTTTCGTTTTTTCCCGCTTGTGAGGACTGGATTCCAATAGAACATCGCAGCATCCGTAGACAGATGTTGTAAAGTTTAAGGTGCAGTTAGGATAATAACCAATTTCAAACTTGTTTCCCTGAAAGCGAAGGAAGAACCATGAAACGACAGCGAGTTTCACATAGGTGAGGATGAAATCCTGCTTCGAAACTTCCGACTTGTGAATAACGTTAGAAACAAAAAGCAACATCCATTGTGGGAGATGGCCCAAAACGGGACAGGATGCATCAATGGAAGGTTTGGTAATCTTCTACCCACTCGTACGATTACCCATAAGTTTAGATGCATTCATGCGTTTACCATGAGTAATTTGTACGGTGCATTCGGGACTAGAAATGGATTTTCGAGAACCAGAAGGATCGCGGCGTGGAATTCGTCGTTGAATGCACTCGTGGTGAACATTATCACCCCCAAAGTTTACCTTCTTTTTGGCACTCATCAAAGAGCTTACCCCAGAAGATGGGGCGAAGGACGACAGGTAAAAGGTTTACCCGGTGATAACCTACTTGTAAACCTCAACTTACTGGAAAGCACAGCCTTTAGACGCTTGAAAATTTCCTATCAGAGGCTACTTCTGGAAGATACACAGAATGCTTCCTGTAAGGACTCCACATATTACGGGTGATTTTGCTGGTAAATGAATACCAGTTCCGAACCAGGTAGTCACATACAAAGAAATGTGTCCTGTTCTCACGGCATACCTGTGAACTGAGCGCTTCTTCTTGCTGTCTTTCCTCCAAAAGACCAGATTTAGCCGACTATTCAAGGAATTTCTCCTGCTCAATGACAGATCGTTCCGAATGACACCCTGACGCCGCTACATAAAACAGACCGACGCATCACGAAGAACGGCGGTTAGGATGCTACGTGAACGCGGAATAGCTCAAGCGTGAGAATGTGAATGAAGTATGTCCGAGCTGCTCTGGCTTCAAAGATATACGGTTGAATGACGAGTAATTTCTAGGCGGATAATTATTAGACAGGAGTCTGGCTACCCTTCTGTGCAAGAGATTGGAGAGAGTTTAATTTGGTTAGAATTTGAAGACCACCTGGGATTTCTTGTTTTCAGGAATATCCTCAAGCTTCCTGGATCCCGCGAGCTAAAAGGAAGCTGCATCGGTCGCCAATACACAAACGTCATTAATTCTCCACAAGTGAATATGCGATCCATGATCCATATACTTGACGTGGATTTTCGATCTAGAGGTGACAGTTGTTCCTTCGACTAAAATTAGCAGGTAAAACATTGTGCAATACTGGCAGAAAAAAGTAGACTTACGACTGCGTAATTTGGTTACACCCAGACAAGGGACATTTTTCCATAACGGACGGCAATTTCTATACCAGAAAAAAAAGATACATCTACTGCTACTACCACAGGCGAATTTCATAATTATAGGAGAACAGGAACAGTCATCTTTTTCTGCAAGTTTGAGCTCTCGGGAATGTTATTTGGTAGCACTAAAAAATTCAAAATCCTGATCCCAAGATTGAGTTTTCTTGTTATTGTTGGAACACTGACTCTTTACCTGAAGTAGTGGGAATTATTATGAATAGAAGCTCATATATTCACTTTTTTTTAGCCCAGAAGTCGTAATAGAATAAAGAAGCGTGGACAATAGTGCGGGTCTGATGGATAGTCCCTGAAATTTCTTCAAGTTTCGACCATTCTCTGAGAATCCGATTAAACGGCAAGCGCCCGTGACGCCTTATATTTCCATAACCAGATGTAGTCCTAAATCCATGAGTCGCATTTGCTTGATAGGCTCGTTAAGAATAACGGGAACTTTCGTCCGATTCATCCATTTTAGAGCTCCCGAAAAACGAAACTCAGCTTTAAGAGTGAAATTGTTCAAGAGATTAATGGTAGCAAACTAACTGCAAGATCTGCAAAGTATGTGATCCATTGAGCATCGCTTTGAATGTCTTAACCAGTCTAACAGTAAATATGAAAGGCAATTCAGAATCCATTTTGAGTGTCTTTTTTTTTTACAGAAAGCTGATTTGTAAGAGCTCCTAATCACAACAGTATGCATGATTAAGCCGAAGAACCTGTTTTTGAGCCCCTTTTCTTAGGGAGAAGTTGGGCGGGGCCAAGATAAGTTCGAATTTTTCTCCCACCATTCGGTCTTTGCTGGGAGACTTCCAGAACTTACATGCTAACTTAGGTGGTGCGTTCCGTCCTAGGGAGTGCATACTGAGGGAATTTCGCACTCCTGTTCAAATTTCCTCAATACACGCTCCTTAGCAGGACGGGCAGCAGTCAGCAAAATATGTAGGCGAATTCTGAAGTGCTGCCAACAACGAACTGCACGGCGAGGAAATCTCGTCCTCTCGTGCTAGCCCGTTCGAATTCTCTCCAATTAAGTTGTTCATTTTTCTACACTTTCCTACGTAACCATATAGACCGTTTTGATCAGCGGCTCCCAAGGATTTGTTTCATGTACAAGTTTCAAAAGCGACCCCATGGTGGAGCAAAGACTTTGAATATTTGTTAAGGAATGGTGAAGTTTCCCAGTGTTCCGAAGTGTGGAGGGAGGCTTCCAAAAACTGAAACAAGACGAGGAGAGGCAAAATGGTGCAAGATGAGATGCGATGATATTCCAAGATATGCAGTGTAAGGCAAGGTAATGTAACAGGAGGCATGACTAGAGAAATGGAATAATGTCATGCAGATACATGGAATTTCTAGACAGAATATTGCTATGTGAGGTGTGACAGTGAAAGAGTGTGCTTAGTAAGGTAAAGTGCTGGAGGATAATGTAGAAGGAGGTGCAAATCGCGGGGAAGTAATGGGGAATGCGGAAAACTGAGGCGATACTATAAAAGGTGATGCAAAGTGAGGTGGGTGGTGCAGGCAGAGGATGATCGAGGAGTGTTCAGTAGAAGAGGTGCGAATTGGTGCAAAGTGACTAGAAAGTGGGAAACTGAGGCGAGCTTATGGAAGGTGATGCGAAGAGAGGCGAGATGCTGCAGATTAAGGCGAGGTGGAGATGGAACATGGTTCTCACAGTGGAGAAAGTTAGTTGAGGAGCAAGATGAAGACTATGTGATGCAATGTGATGTGAGATGGTGCAAAGCGATGTAATATCCAAGATGGTGCTAAGTGAGGTGAGGTGATGCAGACTGAGGCAAATAGAGGGTGAATGGATAACATGGAGAGTTGTCTCAGAATAAAGGAGGAAAACAGTGGTAAATGTGAAGAGAGACGATATTTTGGCAAAGGACCGTAGCACTTTGGAAGTGCTATTTATACAGGTTTCGCACTCTCGCGCAAACATCGATCATACATATTATTGCCATCTATAGCATTTACCACTAAGGTAATCTGATAATTAGTTCGCATAACTCTCATGAGAAAACGAACTTCACCCCCCTCCCATCGAAAATCCCCATAATCCTATTGCACTTGCCTGTGCGTCGCTTTCTTATAGCAATCCTGGTTTGCCACACATCTCCGTCTCGTATCCACGACCCCAACAAAGGTGAGGGGTTTCGGCGGCGACGTCACGCAGCGTAGCATCACTCGTAAAAACGGCTCAGCACGCACAGTTGGAGTGCGTGAAATTTGCACATCCGGCTGGTTTTGTAACATCTCAGCTAGTTGCTTGGCCTTCGTTGATTCCGTGTTTACAGGAAATCTCAAGTGATTCCGACGAAAGCGAGTCAGGAGAAGGCGATAGAAGAATGGATGAGAAATGGGGGCCAGTGCGACTTCAGGATGTATGGAGGTCTCACGAGCGGAATGGAGAAGAAATATCTACCAAACATGTCGAGTATGATGATGTTGTAGAAAACTGATCTTAAATAATAATCCACAATGCAGCTACCAGATCTATGACATTTGAAAAGCTTATAGAAGACATCGTTGGTTCGGAAAGCTTGCCGCGCCAAGCCAGATGCTCGGTCAAAAATGAGAACTGCAGTGTCGGTGAATTGTGTGGAAGCGCAGACAGTTAGAGTACCAGGGCGAGCTTGTGAGCGATATCGGACCCGCGCGCATCGCCTATACAGATGTTTGATGCAGCTACACCAGAGGCAGCCCATATGAAATCCTTGTAGAAACTAAGGCTCCATACAAAAAGTTAACACACAGCAAGGAACGCCCACCAGCAGTAAAACGCAAGAAATATCGTCATGGGGGCGCTGCCGAATAAGTGAGGAGTAAAAACCTTGCCTTTATACGGAGCACTTATCCTAGCTAACCGTTAAACCGCTGAAAGCCCATTCAAAAAACCATAGAATCTTCTAAAGGGTAGCCTTAACACGTTTTGAGGCTTTTAAAGACGTCCCTTGAGCTGCAGCTGGAATGGTTGGAATGAGGAATTGGACGACGTCACGTTTGTGAAGGAAGCCTATGCCTTTTCACTACTGCTATTAAAGTACAGGTTAGAGTAACTTGCTGACTGCTTACCAATATTCGCAAATCTACTGTTGCGATTGAACAAGTGCACTCATACATCTCTAATAATTTTTGTAGGATTTTATGCTGAATTCATGGTCCACATATTTTCTTTGGAATTTTGGCCATATTGGGCACAGTCATGTGAAATGAGGAAACCTGACCACCTTCTCAATTTTCCCGGCATCACGTCATAGCGGAGGACTTCCCGCAATTTCTTTTCCCTTTTCCGCCTCCTTTCTATGTCGTCAGATCAATCTAGGCATCACATATTCCAGCTAGCGTTTACAACTAGTGGTGTGGATCGTTAGGGGTATAGGGCGGGTATTTGGAATGGGCGTGGCCGAGCACCTCAAGTCAACGGGGGGAGGATTTAAGCTGCGGAGAATAGCTTGGATACGACAAGCTGCTACTCCGCTTCACATCTATCCGCATTTCAGTCATCCTGCTCAGGATATGGTGAGTGTCAAGCGACTGTCTCTCAGATTTCGCCTGGTTATCCAATCATATATTTTATACATGCTTGTTGCTGTTAGTAGCTTTTGTAACGATTTCCATCTCCCACATTTGACTATA
The DNA here is from genome assembly GCA_037903475.1 of Ancylostoma caninum. NCBI lineage: Eukaryota > Metazoa > Nematoda > Chromadorea > Rhabditida > Ancylostomatidae > Ancylostoma > Ancylostoma caninum. The sequence continues at coordinate 179,079 of JBAJFG010000529.1, forward strand.
TCTGGAATAAAACTGATTTTCGAATACATTGTACCATTGCAAGATCGTCTGCGAGAATTTCCTGCGAAAAGAATCTTCAATGGATACTGCGCACAGTGCATAGTTCGATTTCAAAAAAATGCTTAGAAAGCCGTTTTTGAACCCTTCTTTTCGTGGAGAATTTGTGTGCTTATTGATATATTTATCACAAAAATCGCGAACTCTCAACGATTTGTATCACCACCTGCACAGCCTTGTGCAAGAAGTCTCAACGAGCACCCACAATTTTCCATAAACAAGCGATTCAAAATGTATTTGTCTACAATTTTGTAAGGATGATGTATATCGATGTGGTCAAGGTTTCCTGAAGATTCTATTCTATTTATAGAATTCTCGGAAACGATTTCAATGTCAGAAACTGTCCTCAAGCTGAACCAAAGATATTTCTAAGTCGTCACCTAGAGTTACGCTATTCGTCAATCATATCCTCTATGCCCGCCAAAAAATCAGATGAACATGAGCTGACTGTAAATCAACGATCAAAATATAAAATCTCAGCTTTACCGCACATTTCTTCTCCATTCCTGCACAGAACTTAATAGGCATTCCATCTAAAATTAACATCTTCCTTTCACCTGGTCTGAATTGAGGAGAACTTATTGGACTTGTACTGATGATACGTTCATCCTAAACAAGCAATCCTGCGGCGGTATATATTCATGATGGTTCCGGGAAGGTTCCCAATTTCCCACTTATCCAGAACGGGAAAAATTTGCATCAATATGGTATATCTTCTTACATTTACTTGTTATCAGTGACCGAAGGAAGTCACTCGAACGGAATTCATGTATCCGTTCATCTCCTTCATGAAAAGGTTAATGAATCCCACCCCTGGCCGCTTGAGTTGCACCTAGCAAAAACACTGAAAATAGTAGTGAAACAATGTTACCATAAGCTGTACCCTATACCTCTACCACTAACCCATCTAGGAGAATGATGCTTTTTTGATCATTTCGCCGACCCCACTTAGTCACTCTGGTTTCGCTTGTTTGTTGAACTATAGCCAATTTATATTAGCTGCGTCCGTCTCGGGATAGGCGGAGCTAAATAAAAGGCCGAAACGGATGCATCTGTGACACAAGGGAAACTTCTTTTGTTCAGAGACGTACTAGTAGTTTCACTTGGTCTCTGGAAGCTTTTATAGTTATTGGGACCGCTGCAATAATTCTTAACAGCGAAAAATCTTGAGCTATAGATCCCAGAGCTAGGTTAGGTAGATGGATATAGGTATAAATTAGCCTACAGTAATGTATGAGAGTATGAGAATTAGGTTTGAATGCCCGGATAATGGTTCACACTCCAGAACTGGCCATCGAAAAACTTGGTTTCGATTAGCATCCTCCCACGCTAGTCATGTCTGTCTTTTTAGAGCTGTTGTATAACAAAAGAAAAGAACCGCTCGATAAATCCACCCGGTCCTGCCCGGAAGTCATGTGCAGTGAAAACGTCGAATAGTTTCGCGGAGGAGCTCTCCTACTTTGTCCTACTTTTCTTCATAAAACATCCAGAGACTAGCCCGTAATCGTCCCTAATAGACGCCGTCGGTCTGTGCCCGTCCTAGCCTCCGATGCTTTTTCCCATCTCACTTCACGTCACAACAGCTCAACATGTTCAGCCAGTGCAGCCTATGGGTTTTTGAAGATTCATGGAGACATAAGGTCATGGTGGATCTCAAATAACGCAATGCATTCCAGAAAACGACAGTCAAATCTATCGTTTTTGCATTAGTTCTACACAGTTGATGAATTTAGAGTCCCACAAACCAAGTCCTGGAAAGTGATGCGAGCTGAGGTGGAGTGATGCAATGTGAGGTGAAGTGATGCAAAGTGAGGTGGGGTGATGCAAAGTGAGGTGGGGTGATGCAATGTGAGGAAAAGGAATGCAAAATTGAGTGGAGAGTGGTTGGTGCGAAGCAAGGTGTGGCGTGTGCTAGTTTACTAGTATTAGCTTCAAAATAATGTCTGTTCAGGGCGCAGTCTCACCTCAAAATAGTTTTGGAGATTTTCGCATGATCCCTATATATGAGAGATTTTGTGTAAATTTGGCGCTTTAGAACCTAAGGGAGCTCTTGGGCGAAACTGGGATTGGAGAGCAAGATTTTTGCGCCGCACACTTCCTTGCTGATTAGACGTGGAGGATAACTCCTATGCCTTCAAGCGCATGTTGGGGGAATTTCAGAACGGTTGTGAGATTCCCTCACAGTGCACCCCTTGCTGTGCATCTCTTGGTAGACTAAGAGGTGCACCTACAGCTTCGGAGTGCATTGTGAGGGGATATCGTCTGCCCATCTTGGCTCATCGAACAAAAGAAGAGGCTCAAAAGGGGGTTTGTTTTTGCACTGAATCATGTATGTCATTGTGATTAGAGATTTTTCTCATGTGAAACTCTCAAAAATGATTTCGAGGTGGAACGGTGAACTTGAGGTGAAAGTCAATTGTAGTGGTCTATCGGTTGATTTCAGATCGTTCGCACTGCCATATTTCTGATGGCTGTCACGCCGCCGTTGCTGGCGTGTTTTGGTGGTGGAGGAGGATGCTGCGCCCCTGCAACACCGCAATGCGTAAATCCGTGCCCTACTTACAGCGGTGGAGGAGGAAGGTAAGTACAAATGAGGTCCACGAGGCAAGAATCGCTCTACTTCGAAAAATTTTCTACTCATCCAAGAAAAACGCCGGAAGGGAACTGGATCATAGACAAGTTTCTCACTCTGTGATTCTGCACAGAATCAGCTTCTGAAAGCTCCACTAGTTTTCCATGAATGCTAAGAAAATCTCAAAGCAAATCTAACGATGCTATCGTGAAGAATTTTTTTGTGGTGATTAGTCGATTCAGTTCAGTGAAATATTAGGTTTGTACAAGACGACCGCTAGCCTAGGAGAAGTTTCTTCCAAAAAAAGAGAGCTCTTCCATCAAATCTAGCTCAAACCAGTTTGGAAACCGGCGAAGGAAATTCAAATGAGTCAAATTAAGGCAGGGCTCATTAGGTAGGCCAGTTACCGAGGAAGACGAATTAGCTTGTATATGACATGACAAATTGGCGAGTTTTTTTTGAGATGGCAGTGGAATAATTGGTGCACGAGCGGACGAGTTTCATTTCCCTGTCTTTTTTTACGAAAGTTTAATATCTTATTATAACTATGCCGGACGAGTTTCCATGAGCTTTTGTCGACTAGAGCGTATTAATGCGTGAAAAAAGTACGTTACTGAGAAATCATTCCAACATAGTGAGGTGCTTGATCTTCAACCCTCCTGATAGGTTTTATTTCCAAGAATTCCTCTGATGGCGAAGGAAACCAGTTACAAATTTTTCACCTGAATGGGTTACTCGACCAAGAAGATTTCTCGACGAGGTTAGAAACCCATTTAAACTGTTAATGAGAAAACCGTCACCGCAGTGATAAAATGAGCCCTGCGTACGAACATATCCCCCTCCCCTACGTCAACTCGCCCATACAACTCGTCCATGTGAGAAACTCAGCAATGTGAGAACGGCCAGGGTAGCCATTAAGGTAGCCGAACTCACCTGCTGTGCCTGCTCGTGAGCTGCTTTTTGCGACAACTCGACCGGATCGCAACGAATGGTCGCATTACATTAGCATATGCGTGCGCGTCAAGTTATTGATGAGTTTGTTGCAGTTTTCGGACGAGTTTTCGGATGTTTTGGAGTGGGGTACGGAAATAATGGTGAAACAACAAGATAATTATTTGTCTGAGTGGTTTTGGTGATGAGATGCGGGAGAGCTGACTCAGAAAGTTTGGAATCGGTAGTATCCCATTCCTGTGGAAAGGTAGTCTTAGGGCGCAGCTGATAGCAGCGACCATGATCCTTACTGAGGAAATGGGAAGGAAAAAATAAAAGAAAAACATTACTCCTCATCATTTCAGCTACGCGACGGCACCTCAATCCAGTGGTTACGCAGTGGCACCTCCATCTAGCGGTTACGCAGCTCCACCGCCGTCCTACGCTGCACCACCACCATCGTACGCAGCTCCACCTCCTGCACCACAGCTTCCATCTTACGTGGCTCCACCACCACCGCCGCCACCATCCTACGCTGCTCCACCGGCTCCATCCTACAATGTGCCACCTGCACCATCCTACCCGGCTCTACCACCACCACCACCTCCACCACCACCTCCTCCCCCTCCACCGTCTTACCCTGCTCCAGGTCCATCATACGTGCCTGGACCCAGTGGAAGTGGAAACTACGCGGGCAGTGGTCCGGCGCCATACTCTGAAGGTGGTCCATCCGCACAGATACCACAAGCTGGGCCAGCACCATCACGGCAGAGCTACAGTGAAGGTCCGCCGAGGCAACCACAGCAGGTATGGAGAGTAACCTGAAGTAATGCACCCACCAAGAATTTTTACAGTTTGACCTACAAATTTAGGCCTACCAGGAGTCTTATGCACCTCCGTCTGTGGGAAGGCAGGGTAGCTATGCTGAGGTAGGCTGAAGCATAAGTCAGCGGGATTCATTTGTACCTGGATTTACAACTTAAAGTGCTCCGTTTTCAGGGAGCGGCTGCTGGCCTACTACTAAGGAGGCGGCTTCATTTAGTGTAAAAAGCTTACGATATCACAATATCTTTCGATATCATCGCTAGGTAAGGGTGCAGACAAGAGTGATGAACGTGATGCTCAAAAGCTGCCCTCATCTGTATGTATATTTGATATTCTAATATTATTCTGTAGAATAATGATAATCATAGAGATAAGAGAGATTAACGGCGTAGTTACTCAGTTTGAATGAGATTCATGCATTGTGTGTCTTTGTCATTGTTGCATATCGAATATTTCTCATTATTTCCCAATAAGTTTTCGTTCGTAGGTCAGAACATTCTCATGCTTTACATTTTCTCCATCATTGTTACTCAAATTGAATGAATGGTTAAACCTCTGCTCCATAACACTAGCATTATAAATAAAAACAGCTGATTAGCTTCACCCATAACGACGAGTCAAGTAGCTGAATCATTTTGGAACAGTGAAGTTGCGTAAAAATTTCCACAAAATACAGAAGCTCACATCAAAAGTACCCAAGGAAATTGGGAGTACGACCTACTTGGGAAGAACTTTCCAATTTGCAAAATATACGAAGTGGTTAGTCGCTTTCCAAATAAAACACAGCACAGTGGTCAGTGTCACCGCTGTGAAGGCACCTTGTACTGCTTCAAAATGTTAACATCGATATAACGAGCTCATGTGTTGAATGGAGCACTCATTTTACTTCAGAAACTGAGAGCATCGTTTATAACAACCATGGCTGCAGTTGAGGGGCATATTTTCAAAGGAGAGCGCAGCAGCACCTAGTAAGATACAAAATATTCAGATTTTTAGTGGGATGATCCTCCTTCTGCATTACCTTACACCTCACCAATTCATTCTGCACCCTTTTAGATCATGCAGCAAACTTCATTTATTAGACTCATTTTGCCTCTCTCCGCACCACTTTGCCACACTTCGCCTCACTCCGCATCACCTTGCCTCACTTTGCATCACCTTCAGCAAACACCTTATATCTTTCAACTTCATTTTGCAGCACCACGTTTCATATTACATCAAAGTACACCTCCCACCTCTTTCCACCAAGTTCCCTCATTCTGCACCACCTTCCATCTTTTCCCACTAACAACCCTCAATCCGCATGAAATGGACCATTTCATCTTAAATGCAGGGGCGCCCCTCACCTCCATGGTTAAGGTAATGGCAGATTCTGCACCTCCCCAACACGCCGAATCCAGCAGTGCAGGTGAATTGTCTTAGAACGGTCTCTAAACCCATCTTCCGGGACGGGTTCTGTAGCAGTTTTCTAACCCGAGTAGACGTGTGAAACTGTTGATCTTGTTGATTGGACACGCCAGGACTAGTTGGCCAAGGCTGCAGCCGTAGCAGGCAGCCACCACAGCTTGGAGCGATCCGCCTTCATGCTCCAAAAATGTAGCCAGTTCGACCTTTTCGAGAACTAGGCTTTCGTTGCTTTTGAGCCTGTTGATGTACATCACTGAGATCAACATGACGAGAAGATCAAGGATATGTCAATATCTTCAACAAGCTGACTGAGGTGCGCTCCTGCCTGTAATCTACACCCCACTACCAGTCACGATGTTTCGTTTTTCATCACCTAACATCATACTGCATTGTCTTACACTTTATTAACCCAGTGACGACCGCGCAATTTTAACGTTTCCAGATCTTCCAGATCTTCTCGAATTCTGGGTTCCTTCTCTGCCCGAAATCTTCTTAAGAACTTTTGCACAGACTTTTATAATCATACCGACTCTGAGGTACTACCACAATAATACCTCGGAAAACTGCTGGGACCATTAAGGCTTAGTGATCTTTTAACATGAACCACGCGAAAAAAGGTGCAGCTCACCGGTGAGGGTTAAATCATCTTATTTCATCACGCCTCGCGGGGGGGGCCCCCCCCCCGCCACCGTTTTCTTTCGTCCCAGAGTCCTCAGCCTTGTACTTTTTCAATTTTACGTCATTTTGCTTAATGATGTTCTCCAATACAACATGCCCCACCTAGCATGCCCTACGTGCCTTCCCTCGCTGCTGCTGGTGCACCTCTCATAGCAGGTTGCATGCTCATATAAATAATATCGCTCTGCACTTTCTAAACTGTGCACCCCTTCTCAATCTAATTCGCAGGTGGAGATTGTGCATCTCACTCCCCACCAAACTCAAAACAACACCGCATATCCCATGTTGGGAAAAGCTGTTGTAGTATGAACTGAACGGGTTAAAAAATGTGGGCTGATATTCATAAAGACTCTGTGTCATATGGTGTTTTGACCTTATATGAAACCATTTATTTCAGGTGGGTGCAGTGGTGCCGCTGCAGAGAGAATCAAGATGATATATTTTTTGAAATGTCAGGCTGGACGGTGCAAAGCGGAGGGATTGATTTGTCGTGACGCTTCAGGATTATGAGATGATCACATGTATTTAAATACATTATGCAGTGTATGGTAATTAAATTCAGGGTCAGGTTAAGTGGTGTTAAGAGTGGTAGCGTCCATAATGCCTTAAATTGGGGCAACACGATTTGATGTTGCATTGATTTTGCAGTATTAGCTGTGGTGCCGTGTGGTGAAATTTGACCGGAAATTGTACATCGTGATGTGAGCTGAGGAAATTTTGTAGCTTATGACGCTAATTAATTTAATTTATCATTATCCACCATAGAATTTCAGTTTCACTGGGAATCAGAGGAGCCAGTGGTGATGCTTTCTGAGGGCAAAGTGATGCAAACTGCGGCGTTGTGTGAAGAGAGGTGCTTTGTAAGGGCAAAGTGGTGCAAACTGCGGCGAGGTGCGGCGAAGGGAGTGTGGATTTCGAAAAAGTATATCTGTGAGAAAGTAAACCAACTTTTTACTTAATTCTGCTTAATTCTTGGCAATGCCTTTTCTAGTGCGATGTAGCTTTGAGTTTATTAGGCTGGTAATACTGTTATTACCTAATAACAGTATCATCTCTCGCACATTTTGAATAATTGTCTCCAACATCTGCGCTCCACATGTCTTTATTCATACATTTCCAGAATTTTCATTTGAAATATTGCTCGAATATTATTTTGACTTCTGACTAAACGTGCGCCAAGTCTGATTTTCACTGTAAATTCACTCTTCGCCGGTGGGTGAAGAGTAACAGTTTTATCAGCCTGTCATCCAATGTTTGGAAAGAATTTAATAATACAGTGAAACTTGATAGATCTCTAAAGCATAACTATCATATTATTAGAAAATGAGAAAAATTCATTTACGCATCAGCATTCAAGTCCATAAAAATAAAGGTCCAAAATGTTGTTGGAGGAATGGATACGAAACATCTCTGGATTTCTATTGAAAATCACTGGGAAGTTGGGGACCGCTTTCAGTCAGACGTTTGCTCATCATCTCGCTGCGCTCCAGGAGGAATGCGTTCTGGAAAACCTGTCGGGTGAGCATCACCTGCGCTGGGACCTTCGGGGTGTGGTGGTTGATCCGCACTTGGCGCTGGTTCCGGCGCTAGCGTGGTGGTTGCATTGCTGCTACCAAATATTTTGTTGAACGGCCACTGAAAACAGGCATGATTAGAAGAGTAAATTTCATATTTTTCAAATTTCGCGCTGTGTTGAATTCTCATGGTAATACATTTTATAGCAATAGGAATTGGAGTGAGGCCCTGAAAGAGTGCATTAACAGTCAGAGAGGCAGTTAATTCTAGGCAATGTTCACAGGATATCAGTTCTATCCCATAGTCACACCTTAGATTCCTTATTCGGTAACCTGGTAGTCTGACGCGGAAAAAAGCTGACGGAAAAGGTGTTACAGATCAACGAGTAACGAAAAGTAAAAGCAAATCCTTCATGGAAAAACTCACTGTCTGCCTGGCTTTCTTACTAGTTGAAAATTAATTAAAGTACAGAAGGAAACATACTATCAAAGCGGAGACGCTGGCGACGAGCACGAAGAGAAGAACGATTTGCCTTGCCATGGTAAAAGTCGCTCGACTGACTGAAATATTTCGAAAACGCGATTTTATGGATGGCTTGTGTACCCAGCTTTTTAAATAGTCAACGGGCGTGGCCTGTGTAAGCATTCCGCAAATAATTGATCATTTCGGCAAACGAACACCAGCGAAAAATAACATAGGGAATCTCTGTACGGATGTTGAAATACGATACCAGGAAAAAATAATAAAATGGCATGATTCCTGTGTTAAAGACCTGAGTTAAAGGCTTTTGTGAACAAGGAGCTCTTCTGAAAGACGAACAGTCGCTGAAAATCCTAAAAATTCCTTAATGGACGCTCAAGTGAAAATGCCATTTCGGGATGAGACCTACATGCACTAATGGGTGAAAAAGTGCTATAAATGGCCAAATGTTAACAAACGGTAGAGGTGAGGATATGCCACGGATCGGCCCGTTAGCACTGTTTCGAAATACTTCCATTCAAACCAAATTTGGATAGAATCGACTGCCCTCGATGTTTACATCCATTCAATACCGTATTCTGATTGGATAACCTGCCACTAACCTTCTGAAAGGAGCCCAGCTCTACTCTCATAGAAATGGATAACATTATTGGATCCCGATGTGTCTACATTGCAGGCAAATCGTTCGATGCACCAGGGTGAAACGTGGCGGACGCTTTCTACGAAAGACGAAGTGGTTCGGAAGCACACCCAAATCGAGAAGTAATGAGGGGGGGGGGGACAGCAGATGCTCATAAACACAACTGCATACAACTGGAAGATGTATTTAACCCTGCAACACAGCGGAGACTTGGATGACAACGTAAAGTGCTCTCCCGAATGGGTAATTTATATTTTTGAAAGCTGGATTAATTTGCAGTTCAGCTCTCATCCAGTGTCACCGAGAGTGCCACCTCGAATGACCTATTTATCTTTCGCTCGCTGAAAAACATAATACACTTTGTTTTCCGAAAGTGGTATTTGGACGTAAAAAATGTGCATCCACGTCATATTGGTGTACCAGAAAATATTAGTGGATTAATGTAGATGGACAGGGAAATGAAGCTAATGCCGAAAAGCTATTTAGCTAAACGCGTACGTACATACTGCAATTGCTCACAGAATAGGGGTACATACAAACCAGTGCCGGATGCAGTAAGTGCTAGCCAGTTGAGAGGAGCATAGGAAAAAGTAGCAACTCCACCAGTTCGTGGGCGCAGATGGAACAATGAAATTACTAAAATTATTAAGTTTAATATAAAATGATCAATAACAAAAATATTTTGAAAATAGTAATCAAGACCCACACTTTCTGCGTCCACCACTGGCGCATGCACTCGAATGGAAAAAGATGAAAAAAAGATGGAAAATGAAAATGAGATTTAGAATATGTAAGCCGAATTTTTGGTGTGAAACCTTTTGTAACGTTTGTGGAAGACTGGCAAATGAAAACATCTCGGAACGTCGGTGGAGGTCCGTAAAACCGGAGTCATAGTAACGCACAGCTTGAGCGGCTAAAAGGCAGTGTGTCACCTCTTTCGTGAGCTGAAAATATCAGCAGACCTCCTCGTCACGCTAATTCCAAAGATGTACATCAAAGTTCATAAAAATGACGAAAACACCGTTTTCGGAGGGTCCGAAAGTGCAGTTTACGGACCACTTGGGCGGAGCGGTCCGTGAATGTGCTGGCTGCCCACCACGTCCGCAGTGTTGGCCAACACGTTTAGACGAGTCCGATCGATGAGATCAACGGCTTCACGCGTCCACTTGGCTCGACAAACTGTTACAAATCCCGTCCCGAAAAAACGTTCAAAAGTAGAGTTTAAAGACCTTTTTGTAACATTTTAGGTATATCGTTGGATTCAGCGTGTCCAGGAGTCTCAGAATCTGGTAAAAGCTCAGACACGAAAACGAGGTGACACACTACCTTTAAGCTTTGTTTCTTCGTTTGTAAAAACAGCAGCATTTACACCCCTGCACAAGCGGTTTCTACACTGTACCTTGTTGTAGTGAATGCTGCTACTCATATATAATAGTAACCATGTATCATGTGATTGCTATACTGATGTCTTAATGTACTTCTGAACTAATATATGAATTAATGTGTAGTCGTGCATGGTGTTGAATAGTGCTCTGCCACGGCATGCAATATCGAGTTGGTGTAAACTGCTACCGAGGCAGTAGGGCATGATGTCGCGGAAAAACGCTAGACAACGCTCCTCCTTGTTGGATAAAGCCTCACTAGTGCATGACGTTGCAGAAGGTTCTGACACGACGACAACCAGCGACGTGACATAAATGCTACTAGAGCTATAGTGCACGACATTGCAAAATGATTTTACGGAACACTTCATACTTTGTAGTGTTCCATACAACCATGGCAAGCGCTACCGTAGCAGTAGCGTATTACTTTGCAGAAGGTCTGCCACGGCGGGCACCACCGAGTTGATATGAAGCACTGCTGATGTATTAGTGCATGGCATCGCGAAATAATTTAATGCCAGCACCATGTTATAATTTTTTTAAATAACCTTGCGGAGGGTTCTACCACGGCAAGAGCTACCGTTGTTGGATGAAGCGTTACCAAGACAGTAGTGCATGACGTTGTATGAGTCTGCCACGGCAGGCACTGGCTGGTATGAAGCAGAGTTTGGTTCAAGTTTTGCTCAAAGACAAAAAATTACGAAGTCTTTCTTGACCTAGCTGAAAACCTACGAAGCCCCCATTGTAAACAAATAAGTTGAAACAAGTTTGTGCGAAGAAACAAGTGCAATGGCCGAGGAGCACGTTAACATACCAGCACCATGTTATAATTTTTAGAATTTCCGGCTAAAATTTGAAAGAGGATGGAGATTTCGCGGGTCCTTGCCATGGAGCATTACTTCCTGAAGACAGCAGCGCACACTCAATTGGAAATAGTGATTTTGGAAAAAGTTATTTGAGGAAGTTCTGTTGAAGTAGTGCTTGGGACCGCTTTCTAGCTAAGTTTTTTCGATGAAACCGAAATATCGTGGCAATTTTAGTGTTCATTTAAGCGAGCAGCCTCTCGCGGAGCTAAACGTATTAATACAATTAGAAGTAATTGGTTTTAACGAAAGTTCTTCGATAAAAATTCTTCGGACCGATGTTGAACCCTGAATTCTGGTTAGTAGATGATTGATAAAGTGGAAAGAAGCTTGTGGATGGTAGTTCTTCTTCTTTATTCATGCGACGTTTCGGGATTTCAATCCCATCATCAGGCACTGAATTTCTACGACATAATGAGCACTGAATACATGTTCACAATCACGTCAATGTACAATGTCAAAAATACAGTGTTGGTGTATTGCAGCGAATGATGTCACCAATGGGCGCAGGCTGGGTGTGTGCCGCTTAGAAAGAACTTATCTATGTTTGGGTCGGTGGTGATTATCCATTTATAGATATGAGATAGAATTCTGGGGTGAATTCAGGGTTCAAAGAATTTGAAAATGCTCTGCAAGAATTGCTTCATTAGTGGCAGCAGTTATACCATCGTCATCTTTCATAGTAGTACTATGCAGGTTTTGTGCAGGTTATCCGACAAGTCCCAGTTGCAAAGCCTCTTTGCTCACCTCACCTCTTACGAAGTCCCGCTTGTCTTGAGTCAAGCTCGTGCCGAAGTCTGGTAGTAGGAAGGTGGTAGGAAACACTGCTGATGTACTAGTGCATGACGTTGCAGGATGACGTTGTAGAAGACTCTGCCACGGCAAACACTACCATTATGGTATCAAGCAGTTCTAAGGCAGTAGCGCATGGATTTTCTGGAGGTCCTACCACGGCAAGCACTACCACAGCAACAAATTCGCTTTTTTGTATAACCTTGACTTTTTTCCCATAACTTTGGATGAAGCTTTATTCAGAGCTTGCTTTTTGGATGGAACTTTATTAAGAGCTATCAGACCTGAGTTCAGTATCAGCTAAGTGCACTACATCAAATGTTATAGATACACTTGTGCAAGAGGTGTTACACGTCAAGATTTTGTCTTTAGCAACGAATAAATTCAAAGATGATTGTTTACAAAGAGGACAAGAATCACCTGAAGGACACGGAAGCTGGAAATATCTCTCCAGACGGAGGTCATGTACCAGCAAATAAATATGACCCTCTCCTTTATATTTTACAATGATCATTTCCCATGTCATCACTTTTTTTACTGAGCATAGCTCGCTTAATATTCGTTTTTGGTGCGCACAAAAGGAGCTTCCAGATAAATATTGTCACATGTCTGTAAACTAGTTCCTACGATTCTTATGCTTATATTTTTTACTTTACAACTATAATGTTATTCCGAGCTTGTCTACAACTAGTCTTCAGATCAACATTAACCTACATCGCACTTCCGAGCTCTAGATGCATCATTATGAATGAAACCATGGCGCCTGATTAAGAAAACGATTGTCAAAGGAGAAAAAACCAGAAGGTAATATTGAGAATTCTGGAAGAGTTTTGAGAATAAGAGGATTCCCTCCGGAAGTTCTCCAATCACCTCATGAATTCTGCATAACATAGGGCGTGACATGACAACTATGATAGGTAAAAAATGTGGATATGTGGTACAAAAATGACATTAGACCTTATCCGTCAACGTCTAAACAAGAAACCTTCAAGCATTAAGAATTCACATCACTAAATGCTTTTGAAACCAAGCGGGTTGTGGTGCCAATGGTGGAGAATTTCCCAATTTTAAGATTAAACTTATGCATTAGTTTTAATGTAGTTCTTTTGCGCCGTCTAGGTCGGTAGGTCGAACAATTTTTACTATTTCACACGGCCTGGCATTTAGACGGCAATATCTTCTTCAACTGGATGTTTCTTTAAGAAAAACGAACCAGAAATCACTTAATATCATTTCCAACCAATGTAAACGATCCCTCATTTCTCATTGACTGTAAGGTGTATGCACGCAACTCGTTAAGAAATCGGATCCGTTCTCTAAACAATCGTCTTTTTCCGATGATAACATGCGAAACACCTGCGAGGCAAAGGCCTCTGAAGCAATTCCGCGCCATTTGGAGGAAGCGGTCGTAAATCGAGGTGTAGTGTGTGCAGTGTGCATGAATCACACCATTCACCCGGATTATTTGACGCCTAAGGCTACGGTGGCACTAATGTGTTTTTGGGAGGACTATCACTCTGTCTCACAGGACGAGTATGGCCAGTCACCTCCAAGATGGTATAAGAGGGGCAGGCAGGAAGTTATTCGTGATGGGTAAGCACTCATTTTAACATGAATATGAGCATGAACAATTGAAATGGGTGCTTGTCCATCACGAATCACTTCCCGTCTTTCATTCCTCACTGTTAGCTGTAGATCGTTCTACTATCTGCGCACCCTATACCATGTAGGGGTGACTGGTGACACTCATCGTACTGTGAGGATCACACCTCGGTGCGGAGGAAACTCGCGCAATCGGGGACATTACGGTATGTTGTGCTGTTCTGCTCGGAAATTACCAGATGTGGTTGGAACTATGTCGGTGTTTGCCAAGAGAGATGAGACGCTTGGAGCTTCAGAGCGCAAATAGCTTTTAGACCACCTTCAGGCCTCTGAAGAAGACGTTGTCGTCGAAGCGCCAGGTCGTTTGAATAAATATTTTCACGTATCATCCTGGACGCCGCAGGAGAACTACATCGAATAGTACAAGTATACCCAGGTATAAAGAACAAGAAACATGAAATTGTTTCTCGGCATTCTGCCACTTCTTCGGAACATCTTCATGTTTCGCCTGTCGCCTAGTCGTCGCGATCATCGACGATCACGGTGGTCGTCGCTAGGTCAAAAAGATGATGCGAAGCAGAGAGATCCTGGATAGACCAAGGTAGGTGCGATAAGAAGTGGCATAGTGATCAATAGGCATTTCTTTTACTACCGCCACTGCTTTCAACCTTTTTTTCATTCCTGAAGTGGCAAGACAGGCACTGTGAGAGGGATGAAAGCGAAAGTTATGGTTTCAATGCTCTTCCTCAATTTTATTTATGTACTGTAGAACATTGTAGGCATAAGAAGAGTCGATGAAGTGTAAGGGAAAATTAACTCCGCATTCAAGTGAGGACAGGAAAGAAGAGAGAGATGAACCAGGATTTCTAGTTCATAACCATACAGGCTCCGATATGTCTCCGTGAAATGTCACAATCGCGAGAAAAACTAGCGATTCCAACCAAGCGAACCGTTAACGGCAAATGCGACTATGCGAGAAGAAATCGCGGTGGAGACAATCGTACAGTGGATATTACCTTCGCGCGAAACATGTAGAGGCCTATTGTTAACTTACTTAATGAGGTGTAGAAACCAGTAGACGTGCGAAGTTTTTCGGCATCTATCAGAACGATTCGCAACCGTTGGCCGGCTGGACACGAAGATCCGCCATCGGCTCGTATATAAGAGTGGCCAGTTGGATCAGTACCTCCAATTGGATTAGTATCCATCTTCGTTCCGGCGTCACAGCATGGTGAGTATGAGACATGGAAATCCTCTCTGTGCTCTATTCCGAAGACTACCTAACCCAGATTCCTGCCTTGATTCTGTTGCTGTTGCTGGTCCAGTCAACAGTAGCCTGTCTTGGTGGCGGCGGTGGCGCTTGTTGTCCTCCGATGATGCACTGTGCTTCCCCAATGCCGATGTGCGGAGGAGGATTAGGAGGAGGAGGAGCGTGAGTCCGCTTGCTCAGTTTTGCTACCCTTACCCTTAACCAGATTCATTTTACCCATTTTTTCAGCTACGCAGTGGCTGGCCCAATGATGGGCAGCTACGCAATGGCTCCCTCCTATGCTCAACCCCCATCCTATAACGTAGCTCCCAGTTATGCAGCAGCTCCATCTTATCAAGCTGCTCCTTCCTATCAAGCTGCACCTGCACCGTCGTACCAATCCGGTCCTTCCTATCAAAGTGGTCCCAGCTTCGTGCCACCCGCTCCACCAATTCCACCTCCACCAGCTCCGCCAACTGCGGGACCAGTTTATGTGCCAGAACAACCCTATAGACAGGTGAGTTTATTAGATTCTTTATGAATTGCAAAAGCTATGTGGACAAACCATCTGACCATTAAGACAATAGGAGCTCGTGGCGTCCGGCAGGACCAACAACAAGTTACTGATGTTGTTGTGAGCGTGAGTGTTTTACGTTTAAGGTCAATGTTCCGACAAAAATTATTTTGTTTTGCTCCTCAAGATCGAATAACTAATGCGATGTTAGATGTCTTTTCTGAATTTGAACGACAAGTGAGGAACATCCGCTACTCAGAAAAGTAGAACACGACGTTGGTAGGGTCTGGACAGTGGGGACAATTATTCAGAAAGGTCACAAAAACATTACGCCCAGTCGAATGCGAATTTTTCACTTTGCTGGTTTTTGCTTCCGCTTCAGGTCGTAATATTAGCTCATCGTACAGAGAAATGGGTATTTTGCTGAGGTGGTATCCATCGACACAGCAAAGAACTGGGAGCAGAGTCCTCGGCCATCATCAGGATTGAAATGAGTCGCACTGATCAACTACAGATTTATCTCAGGAACAACATGACAATGGAGAAGACAAGAAGTCGTATTCGTAAATGCTTAAGAGAAACCAATAAGCACTGTATTTACCTGACGTTTCCGTATAATCCAGGGTGGCCGAAAATTACCCGTGCACTAAAATTTTGGTGCTTTAACTAGGTCGTCAACTGCAAAGAGCTCAAATTTCCATGAAATTTCATCGATGACTCAAAATATCTTAGAAATTCATCACACTTCAAAATAGCCTTCACTGGCAGAAACGCTGGCTCTCAATGTCTTCATAAATGCTGCACATGATTCTCACAAGTACTCTTCATCTGATTTCGTCCCGGGCCTTTCACGGCTTTTTCAGGGAATGCTAATGTTTGTGTGGACAGAGCAGGTTTCATTCTTCAAATTGACTACGGGAGAGCATCCGTTGGATTCAGATTAGGGCCATACAGAAGTCATTTTCCATGCCTTACGATCTCAGACAAGTGATCACTACTCGAATCTTTGATATTTTTTGCCTCTTCTGCAGGAGCGGAGCCCTGTCGCAAACCATGACTTCGATTTTCAAAAAAATGCAGATCTCTACGATTCAGGAACGTCTTATATAATTATCTCCTAGCATACATAAATTCAAATTTCAACATCGGAGTCTACAAAAACTAGAGGAGCTTCGCTACTGAACATTGAGTGGTATGCATCATCCACAAAAAGTGTGTGTGGAGTCCACACACACCGCTTTTCCCTCCACACACACGCTGCGGGCGATGCATCATCCGCGCGCGTGTGTGGAAAAACGTGTGTGTGGACGAACTTCGTCCACCACCCCTTCGGGGTGGGAAAAGTTCGTCCACACACACAAATCTGCGCATAAAGCGCCGCCGCGCAGGATCTGCAGTCACACGCAGAGCACTAATTAGTCGTCAAAAAATCAATAAAACGGCGTCAGTGCTCGTTTTTGCATCAGCTTTTGAATTTTTTGCTGAAATCATTGGGTACTATCGTACTTCAGCGGCCCCACTGTCGACCCCAGACTCAAAATCGTGGACTCCTCCGAAAACTTGCTTACAGAGGTAGTTCGAGGCGCTTATCACGAATATTATAATCATTTCGCATGATAGTTTCGATTTTATTGATGTTATCGATTTTTTTCCAAGTTCGACCCGTATCTCGAATCTCTCTGAAAAGTGCATCTAGAGGTTTCTGAAGTTGCTGATCACGAATATAATAGCCGTTTCGTTTCCTATTCCCGATTTCATTGGTTTTCTCCAAATTTTTATCTGTAGAGCGGTGTAGTTGCCGGCTTCAGCAGAGTTTTCCCCATCAAGTCGACCTTTTCTTGCGAAATCTTCATGATATTTGTAACCAGCACCTTCAGAAACCCCAGTAGGTAAATTTTCACAGAGAGGTAAATTTAGCTCATTTTTGATCGACTGTTTTCATCATCATTTTTCAAAATATTCGCTCTGGGTTCACGGAGTGGCCACTTCGTTTCCCTTACCCCCCCCCCCCTCCCTGGCTTACCGCTGCTGCGCCCGCCTCATTCAGTTTTATCGATTTTCACTGAAAGTGCGCCAGCAACCGGCGTCGGCGCCAGCTAGAGAAAGCTGACGCAATCCGTGCGTGTGCGGGTCAACTCACACACGTGAAAATGGATGGTGCATCGCGACTTTCCACACACATGTGTGTGGAAAGTGTGTGCGTGAGTTGACCCGCACACATTTCCACACACGTGGATGTGGATGATGCATACCACTCATTATATCGTCTCACGGCGCCAATGATAGGGATTGACCGGTTGTAACAACAGTTCTGTCTTCTAGTAGGCTCAAGCAATAGATTCAACGGATTTGGGCATAACCCTTCACACGCGATGTTTCCTATAGTGAAAAGTTCCTCGCCAGCAAAGATGAGCGTGTGTTAGCGAAAATGATGAAATCGCTTCAGCATCTGCCTGCATCAAATTCTTCTTGTTCTTTCTAAAAGTACGCGGTAAAGTGTGAAATTTTTGAGAATAGTAAGGATATGGATAGGATAGGATATGTTCAGCTTCTCTCATACAATTTTTCCCACTGGTCTGCTGTCGACCTCCGTCGCCATTTTCTGACCTCCATCGCCATTTTCCGCAAGGAAACCACAGATTTCTACCAGTTCTGCTCCGGCCAACCTTCACTTCCTTGGGAGTGGGTGCAGTAGCGGCAGATATCTGTCCTCTTTGTCCTCATTGTCTCCAAGCTTTCTGAAGCTTTTTATTGAATCTTGAACAGTTATTCGGTGCAGGTACAGCGATTTTACAATGTACGCCACAGACCTTCAGTCCCGATGCAATTGAATATTGGCACTGCTCATGATGCTGGAGGCAACCACCGCAGGATAACTATTACTTTTGAACCAAAGATAAGGAAGTAATAGGAAAATGAAGAAAGGACGCAAAAAAATATGGATTTCCTGCAGGAATAGGGGTGCACGGGTAATTTTCAGCCATCCTGTGGAGCAACAGGGTTCGCATGAACTTCCGCCCATTCAACCAGAACGTTCGGCAGGCATCGGCCTTCTCCTGAAAATTTTCCGCGATCTAGCCCCTGTGAAGAAATGACCTTAGGAATGTGATTCCCCTGGGCGTACCAGCTCTACGAAGCTCCGGGAGATCGTGCCGAAGATGCTTCTATCTATCTTTTTTTTTCGTGGATATTTTGTTGCATCAACTTCGTCAACGTCATCTAAGTTGTTCATTACCTACTAGATTTTGGTTGCCGGTCGAAATCAAGTGTTCCCACCACTATTTCATATTATGTTAGCAATATGGTTGTGCGTAAGAGTACTGGGCTGAATGTCTTTGATAGTAGTGCTACCAGAAGGAAGTTGTGGACGCAGTGGGGCATGATGGGGGGAGTGGGCGAGTGCGTTTACCTGTTTACCTCAGGGAATGGGTTGCCAATCTCTCTGAAAATGCTTTATTCTATTCTATTCTATTTATTACGCTTCTTAAGGAAGACGTACAACAGCATATAAAATTAGCAACTCTAAAGCAATAGAACCAGTACAACATGAAAAACTCAGCATGTAAAAATGAAAACAGAACACAGCATGAGGGAACAACAATAATGAACAAGGCACAGTCTACCTAGTGGGCCGAGCAATTATCATGGGCCAAGCAATTTTCTCGCCATGATACGCTTAAACTGACCGAAACTTGATGGGATCACGACGTCTTGGTTGATTTTAAGTAAGCTGAACACGCTCTAATCGCGAAGGAACGTTATCTGAGCTTAGTCCTACCCCGGTGGTAGAACAACTTCCTATTTCCCTCTCGGGTACGAGAAGGGACGATTGTGAGAAGCTTTGAAGAGATGTGAGGTTCCGAAGAATTCAGAAGCTTGTAGATCATGCATACATCAAATAGACTACGGCGGGACTCAAGTGAAGGAAGATCGAGATAGGCGTTTCTTAATCTACCTTTGGGGATCCTACCATAAAGGAATCCTCCCAATCGTATCATAAGCTTACGGGTGAAATTGTTTTGAGCTCTCTCCAATGAAAGTATATCCTTTTTTTTGAAAGGTACAAAAAAGTGTGAACGCTCAGAAAAATCCATCCTGTGGTTGTAAATGAAGCCTAGGTCCTTAACCAACTCCACCTCTCGAATCCTGTAGTTGTCAACGTGGTACGGAAATGAGAACAAAGAATGGTCAAGATTCATATGCATGAACTGCGTCTTTTCCGGTGCCAGCGGAAGTTGCCACGATTTAGACCAGGTGACCAAACGTCCGATGGAGGATTGCAAACGCTGTGAATCCTCATTGCTGACTGTTTGAGTATAGATTTTGAGGTCATCTGCATACATACAACACTCAACTCCCAGGTCTGAGAATAGTGATGGAATATCGAAGGTATAGATGTTAAAAAGTACCGGAGAGAGGACTCCCCCTTGGGGGACTCCGCTATAAATACTCGAGGTCTTCGAAAATGCAGACCCTACCCTTACTTGAAACGTTCTGTCATCCAAGTAGGCATAGAGCACTTATAAAGTTTGCATTTGCTTATTTTTGTTGTTTATTTTCATTATTGTCATTTAGAAACTAATTGCTGAATACTTAATACGTATTAGAACAGTTTCAAATAATTTCAATTTTTTTCATGCGTCAAATCTGGACGCATACCACAAGAAAATACATGTACTTCGTTTTCTTTCCAAGATTTGGTTCATACACGAGATTCCCATATAAGAAAGGGGTTTTCTGAATTAGGGCATGTATGTAGGTGCAACAAGGAGCTAGGAAACAATGGCCATTGCCATCCCTTGGATGTGCAGGGCAAGTGGGGAGCCAAGGCTTCGCGTCAGTGCTGCTTCTTGGGCTATTTCGGGCACACCCTGAGCCGTTGATATTAGAGTATTTTGTTCTATGGTGTCGTTCAGTTACCCGATTCGGAACAGGATCCTCAGAACCTTAAGCAGTGGAACGAAGCGGCCAGTTTTCAGGAAAAAAAAACTTCCTGGCTCAATTAGAAGACTCCTATACACAATGAAATATCGTCTTTCATAAATGCTATCCATGAACTCGTTATTTTCAGGTACCAGAAGCCAAATCAAGCACAGACTTTGATGGCGCTGATCATGCCTTGCTGTTACAATAACGCATACATAGACGTTATTGAGATTGAAGTAATTTAATCGTTCTCGTTTATTTTATCTTTATAATGTAATAAAATATTCAATGAATTCTGGGAAATTCTCACTTCCTCAAATTATTCCAGCTCAGGGAATAAAACACATCTAGAGGACTAGCGGCTACAGATCGTTGGAAGACGCGTTGAGGACCACTTCAGCTACAATAAGTTATTGCGAAATACTTAGTTTTCCTAGTTTCTGTCGATCAAATCAATCAATATATACAAACAGCTGAGGTCTGAATACCACACTGGTCGGGCTACATAATGGGGAATGACTATAAGTACTCGTGGTTGGCTAGAAAATTCTTGGCGATTGAGCTTCTGAGGTTATTGCTGGAGAATCGAGTGGAGACTCTTCAGCGGCAGCGGCTGGCGCCTGGAATACAGGGGTTAACACTTCACATTCAGTTTTGTCAAGGATTTCTACTTTAAAACCAGAAACGAAGTAGTTACCTCCTCTACCTGAACCTGAGTCACTTTTGGTTCTTGGAAGGCCTGGCCAGCAGGTCTCTAAAATATGTATTAGTGAATTGCGTTGATGAGAATAAGAAAATAGTAAGCACTCACTGTTCCGGCGATGGGACCAGTTGGTAGGAACCGCGGTCCGCCTGCAACTGCTGCGCCTGGACCATAGGAGCTGCCTCCGCCACCACCACCAAGGGGTGCACCGCCGACATATTGTCCTCCGCCGGCACCAATTGGTCCAGTGCCGACGTACGATCCTCCACCGACGAATGAAGGGCCTCCTCCAACCACTGCTCCCGTAGCATAGGATCCTCCTCCGCCTCCACCGACAAATGATGGTCCTCCTCCAACTACGGGTCCAGTGGCGTATGATCCTCCTGAGCCTCCTCCGACGAACTGTGGGCCTCCTCCTACAGCTGGACCAGTAGCATACGATCCTCCTCCGCCTCCACCAACAAATGATGGACCTCCTCCAACAACGGGTCCAGTGGCGTACGATCCTCCTGAACCTCCTCCGACGAACTGTGGGCCTCCTCCAACAGCTGGCCCAGTAGCGTACGATCCTCCTGAGCCTCCTCCTACGAACTGTGGGCCTCCTCCTACAGCTGGACCAGTAGCATACGATCCTCCTGTGCCTCCTCCAACAGCCGGTCCTGGACCTCCAATGATTGCGTCACCAACGAGCGAGCATCCTGCGCATCCGCCATTGCCACAACCTCCGCCGCCGCCGCATCCTCCTCCTCCTCCGCCGCCACCACCGCAACCGCCGCCTCCGCCACCGCCGCCACCGCCACCACATCCTCCGCCTCCTCCTCCGCCTACGAACGACGGTCCTCCTCCAACAGTTGCTCCACCTCCAGTAGCATAAGATCCTCCTCCACCTATGGAATGTGCGAGAGCAGCTTCACCGGCAACTGCAGGTCCAGCGCCACCAGTCGAAGCTGCGACTTGAATTGGAGCCGCAACAGAGCTGCCAATAGCTTCGGCGACATTGACTCCTGCGCTAGGAGCTGCTCCGCCAGCGGCTGATGCGAGACTGATTCCTCCGCCACCAAGTCCTCCTCCACCAGAAATCAAACCTGCAGGCACTGCTCCACCAGAAATCACACCTGCAGGCACAACAATTACGGTAGGCTGTCCAGCAGATGCATCAGCCATGGGAGCCACTGCTGCTGCTGCTGGCGCTGCAGCGGGTGCTGCAGCTGCTGAAGCTCCATACCCTGTTGCATATTGTGCATATGGTAGTGGAGAAGGAGCATGTGCATAGCCTGAAGCAGGAGGATAATACGGTGCTGGAGCCGGAGCTGGAGCTGGGGCAGCTGCGTAGGCTGGAGCTGCTGGCCTGAAATATTGATGTTATTGAAAATCAGCTTTATGATTGAACCTGCTATTATTCTATACTTACGCTGCGCATGGCACAGCCGGTGGTGGACAAGGTGCAGGGGCAGGAGGACAGCAAGCGCCTCCTCCGCCGCCGATGCACGCCAAAATTGGCGATGCCCACAACGACAGGAGCAATAGGATGCGAATCTGAAGGGATGATGTTCATCGAACAAGGAGTGAGCTAAGTTCTGGAGAACTTGAAGAAAAAGAAACGGTCGTGAAAGCACCCATCTTGGGTAATTGAACATCATGCAAAAGGTGTGATGCGGACAAGTTACTGCCCTCATTTTTGAGATTCACCTTCAATGTACTAACGCAATAACAAGTTAAAATTTCCACAACATTGGAATGGAGCTGAAATCCAATACCAAAATTATTGGAAACCCACCATCGCAGAGGATTCACGCAGAAAACTCGGCCAAAAGTTAGCAGTGGCCGTGCGCGGAGGAGATGAAGCACAAGACGAGCTGACTTCTGTTTAAGTCGCGTATGTTGACGCATCGTTCTGCTTCAGCCTTATATACGTGGACAAGCCGGATTCAGCCGCTTGCTCGTCTCGCACCGCCCATTTTTGTCCTTGGACCCGTGCCAAGAAAGCGGCTATCACAGTATCTGCTTAAAGTGCACCGCCGGCAGCTTAGCGAAAGCCCGGCCAGCTCGGTCATATGCTGTGCTTGCGTTATTTTCTTTTTTATTCTCTCTCTCCATAGGCTTATTTCGGGGTTCCATGTAACTGGAGTCAACCGCTTGCCGTTAAAATCTTATGACAGCGTAAACATCTCCCAGGTTGATATTTCATTTCGCAATCCAGAACCTGCCTAAACCAGTCCTTGCAATGTTAAAACTCCTAATCTCCAGCAGATCACCGCTAGATACGTATTCATTTTGAAAAATCGCGTTCCGAAATCGAATTGGAACACCGCTGCTATCTCTCTTAGCTGGTGCAGTGCTTAAATTGATTAGGTCATATTTTCAAAGAAATTTTTTAATTTCATCCACATTAGCCACCTAAAATGTTGGCCCGTGCAGAATTCGATGTGAGGTTGCAACGACGCCACACCCCTTCGCTGCGAAGCCACGCCTCTTTGGTTTACCATTATTTGGCGCAAGCTAACTGATAGTATTTGGATGGTATTTAATGTGGCTAGTGCCTTTCGTCTGACTACTTATCTAAACAGCTAATCTTCCCGAAAATTTAATAGTTGATATTACTGTCGCATACTAACCGCTGGCTCGCATAACCCTTTGCTGGGATAGTGCATAAAAGACCACTGCTTCCGATAGTTTCTAGGGACGACAGTTCAGCTTTGACCTAATATAATCAATAAGATGCTAAATTGACCGAGGGCACATTACGAAACATGTTTGGCTTTTTTTTTTCAAAGTTCAAAAAGGCAAAAAGGCCTGACACCTTGCGCGCAGATGGGAAGTGTCCGTAGACGACGAGGTGCATCTCAATTGGGTCAGAATATTTGCACTAGGTCACGCTTATTGACCACTCTAGCCTTTATATTCCCAGTTTGAAGGAAAATTCATCGAATTGGCAGTCTCAAATGCAAGATTGTATGAACTAACTTTTCTTACAGTAACAAATCCTTTTGTTAGGTCAGGATATTTGCAGTGAATCACGCTCAACGACTCCTTATAATGAGTTTTGATGGACATTCATCGGACCATGCAATGCCCAAAAAATTCAGTACCCTTTCACTTTCATACGAATGAAATAGCTTGAAGCTGCAGTTTACAGTTGCACACATGATTCTTCTTAGAATTGCACAAAACCCGCCTCGAACCCCTTCTTTTGGGAGCACATAGGTGGAGCTGAGATGAGATTGCGGGATTTGCACGGCATGCACTTCCTTGCTGGCTGCATAGGAAGTGCACCTACAGGGGAGGAGGTGTATGCGGTTGAGTTTTCTCGACCACCAATTTTCAGGAGGTGCGAAAAATGCTCCCGCAGTTTGCACCTGCGCTGGCGTTGCTGAGTGCGGTTGCAGAAAGCAGAGGAGGTGCAAACTGCGGCTGCGACAGAACTTCGCTCACTAGTGACATAGCTTCCTCTAAAGGGGTGCATTCTATGTGCGATTGGCAAGGGAGTGCAATGTGAGGGAAGGTAGTGCTCTCTACTGGTTCCCTTCGAAGGTTTCAGAAACGAGTTTTTTGCCGCCTTTATGTGGAATCACCTATATCATAGTGATCAGCAGCTCCTGACAATTCTACCCATATAAAATTGTGAGAACAATTCTCAGCTGGGACCTTGCCTTCGAGTCTCTTACACTGGTCGTCTTTTCGATGGCCAGTTGAGATGGCTTCCTTTAAACATTCCTATAAACTATAACCGGATTCCTATAAACTCCAAAAGAATCCGCAAATATTCTAACTCTGGTAATGTTTCTTTGATGCTAGGAGTTCCAGACATCTGATGCGCAGCCACCGAAGCTAAGCATACCATCCCGTTCTCCTGCCCTCCCACACCGCTTGAGGAGTTCACTCCATGCTTTCTCCGCCGTAATTCATTCATATTATTGGTCCGCGCTTATGGTCATCTCGTAAGTCCCAATGCCGGGATTCTTCCGTTACGTCGCCAGAACATCCTGCTCCTAATAATTTAGCTAACGGCGAGTCCACTACATCAGCACTCAAAAACTAGGGTAATTGCGACGGGTTTCGGTGAGATCAAGCGCTAACCGAGGGCTAGGAGTGCGTAATGGGCATTCCGAGGATAAGCGCATTGAAGAAAAAACTGGCATAAAGTTTCCTTTTAAAGAGTTCGGTTTTCTGGACATTGCATCCTACGGTGGTGAGATTATCGTGTCTCTGCAGAAAATGTGCTGTTTACGATATCGAGAGCATTGCATCATTGCACAAGAAGCTGTGAAGTGGCGAATGTGACCAAACTAGGAAAGAATGAGGTGTCGTGGTGTTAGGAGGTAATTTCCAGGCTTGCCAACAGTGAGACGTTTCTGTTTTTATCAAGCATATTTGTGGCTTTGTCACTTAATAGCAAAGTGGCCGAACTCCCTTACGACTACACCTGATCTCATTCCATATTCATCAAGAATATTGCTCATGTAGTCTCAGAGCCTTTGGCATATATTTTCAATCAATCACTTATGTATGGTCAGATCCCTGAGCGGTGGAAACATTCTTTTGTGACCCCAATTTTAAAGATACAACCCGTTTCCAAACCTATCAGTGTAACTTCTATCTTGTGTCGAGCCTTTGAAAAAGTTCTTAGGAACCACATCGTCAATCATCTTGGAGTCAGCCATGTAATATCATACTGTCAACAAAGCGTAGCTTCAGGAAATTCACTTAAATAGTTGCATCAATGACTGGACTGTCATCTTGGATAATAAGCTCTGCAGTGATGTTATTTATCTCGATTTTACGAAGGCATTCGATAGGGTATCTCACAAGAAACTTATCCACCAAATGAGTTCCCTTGGGATCCATCCAGTTCACATAAAATGTTTAAATGAGTTCATAACGTTAATATACTTTCTCAAACACTTGTGAGATCATCAGCGGTCTCACCCAAATAGGAGATCTTTCTCCCATTCTCTCCAATATACTTCTTACATCCCTTCTCTCTCTGAGCCTAAGTGCAAAGTGCTGTATGTACGCAGGCGAAATAAAGATTCATAAGCAAATTTCCTCACTCGATGATACACATTAATTACAACTTCGTATTCAGAAAGTGGTCAAGTGGGCCGGATTGTGGCACTTACCCTTGCCTACTAATAAGACGCTTTTTATGCGCCTTAGCCTTGCCAACTCATAATCGCATAGTTATTACCTCGACAACATTCCCATCCCTGAGGTCAACTTCATTAGGGACCTCGTTTTCACGTACAACAACGAGGTTTTTCTCTGAACGTTGTGCTGACATT
The DNA here is from genome assembly GCA_037903475.1 of Ancylostoma caninum. NCBI lineage: Eukaryota > Metazoa > Nematoda > Chromadorea > Rhabditida > Ancylostomatidae > Ancylostoma > Ancylostoma caninum. The sequence continues at coordinate 205,496 of JBAJFG010000529.1, forward strand.
TGTAAGAAGGCCAATATGCATATTTTTCGCATCTTCAATGCCCTATCAATATCTGACAAATCTGTTTCAACACAAGTATAAAAAACATACATAAGACAAATGCTTGAATCTGTCTACTCAGTAGAGAAAGTTCAGAATAGTTTCACTCGCAAGTTAATGATACGCCTAGGAAGATGTGATTATACTAACATACCAAGAGCCAGGATGAGAAACTTCAAACTTTCTTTATTAGAAACTGACGCTAATTATCTGACGTATGCATGCTTCACAAGCTCCTGTATTCTTCTAACACTTATGCCGACCCTGATCTGTTCGCAATTGTACCTTCCCGAAGTAGGGGTTGTGCCCTAAAGTTGTTTTAGCTATGTGGTTAAATTATTGTGGTTAATTAAGCTGTGGCGGCTACTTGAAACTAACCAAGGATATCATAACTACTCCATCTGACAGCCAGTACAAGCGTGTTATGTCTGCAGAACTACTCGAGCCATAGATGATTTATGTGTACTGCTGTTAAATGTGCCTCTATGTTCTTTCAACTCTCACACTTTTTTTTTGAGAATGACGAAGGAATGAATGAATTGATCAATTGATACCAATGACGGATGCAGGCAGGATTGGGCAGGTGGTGGAGGGGGGAGGGTAAACCAAAGACTGCGATGTCCAATTGCGAGCATGGAATGCTAGAATATAAAAAATGAAGGAGTCAAGAAATTAAGTTTAAATTCAGATAGCTAACAATAGGAGCGAAGGAAATAGTGATAATATAATAATATAGGAATGAAAATAAGCCGGCGCAAGTTTTTATTACTATAGCTCAAAATTTTTGACGACCCATTCTTTTGCCCAACCTCCCCCCTCCCCCATAGCGGCCGCCTCTAATAGTTGCACACACTTTACAGATACTGTATATGTGGAGAAGAACTGAGAAAATATTGCCGAACTAAGGATTATGGCATCATTTAAAATTATGGATTAGACTCGAAAAACTGGAAGATTCCAATTAACATTTATTGAGCGCTTTTTTGCATACGAACAGAACGGGCCGTCCGCTGTGGACTTCAAATGCAGCGTAGTTTTTTTTTTAACTTCCTCTCAGTCGCACACAAGCGAAAAGGGCAGCGTACGTCACAGCGGTGGGACGGGTTTCTTTCGAACTGGAGGCCCGCGCTATGCGGCTGCGGCCCATTGCGCACGCGGTCGGCTGTGAACAGCTAGTGGTGGCCCCTGTTTAGTTTCACTGCTTAATGCAGGGGTTTTTTTCTTGTCATCGCAGCAATTGCTGACATTGTGCCGGAAGTTTGAGCACGTGCCAAAATTGAAGCTTAAGGAGAATCCAAAAGATCCTCACGAAACGCATTTCAGTCGTGCAATTTCGCGAAATGAAGCACTTTCACCACTAATTCTTGTAAGTTACAGTAGCTCCCTAGGATAGTAGCCAGTGATTCGAGGCCGCTCATATCAGTAGTCGAGCGAGTTTACAGCGGTATCGTGCTGCTAAAGTGGCGACACAACGGTGGCGAATTTACCCGCAACTCACATCGAAACGCTGATCCATTCTATCGCCTAAGTCCACCAAAACCGTCGAAAAAACAGCGTTCCATCGACAAATCATAATTTAGTTCCACCTGCGATCGGCTTTTCCTCTAGGGGCCAGTTCTGATTACCGTATACCGGAAGATGTCGTTTTTTGGATGTGATGCAAGATGTGGATTAAGGCGACTGCATTCTCTTGCGATATTAGGGAAGCACATTGGAATGCCATAGTGATTGTAATCTCCTCTCAACGAAACTAGAAATGAAGAGGAAATATTGGAAGAAGGTATGCAGAAATATATTAATGATAATTTGAGCTATTTATTTGGAAAAAATAACCTGCAAAATAATATGACACAATAATAAATAATTGGACGGCGGACACGTGATGCGTTTTAACGACAACCGTTGGAAAAGAGCAGTTAGCGACGGGACTTCAAGAGACTTTGAGCGCACGACAGGAAGACCACTGATCCGATTATCAGACTTCTTCACGAAGTCCTTCAAGAAAAGATACAATGCTCTTCGTGTCCATCGAACGGACAGAATCCATTTGACAACTCTGGCACGCGAGAGGGACAAATTGCTGGCGCCCGCTCGGTACATCCGTAGATCAACGAAAGTCGAGGTGATCAAGGTGATTTGATATTTCAAATAACTCTATCTACAGCGAGCTTCGATGGTGGTGCGTTTTTCGCTGACTGAAGAAACACGCAGCGCAACCGCACCGCTCCCGCTAGAATCCTCTCCGCGACAAAAAAACCATAGGATTTTCTTGATAACTGGTTGTTTTCTTGATAGTTAACATCAAAATGGTGAGAAACTATAAAGAAAGCCCTGATTTGCCTCTGCAGCTCCGATTCCAGCGCGAGCAACGCAGCCGCGCCGCGTACATTCCGGGTCGGCGAAGAGCGCACCGTCAACGACGCTCATCTAAACGTTATTAGTCACTCTTTCGAGTAGCTATAGTAGACTATAGTAGATTTAGTTGACTCGATTTGATTTGATACAGTCAAATGTCTAGTTTATTGTATGTAGTAGACTTGATAAAGCCATTTCAACGCTGCTAGCTGGGCTAGTGAAGTAGATTTGAGTAGTTGTAGTCTCAGTGTCAAAGCAAAAATCTACGGATTTCAATAGGGGTCCGGAATGGGATATCAATAACCATCGCTATCATTAGTATCTTAATAATGTCTACCTAATGACGCAATTCAATTCCCCTCGTCGACTTATCGACATTGCTCCGAATTAGTGGTATGATAATTGGCTAGTCCAATTCGTCGCTCTCATTGACCCACTATCACGAACTCTTCTTCACAAGCTTTAAACGCACGCTACGACCGGTCATTATCGCCTCGTGCTCGATGAACGTCCTTGGTAACATGGCGACTCGTTCTTCCTAGCGGCGCCCTTTTTTCTGAACGCTACCGAAACTGCACAAAAACCCCAGCAAAATGTCGTAATCAGGCCATAGCGGCTAACGGTGAGAAGCGTATGTCAAAGACTGGAAGTTGTCGTTGCGCGATGCTTCATTGCACTGCTTCGCCATCGTTGAAAAGCAGAAGTGGAGTGGGCAAAGGGGGCATTTCGGATAATTTCTTGGGACACCTGCTTCCTTCCTAGGATACTGGGTTATAGCGTAGATCACTGGAACACATGCCCAATGGTGAAGTGGCGCGAAACACACCAGAAATCTACAAAATTGTGATGCGGTTTCCTGTTGCGCGAGCTTGTGAGAGTGACCAAGCCTGCTTGAGAAGTGAGAGCCAATTGGATACACATGAAATAGATGAGACAAAAATTGAGATTTCTCGTCATTGGTTTCAGCGTTTAACTAGACCAACAGCAATGAGACTTCCTCAATGCCGATCATCAGTTGTTACCCGAGGAAATTTCAAAAGGGCAGCTCTGCCATCCATGAAGGGATGTGGCTGTAGCGTGCTCAAAAATAATAAAAACCCGAGGCGGAAATCCATGTGGAGTTCAGTGAAATCCATAGAAGTGGTCCAAAAAGCCAGCTCATTGGAGTGCAGGCATCTGTTCAACCCACCCCTATATGTATAATTTCATACGTCATATCTCATTGATGAGGAATGATTACATGGCGCTAAATTAAATGACCTTACCAAATGTAGATCACCTCAGGACATTTATTCTACCAGCTAACACATTCGCGACAATGTGCACAACCCGCTGACACGCGTGGTGCAATGCGTGAGACCCAAGTGATCACGCTCTTCACAGAGTTATATTTTTGTGAAGCAGTCATATTTAGCAAATTCGTAAGTAGTGCTATACTAATAAATATGCTAGGGTTCTCCCCATGCACTGGGCCGAGCAGATCCTAGTACAATTTGTTTTCTTTTCTTTGCAGTCTTCAGAAGCTCTGGTCAACTTCGACTTCTAATAGGAGGAAGAAACTGCGCAACAAGAACACTATGGCGAAATGAGCAATCATGTCAAAAGTAAGGGCACGCTCTTTCTTGATGGGGCAAAACTCAGGTAAGAGACGAGTATTTTCAATAAAGTAGTGGATTTTTAGTTGTAAATGCGATAATTTCATACAGAAGCATCCTCCGGTGAAGCAGAATCGAGAATGGGTGGAATATGTTGTATTCTATGAAGCTCTCGAGTACGGTTACAATTCCTCACTTCGAGCCGAATATGTTACCGCCACTTTACACAACAAAACGAAATTTATTTCAATTATGTACTCGATTATCAAGTTGGTCTGATAATAATGCGTTGATGTATTGGAAGTGCATGCAATTTTGCAGCTTGAATCCCTCCCGGATGTTTAGTTTGTTTCTGCTGGATTCCCATCTGCCTGGGCAAAAGAAATGCAAGCTACGCTCAGAATCGAAAATATGGTTTTTTCAATGTATGTTAGAATGTATGTTGTGAACGACCTAACATCCCCTTCATTCTTTTAGTTGTTATGTCAACGATATATGCTATCTTATCAATGTAATGTATCATCCATAAGTTATATCCATACATCAATGAATATGGAGAACAACCTCATAGAAGAGCTGGATAAAAGGAGAAGAGCGGCGTTGGCAGCGTTCGGACCTCTGAGGGAAGCCACCGACCAAATGGCGGACCCTGACATCCGTGCTCATCTTTTCGATTCTACAGTTTTTCCAGCGCTCTATTACGCTGTGGAGACGTGGGCGGACACTGTGGCCACGTCGAAGGCGCTACGTACCATACACAAAGCGCTCGAGCGTTGTCTTTTGAGGTACGACCGGCGTACCCAACATCAAGTCGGGCTTCGCAGCTCCGATTTGCGACAAATTTCTCGCCTTCACGACCCAGCGGAATACGTATCGAAGGCTAAACATAAATGGGCCGGTCATATAGTGAGAAGGGAAGACGATAGATGGACAAAAAGAACTTTGGAATGGATCCTAAGAGGAACGACACGACCTCGAGGGAGACCACCAACGAGATGGGCCGATGTGTCTAAAGTACGGATGGGCCAGCTGAATGCTCAGCTGGAAACGAATCAGAACTCTCGCCAACGTCGTGTACGATGCTTCTGGATGACGGTGGCGCGAGAACGAATCGAATGAAAGCGATGCTGGGGCCATCTAAGTATCTAAATAAGTATATCCATTTTCCATGAAGACCGGTCAACACGGCTTGTACATCCTCAATGAAACATCGCGCGGCCGCCGTTGGGCAGTAAAAGCGTGCGTCTGAGCTGCGACTGCGATGCGACTACTATGCGACTGGGCCCTATTCTTCATCATATAGACGCACGCGCGTCAGTCGCACGCATCCAGTATAAATTGCCCTTATCGAAAAAACGGAATTATCGAAGTTTCACTATCACTAAACCCCTGGGCTCGTGCAGTTCGATCCTATCTGTGCCGAAATCGTGAATGAGAGGACTGAAAAACACGGCAGAGGTTTCTTCAAGAATTTTCCATGGTCGAAAGTTTTCGTGCCTTAAAAAGTACCTCGCCAACCGTAATTTACGATACTGTATCGAAGTACAAATGGTGACAAGCATTGTCAACACGTCACAAATGTTGAATGAGCTTTGAATCACAGTCGCGAGCACAGCTGCCTTGCACAGTAATGAACGCTTCATCTTACACAGGTTTAGTCACTTGCACAACCGCGTGACTTGTAGTGCGTGTGAATTCGGCGTAGTGGAACTCTCATATGTCAGCGTTTTTCAAATGTCATTTTGAATGGAAGTTGGTTCAGTTGCCTTCCCTATCGTCGATTTTATTTAACGATACATTCTGTTTTGATAAATTTACAGGTAAGTCCTTTAAATTCTTTTCTCAATTAATTGAAGAGGTATACAAATAACTACTAGACTACTGCCCCTTTTTTCAAGCAAACACGTAACGGTCAAACATTCTTGATCTATCTCCGGTCATCCCTGCCCCTTTCCTCACCTCCCTTGGATATATATATACCCCATCCCCTTTAGTTGGTTACCTAACCACTCCTCACCACTGAGGAGCCTCGGGACTGGTTTAGATTATTATCACACAGCCTGTCTAGGGGTAGAGGCGAAACAAGCAAGAACTCTTCTTATAGGGATGGAACTAAAAGGACGCAACTTCGCAACACCGAGACCTTTTTTAACAATGGGTCCCCTTCTCACTACTTGTAAAAATCTTTGTATGCCTGGCTATTCTTACGGATAGCTGAGCCATCCGTTCTACAACGAAAAAAGGTAGCATATGATGGCTTTGCGATAATTTAATATTGCACATAAATTAGGAATTCGACGTAAAAACATGCAGGGCAGATTTAAAAAGGATGCATAGGAAACACATTCGTGTTACAGCTGCTAAAAAGCTTGTGCAAGGTTTGTAACACTCTTCCTTGTCGCATGCGAAATACAAGGGTTTTTTTTTCGTTGCAGGTGCGTGGCCACTCGAACAAACTCGCCTGCCGAGAGCATGAAGGTGGTAGTTCTTGTATGTATTGCTTTCCGTTTAGACTTAAATTGTTCTAGGAAACCGATAAAAATTAGTGGATTTTAGGTTGCTGGTCTTGTGCGTTGCAATGTTTGCATAAATGTAGGAATATTCAAATATTTAAATATTGAAACATTAAAGAGTACATTTAAACATTGAAACATTAAAGAGTACTCTTCAAAAGTGTGTTCAGCTCTTAACCAAATTCAGAAGTAAATTTTTATTATACTATTCCTTCATGTACTCGCAAGAAACGTTTATTATAGTACGGATCCAGTCCTAGCCATCGGTGTAGGCACCACAGAATACGATCGAAAACCGCCTCCTCTTCATCCTCTTCCGGTTCAACTTCAACTCGAACTTCTTCGAGTGCAGAGGTTACAGCATCTCTAAAGTGATGGAACAGAACTAATTTAATTAAAAGTGGAAACAACCACTCCTAATTAAAAGTAAAGTAAAGTAAATGTCCGAGACAAAAATCCACGAAACATGTTTGGTAAGAGAAGGACAAGCAAATTCGCTCAGCTGTGGCCGTATGTGTCATTGAGATTACCCAGGGTAAATGTGTGAACACACCAAAATTTACCCATCTTTAATGAACAACTGGCACGACGGGAAGCAAAGAAATGTTAAGTTTAATGCGAAAAAAAATGAAACTCACTTGATATGGACCACCGCAGAAGCGTTACACGTCAGATCATCTTTTATAAATACGAAATTCTCCCTTCTGAAGAGCTCCATTTTTGGCAACTTCGACTCATGATCTACCTGAAAAAATTATGGAGAAATCAGTAAAAACCGTCAAAATTCAAAATTTTAAAGATAAATTGGGGTTTCTCGCAAAACCATAACCATTTTACGATGAAATCCGCAAGTAAACAATAACTGCTAAGCATTGGCAAGAGCTAGCCTTTTACATTCGAGAATATTTTTCGAATATTTGAAGCTTTGGAGTATCCCGGACCTTTGAAAAAAATTTTTCCGTGAATTTTTGTTAAGCAGCGAATTTTCCCATTTCTGGAAACCAACGAATCCTCAAATATCACAAAGCCATCGAATTTTCGAATTTTTGAAACATTCGAATTTCATCTGATTCAGTCAAAACTCTAGAAGGACGTCGCTATAGCATAGCTCACCTGTATAACTACGGGAGTTACATTCCTGTTTCCCATGAAGAAATTTGATGAAGAAACAACCCTGTAACAAATTCAAGAGAATGAACAACATGATCAACGATTATCATCACTACCCGGAATATTTACCTATTCATTTGGCAACTTTGTAGCGTTAAAGTGATTCCTCATGGAAGGAGAGGTGAGAATCAGTAATAATCTCAAAAATAGATTTGTTCCATATTTCCGTGTATAGCACTCACCATCGAGGAAGTTTTGCACATTTATAGTGTGGCGCACCGCAAAGATAGGTCATAATCGAAGAATCCGGTGACTGCCGACGGGTCATCATCAGTGCCACCTGAATGTCCAGAAATATTTCGGAAAAAGACTCAAGTGTAGAGCTAAAAGGCCTGGAAATGTGGGAGATTTTTTGCTGTGTTTATACTTCATCACGGAGCGACGGCGTCGCGGCACAGGCACAATATGCGCGGCGCTGCGAATAGCGATGATGCCAAGAATTACCACTATTCGACCATTATCCGCACATAGGAGCAACCGTTCCCGTACAGCTTACGAGGGCGCGACGATCACGTCGCGACAAAATATAAACACAGCTTGTTAAATTTTTAATGCCACCCACAAATTTTAGCGCCAGTCCAACTGATTGCTGCTTAGGACGTCAACTTTCACTTACTAACTCAGAACAACCTACTTTTTTGAAGAATTCTACTGTTACTGGACTGGCTCTGACGAAAAATGTCGAACCACATATCCATCCTGGCATTGATCTGTCGTAAATAGGTATCTGGAATTTTTATAAATCAGAATAGATATTATGCAAATTTAACAGTTTTAGCTACGGCTGCTCAGCGCGCAAAAATGAACACGTGCGGCTGCAAAGCGGTCACTCTGACATTTTGCCAAGTCAGAAAATCTGTGACGAACTGTAGTTCCTGCACAGTTATGGCTAATTGCAAATGCGCATTACCTTGTTTCAGGCCTTGTAAAACGGCCTCAACAGCAAGAAAACTTGAAAATACAGATCTTTAGATTAAAGCACGGAACGCAAATTCTGCAAAAACTGTGAAAGAAGGGCTAGTCATAAGTATAATACAAATTTAAAAAATCACGTATGAATCATTCTGTTATAAAATTAGGTGTGTCGCGAAAGCGATCGCTCCTTGGTTAGCGACAGGGTACCGTACCTGAGACGGTCCAAGGGCGGTCATGATCGGTAGGTCATTATGACCGCTCAATGACCGCAGGGGGCCACCAGCGCGGCTCAGTTTATCGTCGCTGCTGGCGGCTCGAGCGGTCACCTTTCTTTCCATTTTTTCATCGATCACCTTACCTCCCATTTTGTCCATCGATTAGTTCCTGATTAGTGGCACCTTATTACATTCTACTCATACGTTATCTCTTACTATATTACCCTCAGACCTTGTGCCACTGGCTTACCTGATTTATTACATCAGGACTGCCTTGGGGCCTCAGTGCCCTCCGCGTCTCCCTCCCTTTCACCCATCTCTCGTAATCATTCAGTTCCTTTGACTAGCATTGAAATCCTGTACTCGGTCGTCATGTTTAATAAATCTCGACCCTTTTGATTCCTCGTGTTCTCTTTTACGGTCGTGCCCGTTGATGTCCGCTTATTCGTGTTTTACCGCGCCGTTGGGGTAACTGGAGTTAGATATTAACCACCAGACGCAACAGAGTGCCTGTCCATTCTATCATAAACGCTGGATGTTTAATATTCAGATGGAGATTCACCTGATCATTCCCGACAGTATCGAATATCAGTAATGAGTTCGGATAGTGCTGTTCCACATTCATTGCGACGAAATTCTCCGTCCATATTGAGTCCTGAATCATACTGTCCTGGGTAATTAACGTAATATATTTTAACTCTTTCAAATACATTGCCCATATTTTTTTGAATAAAATGTTATAAATTGTTCTATACATACGAAGATGTGGATATTAAATGGTCGTTTCGTCACAAAACAGACTTTTCATTTAAAAAAAAACGTCTTCACAGTGAAAATTCGCTTTAGACCGATATTTGGTGTTAAGGTAACAGCATTTTGTTAGAATAAGAGCTAACTGAATCCAACTTCAACGCTTTTGTTACCTGCTGCATAGACCAGAAGCTTATTCCACGGCTCGAGAGCACAGAAGCGATGTGTGATCGGAGCATCAGCACCAGTTGATAGATGACATAACGATGATTTTCGAGAGTTTTCGGCACAGACTTCTGGAAAAGATCAGGGTAAAAATTTGACCGATGCAAGCTACGAACACGTAGTCCTGGAACACCAGGCTTTTAGCCAAGAGGCGGAGGATAGAAGCTTGAATAATGCTCTTGAGCGGTCGACAGCAAGCGAGCGATCAGTGAGAAGTCTAGACCGGATGAATCTTTGGAAGGATGGGTAGTTTCATACCCATGTTTACTTTTACCCGTTGTTAACAGCTGGGTATAGACAAAATCACGTATGGGTGAACGTATTGATTGGTGCTAGGTGAAAGGTAAGTCAGGGTACGTTAACAAATGGTGCGACTGGGCTTAGTACGGGCGAGAAATCCTCAATAAAACACGGGCAAAAATGACATTTTGAAAACACGTGAGGTGAAACCAAGAGAGAGGAGGGACCAAAGCTTTCCAGGAAATGGGAAAAAATGGCGGATTTTCTGCTTGACTAATGGAAGCATTGTAAAACCTTGTGAACAAGGCCTAAACTTACTTCTTAGTCGTAGCAAGCAATACGATCATTCGTGTCTACTTACACAATTTTTCGGAAGGACCGCAGCAGAAAGCCGGAAGAACCGACAGGTGATCCGCAGTCCTTCCGGTTTCCTGCTGCATTTCACTCCAATGGGACCATCACACGGCGGTACCCATAAGCAAAAGTGGCAACCTCGCCGGAAGTAAGTGGCTTTACGATTCGATATGCTCAGAGAGCCAATTTCCCATCTGAAGTTCGGAACCACTGAATTTTTGTTAAAAATGAGCTCCGTACATAATAAGGGTAAGACAACGCTCACTCTCTCTCCTGCATTCTGCTGCGGTCCTTCCGAATCGTTCCCCACACAAATTTATTCTGCTGCGGTCCTTCCGAACCATTCCAGCGTATTCGGAAGGACCGCAGCAGGAAACATTCTACTGTGGTCCTTCCAAAAAATTTTATCTCTGCGTCTCTTGCTTATTAACCACATGAGCGCGATCTCATTCTGCTGCGGTACTTCCGACATTTCGTCTGGGTAATTATCGTCCAAATAGCTACAAAGAATCTCCAAAATTTGACCCTGATCAAAAAATAAAACCCTGAACACCTGTAACAAAAATACAGGAACGGTCATACAATGTGAAATTAGGTCGTAAAATTTCAAAATTATCTTTAAATCAGCTGTAAAATTGATGTGTTTGAACTGTTTGGAATAGTGCCGACATATTCAACATTTACTGTAATGGAAACGAGATAGATGTTCAACATTTACTGTAATGGAAACGAGATAGATGTTCAACATTTGTATTGAAAACCCCACGAATCATCCAACCACCAAACCCTTTCCATCCATCCGTGAAGTTTTTCTTTAACTGCAGAAAACAAAACGTAAAAATCTGCGCAAATTTCGTGGCAGGGAGGCAGAAGACAGACGAACCAATCACAGAGATCAGCAACGCTCTCCCGCCCCGCCCCTTTCTGCATAACGTACAGCTTCCCTTACAGCAAATCACTTACTGGGTGAAGGCTGATAATACAACCATAACAAGAACTTGTGAGATGCATTTTTAATTATTCATTCATAAACTTACGTACCTTAACAACCGAAAAATCCAAAGTGACAGTGGGAATGTGCGGGTGCACCTTATTAAACTCTTTCTCCATTTCAGGATCGAACGAAATCACAGCTAATCTCCTGCAAAAAAAAGTTAGCAGAAAAGCTATATTTTTAGGGGGAGAACCATCATAAAAACTAACTCTATTGAACCAGCCATGTATTTTAAGTTACAAATGTGGTTCAGTGTTATCTCGAGGAATCCCTTGTCCAGCTGGAAAATCATGTAAACAGTTAATTTATGTATCTTGTTTGAAAAAAAACCCACGTAAAGTAGATAGGGCGGATCTTCCCTCTTCGCTAGCAGTTTGGTAAACTCCAAGAATCTTCCGTCCTTCTCTATTACTTCACGGGAAAGCTATATAAGGAAAGCACAAGTACAAGATGAAAAAAAGCATATCAGTAATTGATCAAAAGAAGACTATAAAAAGCAAAATGAAGCAAGAAATTACTCACAATTTTCGAATATTTGTCCACATTAGAAATTATTCGCCCAATACGTCCCCACCTCGGAAATAATGGTTGCGCCTAAAATTAACATTTGTATAAACATTATAACACTTTGCTCAGATGAAGGAGAACACTCTGTTTGAAGCATGTTCACACGCACTGCACGTAGCACGCTGATTGTCTGCGCATCTCCATATGTCCTTATCTTCACCGTTCTGGTCCTCAACCTGCTCTTCATATTCGTGTTCTAACTTGTCAACACAAGTATGCAAGCGGATCTACTCCACTAGAATTTTGTGCGCATACAATACGTCGGTCACTTTTGTGCCACAGAATACCGGACACCTAGCCTGCCGCGCCGCTCCAGCCACGCGGCGCGGCAGACCAGCCAGATTGCATGGCTGTCAGACGTTCTTGGTATTCATTCTTCAAGCGTTTCAGAAAAAAAGCAGAGACACAATGAAAAAACAAAAGCAAAACATCATTACAGGCTACGTCAAAGCCCAACAGGTCCGCCGCGTCGCGTGGGTGGTGCGGCGCGGCAGATCATTCTGTCATGCAGAAATGGTTGACCAGCACTGCAAGTAGTCTTCCATTAACAAAATTGGCAATTTTGCTATTTTTTAGAATAGTGAATTCCAGGCCTTCAACAAGATAAGGATGAACCAATAATCACTGACATAGATTTACTTTAAAAAAATCCATGAATGGTAGCCAATTTCATCAAAAAACCTACATCATAATAGGATTTTGCAGCGAACAGCCATGCAACGAACAAGAGCAGACATGGTTTCTTATTTGAAAGATAACCAGAATCCAGTCTGTACAGCAACAGCTGCAGCAACTGCAGCATTCTAAATATGTACCATAAATCAAATTTTCAACAAAAAATGTTATGTGAAAAAAAGTATATCCAAGACTATCTTCTATTATCTGTTAGGATGGAAAATTACAATAGAAAGGAATGGAGATGAACATAAGAATCTCGGAGCAGTAAAAAAATCCATAGGAGGAGTAAATATGTATAGCTATGAATATTTACAGCTACGAATATGCATAGTTGAAGTGAAGGTTGAAAAAAATCTGAACTTACATGTATCAACGCCCTGAAGATCCGCCGAAAACAATGGGTTCAGCCGAGACGGGATCGTTATCTCCAGCGATGGATCGGGTTCCATAACAGAAACGACAACGTCGAACAGTGTTACACCACCTCCACGCATACATATATTATACAGAACTGCTCCTAATCCTTGCAAAAAGGACGCGCGCGACGCACTAGTACGTCGCAAAGCGTCTCCCCTTCGTAATTTTCCTAGAAATAAGGATATCCAATTTTTTCTGAATGTATGGATTCTCCGGATCGAATGATTCATGAATTTTTCAATATTGTTCTCTAAGCCGGTCGAAAATATCATTACAAACTTAAGCAGACTTCTTTGTACCTGACCGCCTTAATCCAGAGTGATCAAAATACTACTTTTTTAATGGTATTCTCTGCAGAGTAAAAAGCACGATGTTGAAAAGTTTATACATCATAAGATTCGCCATGAAATGCACAATTTGGCTTTCCAAGAAAAATTGAAATTGGTTTCATTTCAAGGATGAAAGAGCGACGCTTTGCGATGGTTTAACGCGTCGCGCACGTCCTTTTTGCAAAATTAAGAGCAGTATTGTATAAACAGTAATAAAAAAAACAAGCGAGACAGTGATTTCTTGCAAAGGAAAGCAAGGTAGTTCGTGATCAGCACGGTTCATTCCAGTAAGCTAGCTATACTGGCTAGAAGCGATTAGGAGAGTTCTGTACCCTAAGAAGCAACCTAACGATCAGACGAACATTGTCACTTACATTGAACTTACTGCAAATCAGTGGTATTGACTGAGTTTTTGTACTTTGTGGATACAAACACATTTTGGAGTAACTCGCCGACTGCTTATGCAAATGTCTGGCTCCCATCTTATGAAGAGTGTAGCTCTCAGCCTACTGGAACCTGCAAAAACCATAGCATGAGGAGAATCTGGGCCACTATTTCACATCGGGGGAGCTAAAATTTTTAGAAAAAAAATTCCACTGAAAAATTGCACAGTGGGTCGGCTCTTTGAGGTGCTACATGAACAGGAATATCGTACACATAGGCAACGTAACCCATCCCCATTTCTGTGGAGGTACGACACACTGTCTATATACGGAAGTGGCGGACACGAAAATATCACAGAGGTGGAGTATGGAGCGGGGGGGGGCATCGGAAAAAAAAATGGCTGGAAACTCGTCTTTACCTTCACTAATCTCTTTGAAATGGGCTAGTAGTTGTATGTACACAAGAATAATACTATTTGTCGCAGGGAGGCACTATTTCACATCCAAAGCCCCAGAATTTTCCAGACTTTCTCTGCTGAAACATTGCTGCATTACCAAAGACATTCGGTAAGTATTGTAGTTCATAGAATCTCCTCAATTTTGCATTAATGGCTTCTTTGAGGGGCCAAACAGGACCATACATTCGATTTTGCACCGTAAACTCACTGATTGTCAAGGAGGATACCCATCTCCACCTTCAAAAGAGCACGCGCCTCTTTTCTTCCTGAATTTTCCTCGTCTTAAGCTCAACTTCAGCGCGGGATCTTAATTCAGATGAACGACACGGCCTGCGGACAGACAAGACGCTTCTCTTGCTGCATAATTTCTTGTTTTGTTCCCACTACGTCCTCATCGTTTCCATTCGTGTGTACACACTGTGTACCTTTCTTTAAAAATTCTCTTGAATGCGATCTTCCAAAAATCAGCAGAATTATGGTGGTCATAGAAGCGACACTCACATGAGACGTCGTGTGCAGAGAAAAAAATTGGTGGGTTTGTTGCTGAGGGAAATTTCCAACTATCTATAAGCGTTCTTCCCCACTGGCACACGGGGTGGATGGAGGGGAATTTCATAAAATAGCTTCACATTATTAAAAACGAAAAAAAACATTCAGTGCTCAGCGTCGTGAAGGCATTTCACATATTTCTGGCTGGGAACAATTTCCCGGACGTGGTGATCCTAGAGTTCAAGGAGCTGGCACTGATCTCATCCGAACTCCACCTTGAAAACTCTAATTCCACTGATGAAATAAAGTGCACAAAAGCTCGGATTTTTAAAAATTCCCCCCCCCCCCCTGCACACTAAACAATAAGTAAGTAGCCACTCATATTCTTAAAGGATATCTCATCATTTTACCCACCATATTTCAGTAAACCCTTAACGATTAATCAATTTTCTATACAACTAAAGCATTTTGAAACCACACTCATCTTTCCCTCTTCGCTGCCCATCAGAGATTGCTCAAAGGGTAAACGTTTGAGTCATCGTTTCGCAACTCTTGGACATCCTTATCACGCTTACGTGCAGACAGCTAGCAAAAACCTTCGAAAGACAACTGTTCCCCGTCACAATTCACAGTATGACTTCATCTCTATCGCAAGTTTGCTCGTGAAGAAAAATGAAAAATCCATTGTTGGGAGTTTTTCCTTTTCTTTTACATCTAACATCGAAAAGGCGAACAAATAACATTATCAAATAACCATTCATTACAAAAAAAAATTGTATCAAATCTACACGACTGTAAACGCGTATCCAACCATTCACATTCGAAAGATCACAAACTCGGGGGATATCTTGTGAATGAAGACATAAAAGAAATATATAATATACACATGATGCATGTGAACAACGCATGATGAAAACAAATGAAATTATTCAGTTATAAAAATTAATATATAAAAACCAAAGACACAAGAAACGAAGAACACCTCTCTATTCACTGAAATGATTGTGAAAAAAAAACAAAGACAAAATTGGGAAAAGAAACATCGAACCGATGACGTTCCGCTTCAAAACTCACGGCTCACGATAGGGACCATGATTTTTGACACAGATTCCACGCCTCGTATTACACAGGAGTACATCCCCAGCCCAATGATGAGATTAATACACAACAATTTGCCGCTTCATACACAACAACTATCTGTGCTATTTTGACAACCTTGACGAGAATGCATACAATTTCGTGTCAGGACCACCGTATCAGAATCTCGCTAAGGTTGTCTATACAACGAAAAACAGGAAAGGAAGGCAGCGGCGCACCGAACAACGCCAAGAATGCAACGAAATATTGCCTCATATCCATATACACTTTGCTCTACCACTGTGATCTGTACACAATCCTGTCAATACCCATGTCAGAGACGCAGAGGAGGGAAATTCGAAACAGTGACGAGCGAGGGACGCCGAGGGTAGCGGGAAATGGCAAAAATTGACACAAACGGACACAGCAAGTGAAAATGGGGATTCGGTTGACCGAGCTGACCAAGGAATATCGATCCGTATCGATCGACGTACGGAATTTTGGTGAGGAATAAGGAGGGTCGGGAAGAAAGGCAGCACTGGACAGACAATGAAGCTTTGGAGAAATAGGGAAATCAACATGAGGGTTATCCACGGACCCCTGTACCTCCTGATTCGGGATAAAGAGTCCACCCTGTAAATCCCTACAAACTGCAAATGAAGGACAATATAACCACGCAAAATATGTATACTAGCTGAAATAAAAGAGATTAACAACCCGCTACCAGTAATGTACGTGTATAAAATGGATGAAATCGTAACTAATCAATATTAATATCAAAAAAAAAAAGAAACTACACGAACAAGACACGTTTCATTGAAGTGTATGCGTGTGTGTGGATGGGTGCGTGTATTTGGTTCTCGATACCTTAACGATATGCGAACAACCGGCATAGTCTAACAGTGGAAAGGAAAGAGAGTGAGTGATGCAGGGTAGAGACGTAGATGAAAGAAGAGGTAATCGATGAGAAACGCATGTACCAATCGATAACGACGATGGAAGAAGCGCAACGGAACCAACAAAAAACATTAACAAGTAAACGAACACATCAACGTCACCGACACATTCCTCGGACACTTCGGAGTCGTGACGTCATCGTGTCGCGACATCTTCCAACTCTCTTCGACGCTGTTGACGTTGTCGGCAGGTGGTGGTGATGATTTCGCAAGGCGCTATTTCTTCCCTCGAAGCGACTCGATCAGGCCGCGGCTCTGCATCTGTTGGATTTGTCGCAACAACTGTGGATTGCTCATCAATGCGGGATTCATCGCTGCTGCGGCAGCTAAAACGGAAATTTACAAGAAAATTCAAGATGAAAAGAAAAAATGAAAGAAACTCTGGAAAAATAGGAGAAAAATGACAAAAACTAGACAAGGCTAGAAAACTCACCAAGTTGAGCGAGGGGATTATTATTTTGACCGGTTAAGCCTGATGACTGAGCGTGTTGAACAGCTTGTGCAAGCATAGTCATCGCCATATTTGGCTGATTTGCCTGAAATAACAGGAATTTTCCTACAAAAGCACGAGATTCCTATAGATAACGACAATAAGTTCTCTATGGCTATTCTATTTTGCACTAATTCAACACTGCCTATTTCCCACCATGCACAACAAGAAAACACTACAAAAATCCCCAAACTATACCTGATGCTGCGCTTGTTGTTGCTGCAAACGCATTTGAGTGGCAGCTGCTTGCAACATCATAGGATTCCACATCTAAAGACGAAAATTCCTCTCTGACGTAAAGAATACGCCTCGGGTCTTAGAGGAACGCGCTAATCCCAATTTTCTAGTCTTGTTCAGCAAAAGGCAAGAAAAAAAAAACAAAGGCGAATAAATCAAACATTCATGCCCACCTGCTGCATCATACTTGCCATGGGACTTCCGGCAGCCGCAGCAGCGCCGGCCATTTGGCTGGCTGCCATTGCCATCATAGGATTGGCGCGAACCAATTGCTGCATAGCCGCCATCTGCTGTTGCATTGCCGCCTAGAAAACGTTTCACACTTCATCAAAACGCAAACGTTTCGGCTATACTAGCTATACAAAACGCCCATATAAAGAAGTATTGATCAGACCCAAATCAAAACAAACTACAAAGGCTGTACAGTTTCACTCTAACTCTTGAATCCAGGACAAAATGTCTGTTTAGCGTGGCTCAGAAACACGATTCCACTCTTAAAATTGATAGTAGGACAAAAATACCTCATAAGAATGGTGTGAACTGCAGAAACGAAAAGAAGGGCCGCGACAAACACTCAGTGAACTTCATAGCTATCAGCCAAAAATCACAGCCAAAAAAGCATAGCAGCAATAAAAAAAAAACTAGTTTGTAAACGCGAACACCAACACTTACCATATTAAGCCCAGGTGCACTATTAGACTTCTTCATAGTGGGAGTATTTGATGACGATGACGAACCAGGGCCCATTTTAGACAATGAAGGAGTGGAGGACTGGGGAACCTAAACAAGGGATATAGCTAAAAGTCGAAATCATTAGAAATTTTAGTCAGAAAACTTCTTTTCAAACATCCTCAGTGAAAAATAGGGAAGAAATACCCATAAAACGCGGCAACAAATTTCTACAAATAAGGAAGCAAAATACGTGATATCTGAGTGCTGTGAAATATATAGATGATTTGTAAACAAATAACATTACGAATGTTAATTCTGAAAAAGACAAAAAAGGAGTTTCTGGTAAGGTAACGCAAAAGGCTTTCAAGAAGACAATTTTCGCCCTTGGAGCCATTTTTATCTGCAGGCAAAAAAGTGCCTTCAACTCATGATTAATTCACATGAGTTAACGCCACTCCACGCTTTCGAGCACTTTTTCCTTGCCAAATGTCGCCAAACAAATTAAACATTGAAATAAAAACAGAAAATGCAGGAAAAGGAACAAAAAATACCGGGAAAAACTAACCGGTGTCGCTGTTTTCCGCATCGTGGGCGTACTCGTTCCGCTACGTTGCTGCGTCGCAGCCAGCGCATTCGGTAGTGTTTTCGTACTCAAATTTTGTGCCTGACTAGTAGACGCACCACTCGAAGAAGCTGCTGCAGCCGCGGCCGCAGCTGCATGGGCTTGGGCTGCAGCGGCTAGGGCAGCTTCCAGCTTGCCATCAGCAATTTGCTTCTCAAATTCCTTTAAAAAAAGTCTCATTTGGACGCTATATTCAATTCTAATCAGAATAAATAACTCACTTTCTCTTGACTATTAATCTTATTGTACGCTTTCTTGAGCACATTCGTATGGTCCGTTCGTATCTTACGCTTCTGAGCTGTACGGACGCATTGCTCACAATACAAGTGCATATCCGCAGCTGATGTGCCTATCGCTTTCCATGAAGGAGTAAAATCTGTACCGCATTCCTCACACTCGTATGGTACCTCGGTAACAGTCCTAAAAGTCGAATGCATAAAATTTTTTGGGGATCAAACCAAAATTTCAAGTTTTTGAACAGAAAAAAAAAACGTAGTGAGCGGGCCTAATAACAAGCGAAGTTCAAGCTAAACTCAGATAACTTCACAAAGTATGATAGTACCATATACTTTACCTGTACACGTTCCTATCCTTAAGTACCCGTTGAACGACGAGATCCAGGCCGACGAGGTAGCAGAAATCCGGTTGCGAGCCGTTTGGAATGAAAAACAAGTCGATTGGCGGAGCTTTTGGAGCGGAAATTTGCTGAAAATTAATAGCAATAGGCCGCAAATGTGCACAACTACCCCGTACTTCTATACGAAGGTAGAGAAAAATTACAACGCAGTAGCCTAGATATTTAAAATTCTGCTATAATTCCAAGAAAATTTAAACTTAAGAAAAGTCATGTCATAAATAACAATAACAGACGTAAGGAAAAGTACTAATAACCCAAGTGTTCGCTGATTAAGTGGTTACCCAACAAGTTCATCTAAATCTCAGGCCTTTTTAGCAATTTTCATCAATTCCTAACTGGCCCTTCCGATAATGCCGCTGCCGTTATTTATTAACACATCTGCTAGCCCCTTCCTTCGTCGAGAAAAAAAAGCTCTTGTCTTGTTCACATGGAATTCGCAGTGATAAATGAACCTGCGAAATCCGAGCACGAGGCAAAACTCAATCTAAAAGGTTTAAAAATCGAAGTGCAGGAACGAGAGCAACGCAGCACCCGACCAAAAAGAGCATTTTTCAGGGAAAAAAGAGAAAAAGTCCAGAAAATAGAAGATCGCAGGGGAAGATCCCCAAAATACAACTAGAAATAAACAAACCTGCATAAGCTGCTTGTCCGCCTGCATTCGAAATGCTTGCCGGGCAGTGGCAGCACGTTGCTGAGGCGTTTGTGCAGCGAGCAACTTAGCCTGAAACATTCAGTACTTGGGCAGATCCAACGAATTTCCATGGCAATTTCCACCTGCTGAGCTGCGGTGTTCGCCTGACTGGCAGCAGCAGCCTGCTCCTTGAGCAGCTGCTCTTCTTTGGCTCGTTGCTCCTTGAGCTGTTGAGCCATGGAGGCTGCTTGTGACGACGTTGAGGCATGATTGGCGAACAAAGCGGCCAACGCTTGCGCTGGCGATTGGCCACTTTTTGCTGCTTGCATGAGCAACGCTTGGAGAGCGGCTGGGTTTGCTTGGGCACTGCGTAGAAGCTGAAAAAACCCTTTTTAAGGAAAAAAAATACAAAGAAATGTACATGGAGTGCTGAAGCGCACTCAGCGGAACGCCTTTGCTCCGCAAATGCACAAAAAGGTGACGAATAAACTTAGAATTCAAGGAAAAGCTCAGCGATTCAAAGACCAGAAAAAAAAAGAAAATGGAGAGAAATAGAAAAAAACTGTGAAATTCACCTCCTGCTGCTGCTGCGGAGTGAGTCCGGCCAATCCAAGAACAGGGTTCGGTCGCGAAGACGCAACTGAGCCTAAAAGACGCATCATCGTTGTCACAAATTCCACGAACACCAGAAAATCCTGCCATCAATCACGAATATCAGTGGAAAACGTCAAGGATCGGTGCATTTACAAGTTTCAGCCCAGGCGTTGCTTTCGAACAGAGCACCACAGCATGACTCGTGATCTGCTTACGAGCTATACTAATTTAAGGCAAAATATCGCTAAACAATAAGGGCTGCACGTGACGTCGGCTAATGAAGTTGCAATGCACAAAAAGTCCCTGCGTTAAACAAATAAATTCCATGGAATCACGTGAATTTTACTTCGCGATGGAAAAAAGTCCATTTGCCCTCCGCGTACAACGCTTATTTATCCTTCCACAGCATGACACGAAACGGTTTAATCATTGCGATAACAACTTCTTCATTCGCCTGCAGTAAAAGCAAAAATTACTCTCGGTAATTACAAATTGTGTCCAAGTATCTGTTGGACATGGGATTTAACGTAGCTGAGCTAACAAGGGAAGGATACTTGCTCAGTATAGCCGTTCACAGCACCTTGTATACTGTCATATGCAGCCTGCGATGCTGAGCACGGATCCATTTTCACAAAATTTTTCAAATAGCTGTCTATGATGAGTTATGCTCGTTTTTGTCCCTCACCGTAGTATCGGTAGTGGGGGGATATCCTTCATTCGCCATTCTCATTGTGAGCAATTCTCACAGTTCGACCATTTTTTATTGTTCCTCGGCAGAGTTCAACCCAAAAAAAAATGCCTCCATGAGGAAAGAGAGATTCAGCTATCCGCCACGAATTCGCCTTGTACAATAAGTGCAGTGTTTGAACATTAGCACCAAAATGGGCATAACTCATCACACGGAGCAATTTAGCAAATTTCAAAAACGGATCTGAGATCAGTGTCGCAAGATGCACAAGATAGTATACAAGATGCTATGAATGGCCACACCGACCTAATATCCTTCCTTTGTAAGTAAAAAGCAATTTTCTCCAAATAACTCAAATTTTGGTGCCGTTTTCTTGACAAAGAAGCTAACAGGGCCATAGATGAACTAAGATGAAAAGCCCTGGGGAAGGTAAATTTTCGATACTAGCAAGGAAAGGAAAACCTCTAAATTTGGAAGGAAAACTGTATTTTTTCTATAGGCGAATACGAAAAACAACTACACCTCCCATACACACTTACTCTACGTGGTTTTATATATGGGCTTCCTTGATAACAATGCATTGCGCGGTTCTCTTGAGAATTCGGGTTGAAGCTCGCGTTAAACGTGCAATTTCAGAATGAACACTCGCCAAACTTCCCACTTATCCCAAGTTTCAGCAGTGTAATTAGCTTATAAATGAGAACTACAGCAAAATATTCCTGTCCCTACTTATCGACAACCCCCCTCCCCTCCTTGAGACTAAAAAATCGATATACCAGCGGTTTTACAAGGTGAAAAAACCTCGGTTGATGTTCTAACACGTAAAAAAAACAACAACAAGACGGGATTCCAGAAAAAAGACGGAAAATCTGCATGAAAAAAACTACTCACTCTTGCCATTAGCCGGCGCTGACGCATTTTTATGCAATGGAGGAGCAACTAGTGGCTTGTACGCACCACCAGCATTATTCAACGACATGTGCGGAGCAGTTTTCTTCGCCTCATGAAGCTAAATTCGATAAAATAGACAATAAAACGAAAACTAAAACAAATCCAACTGAGAAAAAAGAAAATGGTAAACTCATGCGCTCACCTTCTGTGTGGCTAGCATCTGGCTGGCTTTGATTTTCTTCAACATCGTCAACTTCGCCTCTTCTAAGCGTAACTCTGCTTCGCACTGTTTAATCATAAGCGTTCGCTCATGTCGCTGTTCGGGGGTGAGTTCCTTGCTTACCAACTGAACAAATACGACTATTTTTGCAGGATATGCAGCTGTTTCGATAGTATCACATAGGGGAAGCAGAACGACGGCACAAATAGGAAATACAGGCAAAAAAAAGAACCAATTACCTTATCATAGCTGGCTTTGAGGGTGATAATTTCGCTGTCGTGTAACGAAGACACTTCGCTTTCGTCCGTTAGCGGGTACACGTTGCCGTCTTGCTCCTAAAAAAGCATGGATCTGGCTCAAATCGAAGGGAAAAAGAATAATTTGAATTCAAATAACTCCAAAAGTTCCTTTAATCGCTTACAATCACAAAGAATAACACAAAAGATGCAAAGCATACAACAACAGTGACTTCAAATAAGGAGAATATGAAGAACGAGGGAGATATCACTGCAAAATCAGGTAAAGAATGGTTTTCCAGATAGCTCCTGCTTTGAGTGAAAGAAAAAATGTTCAGTTTTCTCGCTACAACGTTATCAGAATGTGATTTACTACGACTTAGTCACAGCAACACAAACAAAAGCATTGCGACCTCTTTCACGACGAGTCGCACGCGCAAAATCGACACCAAACCCCAAATTTTGTGAAACAAATCAAGAGATTTTCCACCAAAGGTTGAAATGAAGGAGCGAGCAGCCAAATCTCAGTCCATAATAACCTGTTAAATAGAGAAACCTAGTATGGTACTAGTCACCACCACAGAACATTTCAACATCTCTTTTTCGATGCAACGATGACGAATGCATTTTTTGAAGCATTCAAACACGGCAAATGGGCAAACCCCTAAAAAGTACTATACAACTTGTTGGTTTAGGAGCAGTCATTAGGACAACAATGCCTTTTTTAGCCACAGAACCAGGGACGATTCAAAGTGCGTGTTTGTTCGCTCTCTGAAACCCAATGCAACATGCAGTTTTACACACAGAAAGTCAAGTGAAAAATTTCTCCGGTCCTTTCTTGAAAATTAAAAGCGCCCTATATCTATAGTCCGTTTCAAAACCACGATAGTTGAGCATTTGTGCCTATGAGGTACATTTCTTGCCTGCTTCTCCGAACACGGCACTATTTCTCGCGTTCTCTCCTTCTCTAACATCTTCACTATTATTCGGTGAAAAAACTATAAAAATCAGAATTTAAGGCAGGGTAGTCGAAAAAAATTAGGTTCGCTTTCTTCCCTCGTTCATGTTCTTTGCAGAAAAAAAGCAATAAACATGTAAAAAGGGTAAAGAAAGTGAATAATAATCGGAAGACTAAAGAAGAAAGCTATTCGCCTCGGAAATCCCTCCACTAACCACTCATTGTTAGATTTTAGGGACCATAATGACAATTTTTAGAAAGTGTACGAGTCCATATCCATCTAGGAACCACGCATTTCCCACGCCACTTCACAAATACTACAAGCTACTCGCTTACCCGTAATCCAAACTTGTGGCTGAACTGGTCGAAAGCAGATCCGTCGGACAACTTGCGCTTTTTTGGAGCGGACTCACCAGTTTCTTCAACTTCTTCCTAAATTCATTACTTACATTGAAGAGTAAGTAAAACTGCAGTACTTCTACGAAGAATCAGGTAAGCTCTCCGTACCTTTTCCACAGACGTCGAAACAACGATATCATCCTTGAGTTTTATCTTCTCCTGCGCTTTCAGGGCACTGGCACGTGTGCTGCGACGTCGCAGCGAAGCCGGCGACAACTGGCCGTCAGCGAATTCAGTCGCCGACTTGGACGGCGTCCCGTTCGGCATCTGAACATAAAAATGAAGTTGAGCAAGGTGGTAATCTCTTATATATGATGAACTGATAAGACAACAAAAACAAAGTTTGGCCATGTTGCGGCCTGTTCATCGCTAGTATTACCAAGCCTCATTTGTTAGCAGCCAAACCCAACAAACCACCCGGTTAGAATTTACAAATTACTAAGAATAAGAGTACAGTAGTTGTGTTGTTGGTTCATCTCCGATAATGCCTGGGAAATTCAGCCTATTTTTGGCCCTCAATCGATATAAATTGTTTAAATGCAACAACCGTCAACAGAAGGAAGAATCGCAGAATAAAAGAAGTGCGAAAACAATAACCGTAAACAAGTAAAATCCATAACATCGACCAATATCCGATGAAAGTTAATGGCTACCAATGAACATTTAATTCGAATTATAAAGAAGCACGCGAAAAAAAAGAGATTCACGAACTCGGAGGAATTGATAAAGACTTTGAGATGCAACTGAACTAAATTTAAAAAAAAATAGGTCCAGCAATAATTTCTGTCTTGATTTTACTCTTCCCTTAGCCTGTCCACGTGTTACAGGTTATCATATGCCATTGTTTTCTCTACTAACTTTTACTTCCGCAGCTATTCTATATGGAAAGGTTGGGTAAGGTTTGTTCCACTACGTTTCCGCAATCCACAAACGTACCCATGAGGTATCAGACACGCAATGACTTGTATATTCGAGCTCAGTTTTCCAATAGAACCACCATTCACATCATTCCCACATCCTAATAATTTTCACAACGATTTAAAGAAATGTTAACGAGTTTCACGGTGACTAATCGTGTCAGGACCCAACTAATCCCTCATTCTTGGCAAGAGATGATATAATTTCTCATTGACGGGTGATCTTCAGCCAGTCTTTTCGCTAGAATATCTTCAATCAATTTTTTCTTGCTGAGACCACTTTTTCAAAAGTACTGCTAAAAGGATACAGTTCATTCCTTGAATGATGAACTCCGGATCCAAAATGACTAACCCCCCGGGGTTAGGAATACCCAAATCCCCTTGTTACTCCAGTCATCGCTATATCTACACCTAAGTTTTCATCCCGTGCAGCAAACGATGCATTCTATAGTTGCGGACTGCGACCGAGCAACCAATACGACTATGTATGAAACTGAATTGACAGTGGCTCGGCAAAATAATGCTGACAGTGACCCTCTTTCGTAACATTACACTCATCAGCACGTATCATTCAAGCGTCTCAGTGTTCGCACAAGGCTATCGGCACCTCTGTAAACGTATGATCGTGCCGCGTCACTGAGTACTTCACGGATTATGAAACCTCACCCCCCCCCCCCCTTCGTCACCCCACGACATCAGCAAAAAACCCACCGGTGCGCTCAAATCCATCGGTTCGACCATGGTGTCGCCGTTGTTCTCGCACCCATTCGACATCGGACGTTGTTCGTTGTCCACATGTGCCATGGTCATCGAGCGCTCGACGAATTCCTTACCGGCGACGTACACAGCTAGCTAATCAATAAATGTCAATCGATACCGAATCGATAGACACACACACGCACGAGAACCACTTCGCTTGCTGTCTGGTGGTGTACGGTGAGCAGCGGCGAGCGGTTGCGGTCGTAGATCGAATTAACACTCGGTGGTGGCGTGAATACGCAGAGTTATCACAGACACATTAGGCACACCAGGGTGTTCACGCGACGTCGATGTCGATCCAAATGATCCTCGGCGAACGTCGCGAATAATTAGTCAAAAATAGACTAACTGAAAAGATGAATAAATATTTGGTAGCAAACGAGAGAAAAAAAACGCGCTCTACGTAGTCACGAGAAAAGCGCGGGAATTTGAAATGTCGAAAATTAAAACAGCGAAAAACATGGCAATACAAAGCTCATATGAAATACAGCTATTCATAATAGTAGAATGACTGAAGAAAGAGTTCGAATTGTAGCTTTATTGAAGCAAATGCTTAGAAACTAAAAAAAAAGAGAGGAAAAAAATAAATGAGCATCGGTGGATGAAAAAGAGGTAAAGTTGAAATCTGGAACAGTAGAAGTCGAGAAAGTCTTTTTTGATTCTAAAACACAATTCAGGAAGTATATTACTTAAGAACTGCTTATTTTTGAAAGCTGCATTTCAAACGACTGCTCACCCTTGAATTAAAAAAAACTCCATCCAAGAGGTTTAATATGATGAATAGAGCACCACACCTTATAAGAATGTGGTCTGAATTTAAAAAGCCACAAGATGTCATAAAAAAGAATAATACAGACGAGATATCAGAGTACGACCGTTCCCAGATAATGGAAAAAGCGACAAAAGCTATTTATGAACAAAAGCCATGAAAAGGACAAGACCGGTGCAAGCGATTGAGCCTTTGATGAAGTACAGAAGAATATAAATCAATGTGCAGGTTATGGATGTGCGCAAAAATCCCTTGCGCTAGAGAAGAAAATAGAAAAAAAGTAAAAAAAATAGGAGTTCAAGAAGAACGGGAATTAAACTGATAGGATCTAACCAACTAATACACTCTTTGGATATAGTGACAGAAAAAAGTAAAAATTCAGAATTTCTAGAGAATAAAAGTCGAATGAATAGCCGAATCCATAATTCATAGGAACGAATCTTTCAAAGGCATAAAAATTGGGAGATGAGAAAATAGCAAGAGAAGAGACATGATGAAGCTGCTAGTCTCCATATAAAACTGAGATCATCGACGATGACAGGTTCAAAAGAAATCCAGAATGAAGTTACGAAAGATCATAGAGGAAAGTAAAGAAAAAAGTCACTGCAATGCCATTTGCGATAAAACAAATCACTACAGAACAGAGTTCCACACTCACTTTAAAAAAAATCATTTACCAGAATAGAAATAAAGCAATGCTTCACCTCATGTTTATGAAAAAAAGCTAATTCTGGTGGAAACAAAGTCTATTGAGCAGATGAAAACCCATCTAAATTTAGTTTTTAAAGAAAAATAAAATACCGCACTGAAACCAAGGGTTATCATAATATAAATGTAGTGAAGTGAGAGGAAAAACAATCCCAGCACCTCTCGATGAGACCGGAGTCAGGTAGATTTTTTAAAAGAACAAATGGAAAATTAAGAACCAAACAGCCATTGATTGTAAAAGAGGGATAGACGATAGTAATTAAACATAGAATCATCAAATTCCACAAGATTTTTTCTCGACGAATTCTTGGGTGTTAAATGCAGGAATAACGGGCAATAATAGCAGCAGGAAGAAAAAGAAACAAAGTATTAAGGAAAAAGGAAGTCAAAGAAAAAAAAACTATGTTCTTCTCAGCTGTAACAAGAAAAAAAAATGCAAAATATTAAGAGGAAAGTCTGTTTCATCAGAAAAGAAAGTGAAAGAGAAATTAGAGAAGAAAAGAAAAGTATGTGAAAATGCAGTGCTTGCCGTACAGTGAGGTAGAAAACAGATGATGCTTGCCGTTTAGTGTGTAATTTGCAATATTGTGCATAAATATTCAGGTCTCGTCGATTTTAAAAATTCTCGTTATTGAATGCGTTCGTGCAATTACACAATCTACTCTGCACTCGACGTTTAATCATATTCTTTATCATGTTGGACGTGGGCCAACCTCAGCAACGTGGCAAGCCCTCGTCCAGTGGGCAAGACTAGTGAAAAAAAAAAAACAAAATTGAGTAAAAATAACTGTAAGCAGTTCCTTAACAGAAGAATAGGAGTAAAACATGTAAAAATAGGTACACGAGGAGAGTTCATTCTGACTTGAACCGAACCAATCGATAAGTATGAACTATGTGAAAGAACCATTAATGAGCCGAAATTGATTGGATGGTGATCGAGTAAACAATCAATAACCATGAGTGTATCGATCGCCGTGCAGTTGAGTTGTGCTGGGAGGAATTTGTGCTGTGCTACACGCGGCGTTACTTCGACACACCGGTGGGGCGGTAATCAGCGCTAAAAATCGATAACAGCACCCTCTTCGGAGGAGAGGTAATCAAGTGACGAATCAGCCCAGCCGGCGCTGGCGCTGTGGCTCGCGGGCCAGCTCCCAGCCTCTCAAAGGACAATAAAATCACCGATCGATACCGGCTTTAGCTGCTACATGGAGATCGGTCGGTGCTCTGCTGGGCTGGGTAATCAAACACCAGCCATTGTCAGACGACGCTGGCTGGCTGGCTGGCCAGGAAGTCTCCTCGTGACGTCACCGTCGATCGATTACTTCATGAATCCACCCAGTTGCAGAATTTCACCGCAGAAGTCTCATTTCAGAAGAACACCACGGAAAATGGGGTCTGTTAGCCCAGGGTAACTAGCAGGTGAGCTGTAAGTTGTCGAGTAAAAACCACCCGGTCACATCCCCTCACACAGCCCAGTCGGCCGAGTCAATGGGCGCATTTCTCAAAAACAACGCGCATTATTGATTACCTTAATGCGAAAGACATTTAATGGCGGCATGTGTGCAAGAAACACCCGCTCCCCCTTCGGCTTACATCAACGAATCCACGGACAGACCGGCCTTACGTAAACGCACTGTGCCAAAAAATCGATACTGGTTCTTTCGGTTCATCTCGGACAAGTGTAACGGTCGCCACTCAAGAACTCTCTGGAAGCAATTCCAGCGGTAGCGGTAAATTTTACGAAGTAATCTCGGAAAAAAATCGTCTTTAACAACCTAACAGCATGAGATGGCCTATCTGCTTACTTGCATCACACTAGTACACCAAAAAACTAAATGTTTCAAAAACGATGACAAATGGATATCTGTGCATCAAATTGCAATCTCTACGCTAAACAGCAGGCATCCAAATCTCCCTCACCATTCGCCAAGTAGTGCATGGTCCAAGGTTTTCCTTTTCTTCTGTAATTTCTCTTCAACTCTTGTCCCTTGTGAAACGAACTGAGATTATAAAATATAGGAAAGAGAAAAATCCACGTAGAAATTATACGACGCGCAGAACAACGTTAACAATGTTTCAAAGTGACCTGCGTTCCATCTGTGCCTACAAGATTGCGCAACTAGCATACGACTCGACTGAGTGTTGAGAAATCCTTGTTAGAAAATGCATGTAATACAAATTGAACGGTTGTTTTTAATTTTTGCACCACCACATATTAAGATCACATCTATTTATTTACTTATTTATTTGGGTGGGAAGTTCTTGAAAAACTGGAGAAAAAGAACGCTTGAAAACATGCATGACATGCACAATAAGAAAAACTCGAGTTCTTGCCGTTTAGATTAGTAATTGCAAGTTCATCCATGAATACACTACTTCTATAATTTTCGAGATGAAAAAGAATGGTATTAATTTGCTTGGTTTAGTGAATATGACCCTAACCATGTTTAAAAATCCAGTAAAACCTCTTCGTATCGCGAAAAATCTCCCAGTCATTTAGCAGTGCGTTTAGTGCACTTCTCGCTCTACTGCCAATAGCTGACCGTATTAGTTTTGACCAAAAAATCACATTAGAGCGTTGTTCATCAATTTCGTTAAAGTTTTATAGACGTGATTCATCTTTATTATTATACTACCTACACCTAGAGTCCACATGAAAATATACCATCGAGTACAAAACCAGTAGCAATATCTGCGCCAGCTAGCTTTAGTGTTATGAATCCCGGAGATTGTTTCTGGTTGCACGTTGTTTCTGGTTGCACGTATTTAGCAACTGCTAGCAGATGGTCTCGAAACATTCCGAAATTGCACCGAAAAGACGTTCATTCAGATTGAAAAGAGATAAAATTCCATTGACAACGGAATCGAAATCTGCGCGCTACTGTCAAAACTTGCCCCAGGGAGATTACAACAATGTTGGAATCTGCGCTCAAGTGCGGAAATACGCTCCACGGTTACAGACCGCCGGCGATGTTTTCTTAATTGAAAAATTCTTACTTATTTAGCAAAGATATTAAAAGATATTATGGGACCTCTAAATAGAACTTAGGAAATTCTTAGAAAAAAAAAAGGTGGAAGGTCTTAATCTCAAACATCACTACTAACCCTCGTATCAAAAAAGGAAAAAAATTAGGAAAAGCCAGACTGGTTTGTAACTGGTTAAAAGCAAACGGTTTCCCAAATCAAACGGGCACAGTTAAGCAAATATTATGTAAAGAGTAAATGTCGTCAATAGCTGATCCTAAAGATAAACACCGTATTGTTGCAAACGACATCCTATTCCGCTCGGGACCATGCGTACATCGATCGACTACGGTGGGCCGAGTCCTTTAGAAATTTAAACTCTTCCGTTGGTGCATTTACTTCGATAATTATTTATTGCTGAGGCTTGTCAGCTCAAACCTCATCGTTTTTCACCATCCCTCCTACTACAATAAATTACACGAATACGGCACAACTGACACAAAATCGCAACAAACCGGTCCGCCCACGCGGTTTGCTCGTCGCGCTTCTCGTTTTTTCCTTCCCCTCGGCGCGCGTCACAAATCCCTGCCGTCAACCTCATAGAGCGTTCACGTAAATCGCCCCTCGCCGCGCTCTGCTTCTCTGCGCTCTCTGCGGCCGCGCGTGCATCGTGGCGCGCTCTCGCGGGTGCTGCTGCACCCGGAACGTTACGCGTCGCTCATGACCACAACGGCTTTCGGACGCCATTATAGTTGCGCGAAAAAAGCAGCTATTGGCCAGCAAAAAACCAACGCTATGGGGTCGCATGGGGTCAGGATTCTTGAGAACTGCGAAAGATGCTGGGAATAGAGGGAATATTTGGGGAAGTTGGTAAGAAGGGAATCCTCCCGTGACGTCACAGGGAAAACACGTTCCCAGAGGCGAGATTCGTGCCCAGATGGGGCCAAAAAGGCACAGCGAGGACAGGAAGCAACAAGGAGGTGGCGGTGCAGAAACGATCGCCCGATAAGGCTATGCGCATCGCACAATCCAGCAAATGACCGCCGCGCGACTCACAATTAGACCAGCCGTGACATGAGTACCACTGAAGAGGTGCGTGGATGCGAGTGGATCTGGCGCGGCGCCTATTGGCGCTGAATTTCGACCTTGTGTGTTTTCGCCTATTGTTTCCACCATTGGGTGTTTATACTCCCTTTCAAAGCTCTCCCACAATGTGCACAACCGAAGGGACTACAGTTCCTACGCGAAATTACAGAAAACAAAAAACAACCTAACATGAGCAAAGGCTGCACAGTACCTTACACCGTCCTGGAGCAAATTTAGAAGAATATTCTTTCTCGAACGCCTTTTCCCGCCTTCTTTTCTTCTCTGGCGTCTCCACAACCATCGTCCCCAGTGAAATGTCCTATTTCCAGAATGGCCGTAGGTCAGATTATTTGCAACGGGTCATGTTTTAACCAATGGCTGCAGGTCAAACAACTCGCACCACGTCACACTCTACGGAAGTTTTTGCCACGGGTCACATTTTTCGCAATGGGTCACATTCCACCACACATTGACCATGGGTCAGATTATTTGCCATGGGTCATGTCTCATTATATTTCTTTACAACATTTCTAACACATGGGTATATCCCCTGTTTACGAAAACTATTGAGATAACAACAAGTTCTTAATCCTTGGAAAGTCCTTTTTTATTACACACATCTTCTGCCAGTGCCTCTCGTTCTTTATGACAGTTGTCCGCTCATTTCGAAATTGGCACAAACACTACATAAAATCACAGAACGCAGCTCAGAAGGAATTTCTGGAAGGAGGAACTTCTCATTTACCGAGTTGTAACCAACAGTTTTTTCATTCAACTATCTACCCATTAGATTTTATTTGCTCATTACTTTTCCCCACTTTTATTCTTTCTATTAGGTTGTCCCGGAACAGTGGATTTGGTTAAAAGGAATATGCATTTCTTTAAATTTCAAAAAAAAAAACCTCGAACATGAGGTGGCGAAGGAAAAATTCTTTTTTTGTGCACTTTTTCTGCGATGTTCCACGCAAAACAACAGAAAACCTGTTTGGGCAGCTGCAAAACATCAGAAATCTTCGCTATCGATTGCATGTCATGCAAACTCTGGAATCATGGGAGCCAATACTAGTGGAGTGACGCAAAAATGCACAAAATCACTTTTACGGACCGTATTTTGCGCGAAATCACGGACAAAGTGTAGAAATCCGCCAAATCTGGAAGATGAACCTGGTCGTCAAGGCATATTTCGATCCAGGATTTCACCAGGGAATTTCTCGCTATTCCTAAAGGTTTCCAAATGAAATTTGTACAAATATGTGGGAGTGGCTCCTCTAAGCCTTCCACGAGATGCAACGAATCGCCGCAGCAAGCCGGCGCTCGTGTACTCCTCCAGAAAAAAGGCAACTTGTTAACATTATGGATTCTCGCCAAGGACAATAACTCGTCCAACGCGGTGCCACTCAGGCGCACAAGGGGCCGGGCCCGCGATGTCGATCGAAACTGCTGCGGGGAAAAGCCAGCCGCAAATACAAGGTGCGCGCGGTTTACGTCAAGTTCTGGCGAGCATTTAGTCGTTGGCGCCGTGCCAATTCGCCCAACACGCCATTGTTTAGCGCTTTCCGAACTATAAGGGCATATCTAGGACGTCAGTCGAGTTCGCGAAAGAGTACGACGCAAAACAATGGTTCAGAGTTGAGTGCTTCCCGGAAAAATATCCTTGGGATCCAGGGAACCGGGATAAAAATTGAGCAAAAAATTCAAGACATAACCCAGGAATAGTCGATGTTATACAAAAAAATAGTAATCATATTTCTTTCCAGGAACCATTTAGTATTTTTGAATGTAAGAAGCACTGCAAATACGTGGATACGCAGACTCGCAAAGAGGTCAGAGACGCAGAGGAAAGTGAAAGTGTTTGCTTCGTATTAACGTGATAACAACTAAGTACAGCATGATCCGTTGAGAACTAGTCAGCTTGGAGCCACGTAAAGTTCTGTGACTAGGAAACGAATGTTTTACTTGAAAGTTACTTGCAAGTTATCCAATGACGACTAGGATGTCTATTTCATATAGCTAAAGGTGTCCGAATATTGCTAGCCTTGTGTTATTTTGCCCTTAGAAAGAAACAAAGCAATTGATCACAGAAAAATCCTTTCATACCCTCAAAAGCTTACTTTTTTTTGTTCCAGGAGGATTTTATGAATATCCATCAACTCAGTACGATGTCAGAACGACAGCAGGACATCCTTATTCCCATTCAGAAAGCGATTTTCACATGATATACTCAGACAAAATGCGAAGTCATCATGTTGTATTCGCTCTGGGACCACCTCCTTCCTGGGGTAGTATCGATCAAAACATGTAAGAGTATCCCAGATGAAATACCTTCACTAACTCACTAACTCTTTGACTTATACGTGACCTATGAACCGAAATAAAGCGAAGGCGATAGGGTGTAGGTTCCACCCATTCTCACACGGCCACGCCCACTTTGGACAGATCCCTCCCCCTGAAGAGCCAGAAAGATGAAGCAGTTTTCTAACAACCACCGGATGAATAATATACTTTTATGCAATAGGAGAAATAATCTGTGCAAAGTTGACCCCGCCCCTTTCATGCTGGCCACGCCCATCTGTCCCTTCCCCCACGGAAAAAGCTACGTCTATTAGGTGAAGCTACGCCCATGCTGGTTAGGGGGATCTCTGAGGCCTTATACATGAAAATCCTGATCATGTCCGGATGCAGATTTAATGATGGAAAACAGGTGCACGATCAGACAACATCGATGTATCACGAGCCATTTTCCAAAATTAAATCTGTACCCGATCAGTGATCGGGATTTTCATGCACACTGCTCCTGGGGATCCTGGGATCGCGGGTTTTATTAGACTTATTTGAGCATTCACATGATAAGCTTCGGTTCAGAGGCGGCGGAAAGACAAAATAGGTTGAAGTATTAAAAAATTCCTGCAAATTGTTCAACTAGACGCCTGCTCTAATAATTCTAGGACTCCAAAAAAAAATGTTCGAGCCAAATGGAGCATAATGCCAGGATGATGAACAAATTGCTGGAGAACTAATACTTCGATCCATAAAAAAGGTATGAGAGGCATGGAAGAGCGAGAAGTGAACACACAGACACACAACCGCATCTATTCAGCAGCCGCCCGGCCCAGTAGGACTTGTGGCGCGATGCGGGCCCGAATACCAATACACTCATTACGCATTCACTTACACATGCGTGGAGTTGTTCGCTCTTCAAAATAGGCGCTGATGATTTTTCCAGGAAGGAATCCAGAAATTAGGGGATTTGGGAGTTATCAGGAGTTGGGGCAGACCATACAAGTGGTTTTGTACCATTTTTTAGAGCAGGAACGCTGCTAGCCCCGGATGAAAAGAGATACCCTGGGTAACCTACTGCCTGGGAGCCCCAAGGGTTTTGAAGCAATCTTCGGTTTTCTTAAAGTTCATTACTAATAACAGTACTAACTAATTATTGAATATGTTGACTTGTTTTCATGTTTGGAGCCTAACATTTCGGAATCGCTACTCGCCAAACTCCGATTGGCCAGCTGGAGCAGCTGACCAATCACAGAGCTCAATCCAATCGCGTTCCTCAGTTACAATGCTCCACACCATCAAAAGTGCACACTTTATAAAAGTGGTAGATACTATTGGCTTACATGTAATTTTGTTAAATGACGCTTTTTTAAAAATTACCCCTAGGGGATTCAATTAAATAACTGATTTCATTCACAAAAATAAGAATTTCAAATAGCCACGCCCCTTTCTTGGTGAAACCACACTTTTCCCCACACTTCCCATCGGGTTCCATGAATTATACTTGCTACGGTCTGCTTGTTAAATGATATTTAACCATTACCCACACGAGAAAAAATGTTTTTGGTGGGAATTTTGAAAAAAAAAAGAACTGCAACAACTTTCCGGCAAACTACATAGTAACAGCTGCATCTAATTCAATATTATGAAGAGGTGTTGAAGCATCATATCTCAATGAATTCATGAAAAGCCATGGAAATCTGGAAAATTTCCCGGACCCCCTCCGAAAAATTTCCATCTTATTTTTTTTCTAGATCATTCGCAGCGATAATAACCCATGAAACAAATGACTGCTAGACAACTTGTCGACACAAGCCACGCCCCCTCGCAACCGAAAAAAGCCATAACCAGTTTTGCTGAGAGTAGCTGCATTGTAAAGTTTTCTTGCAAAATTCCACCATAGCCGAGCGGTCAACCGCCAACTGGTACGAAGGCTCTTAGGCTTCACTAGTACAACTAGCACAAATTCGCGAATGTCCTTAGAACTTTATTCCAGGACAATAGTTCCCAGGGTAAGGATGTACTGGGTAACTGAACCTAAAATCGCCAAATACTGAGCAGAACGTAGAAATTAAGCGAAATAGTGAAATGGGCGCTAGCAGCCGAACTGAATAAGGAACAGTTGTCCTCCGCCATTAACAAAGATTCGTTCAGAAGTTAATTCACTATACAAAAGCATATATTTACACTATAGGCTAGAAATATGCTTATATGTATATGGCGAAAAAGTGACAGATAAACTTAGTCAAGGTAGCAGTTGCAGTGAGGCCACGCCCACACGAGTAAGAACAGATTCTTGGCCGACAAGGCCTAGGCAAAGGCGTTAGTATAAGCTTTCTAATGACTTTATTCTTTCCAGTAGTTCGAGCTCCATTTATTCGCTCACATTTCTTGTGAGAGTTGTCCCTGTGGGCGTGGCCTCGTGGGAATATACTGATTCATATTCTCAGTGGTAGAATTTCGCCTTGCCTTGCTGACAGTGATAGATTTACCAACCAAATCTGCAAGTACATGACCATAGAGGCTTCAAACCTAACCGTAGCTGTTTGCGGACAACTGTCACAAACTGTTCCTGGTACCATGAAACGATCCCAGTGCTTTCCTCCAAACATACACGTAGCCAGGCACACGGCAGCTATTATTGATAACATCGGAGTGCATTCAAAGAACTCGATCAGAGGACAACTCGTCCACAGAATCAGCACAAACTGTCAATTAGTCACATAATCAAGAACTATAGGCGGTTATTGATCCAATTTATTGATCGCCCAGCTGGAAATCACGTTCGCCGCGACTGGAAATAATCGATACGGTAGCGCGCACTATTAAAGGTTCCGACACCGACACTGCAGTCAGTAATTGTATATGAGGTTCGAGGAGGGCCATAAGAGGCAAAGTCGTCGCGAATCGATGACACCACAACACGGAGGAGACGACACACACGGACGGCCACATTGCCAAGGCGGTGTGTACGTACATCTGTCACAATTGTTCCTCACCAACTTTTGTCGGGCAGCAGAAAATCGTCTGTGACGTCTACAGTAACAATGTGGTGACGTCACTGATGTCACAATGCAGTTGTACTAAAAACAAAACCATGGATCAATAAGTTTTGATGTTTCTGGAAGCATTGGGAGGAGATAGACGGATTGGAGCACGTTTTGTGAGCGAAGCAGATCAAATCAGGCGGTGAGAAGGTGCAAGAAGGTGGACACGGTGGGATTACCTTCAGGATTGATCTCGTGGCCAAGTGTAGTCTCCGAGGCGCATCCAAGTAACACAACAAGCACACACACACAGGGCCGCCCTCTCCCCCCTCACTCAGAGCCCATGAATTGATCCGTATTTCGTGGCAACTAAGTTTTTCACTTGCACTCACTGAGCGCCACCGCTTGTCCACACTCGGCTGGCTCACCTCAGCACCTGCAGAAGCTCACCTGATGGAATGAGCTCAGCTCAATGGATCCGTAGGTTCCCGGGAGTTTCAGGGTCAACCTGGTGCTCCTCAGCTGGGAGATCCACTGATCAGTGGCGGGTTTGTCTCCGGAAAACGCAGTACCTAGCCGGAAATCCAGGATAGGTAAGTCTCCTTATCGAAATAGGTAGAATACTCGCCATATCTGCTGAAGAAAATGGCTGTTGAGGATAATCAAGTGCAGCAACTTATGCTGAGGAAACTCGTCCATTTCAAACTAGCAGAAAAGGCACCATCTCTCTCTTTCTAAACTTCTAATACGGCCATTAGCTCTCAGAATCTTTTGGGAGCCCAGAGCGATCAGCTGAGCTTAGGTGGTGGGGAGGGGGGGGGGGGAGATCCTCAGCTGAGCTCATCCCCTCAAGGAACAAACATCCTGGAGATGCAATGAGAGTTCCGATATACTTGGGACCGGAAAAAACCCAACAATTCAATTCTTTTAACTATTCATTCAGGATTTGATCCGAAGAGTTCGAATATTTGAAAAAGAGAGATCTAAATGCCTAGCTATCATTCCTAAAGGATTGTATTGCTCCATCTCTTTCAAAGCCCGCACTGTGGACTTATCCAAAGTCGAATTTTCGAATAAATCAATGGGTATGTAATCCCTTATTCGGTCCTAAGTATAATTTCTCACAAGTGCATTTGATAGGGATTGATCGAGCTCCTCCTTTAGTCATCATTTCATTAATGCAAACATGCTAGAGACACCACAAGCTCAAGACCCTTTGGGATAGAATCCATGAATTCCTTGTTTCCTAGGATAAACAAACTAAATCCAATTTTTGAGGAGCAAAGGCTTAGTGGAGCATACGTAGCTTCGATAGATCCAAGGAAAGAAATACTAAAGAAATTTCCCAAATTCTTCTGGAATTAGCGCTGGTAAACTTTAACCTTAGCTGGGCCGGGTAAGGTGTCTTACCCCTTGGTCCCTTCATAAGTACTCTTACCTAACGTTAGCAAATCATCTTTGCAACAAGAATCCTTCACGATCAGTTGGTGAACCTTACTTCACGATTAAAGGCCTACGAAACCCTGAATCTCGACGGGGTTTGTCAAAATCCAGAATACCTCATCTTACACGGAGGAGCTGGGCATATCTCCGTTCCAAGTCGTCTTTCCCCTGGAAATTCCAAAAAAAATTTTTCTGGAAAAATGGACTGAAACTTCACTCTCACGCGATCAATTCATAAAAGGACAGAATTATGGCAAAATGCCAACAAAACATTTGCCATTTTTTGCCAATAACCTCAGAAAATTAGCGATCTCCCCATAAAGTGCCCCAAACTAGCAATCATCAGCCCATCACAAAAGGTATCGTCTAGCGGTTATACAGTCATACCGTACATCATAAACCTGAGCATCATTCCCATAACGATGCTGCTAACGACACCTTGATGAAATCGTCGACAAAACATAGCTGAAAACCCGTCGTTCAGTCGTTCAGTCAGTCAGTGCATTGCACGACGACAACGACACACTCACTGACTGTCTGTCCATCCATCCATCGATTCGGGACGCGTTACATTTCCGCCCTATTACTGCAGTAATGTGCTAACAAGTTGTTCAGACCATTAATGAGCTGATAGAGAGCTGAGGGCTCCATCAGAATGATAAGGACCCCAAAAATGGGATGAGACTAACGAAATGGACAGAGGCCATGATGAATTGTTGACTGGGGAGGATTCCAGGATTTCGGCGGGAGTTTCAAAAATGGATCAGAGGAAGCAAGTGAAATCATGAAGACAATGAAGCGATGACGTCGCAGACCATAAGGTGAGGGCCAGACGATGACGGGGGGCTGGGGATGGTGGCGGACGAGAGCCATATAAGAAGCAAATGCGGGGTGCGGGGAGCGAAACACACCGAGAAATACCACTCCTCACACACACAGACACACACAGGGCGAGCGTCGAAAATCGATAAACAAGCCAAACAAAACAATCACGTTGCTGCTACTCATGCTACTTGGACTGGTCCAGCTCCTCGGGCTGAGCTGGAACAGCTCGCACTCCGGCGGCTCAGGCTCCATAGCAGCTCGGCAAACAGCCGACTGCCATCACTGGCTCGCCTGTCAGCTAGGGTGTAGATCAAAAAATCGCCTTGGATAAGGATCCTTGGACAAAGGACGTGGAATGGTGACAGAAGTCCAGCACAAACCTGACAAAAGCCCAGAATCGCTGCTGGCGCCGCGCCCGTGGCCCGCGCCAGCGCCGTAGCCGTCCGTCGCCTAGTCGTCGTCATACGTTAGCATTACATCCATCCGCACACCTAGTTCCAATCTGCCCCGATCAGCTGCCTCCATATCGACCGATAAATGGCCGGCTGGCTGGCTGACTGACTGGCTGGGACTGACTGACGACGCCGGGGCCTCGCGCCATCTCCGCCGCCGCCGCCACCACCACCGGCGTCTTATACAGTTCCGCTACGAGACAACTGACTCGACTGCTTGTCCAGAAATTTCCAGGACGCTGGCGTTTCTGGCAGCGGAATGGCTGCTACCTCTAGAAGATGAGGTCCATCAGATGAAACGGGCCCAAATCATGAAATTTATTTATTTATTTTTTACAATTGAAGTGCGCCGTTAAAAATGATAGAGCAGATACTGTAGCATAGTATATCATAGAGAAATCAACCCAGCAGGTGATGTGGTAGAGCATTCAGGCTAAATACAAGTAATAATATACCCGAATTCCCCTGAAACATGATTTATTCTCAGTTTGACAGGGAAACATCTCGAAATTACGGGGAAGTGAGCTCAGCAAGCATCAGCCATTCATAGCTTTGGGAAAATCTGTCCATTTTCACAGAAATTTCATGAAGCCACTTTGGAACAAAAGGGAATCGTTTCAGTAAACTAGACAATACACCTGTGTCAGAAGACAAAGCTAATTCTGCATTTTCCCGAAGATTCGGCGTAATTCGCTTTGCTCCAGGACATGGTTACCAAATTGCGAGAGAAAAGACTCATGAGAAACAAAGTTAGTGAAGCAATCGTGCTAAAAAATCCTTAAAAAACATAAATTCTCTAAAAATGCAGTTATTAATTACTTTGTTTTGTTTATATTAAGAAAAAGCAACTGGAACGGAATTATTCGCACGAAAAATCTGTTAAGATCACGGTAACCACGGTCCACTAAATATGGAAATTTCTTCGTGAAAAAAAAAACGCTAGAAATTATTTTTTGTAGCATTACTCGCGTCAGGTTCCTCAATGACACAAAGGAGTAGAAGGATACTGTGTAACGTTTTGTATTTTTAGGCACTTACGTTCCCAAGTGTTTAATTGTTATTTTTTTCATGGGCAGTGAAAGCTTATCCCCGAATGGAAAAGAATTTCACCGCTTTTACAAAAATACTGGTGAGAATTCACAGTAAACACTGACTTAGCCTTACTTGTAGCTAGACCTGTCCCAGGAAATACTGACGGGTGTGGCACATGAGAAATCATTAAAGAAACTAGGAATCCACAGAGGAACCTAGGACCAAAGCTGCTGCCTACGCTGCGTGGACAAGTACCAGAACCCAATCCTACTATTTTCAGAATATTTGACAATTCAGAAATTCTGGGACATTTTAGAGGGGAATCCAGACAGAACGCTCCTGTTCAGTACTTATAATATGTACATATACCTAAACATGTCCACGGAAATGTGTACCAGGTGAAATTCCATGGAAACCACATGGAGGAAAAATGCAGGAGAAGTCAAGAGATGAATGTTAGCCAAAATCCATGTGACCTGTACTTTTCATGAGAAATGTAGGTTAAATTCAGGGTGATTGCGCAGTCATGGACTTTGAGATCATGTGGGGCTTAATGGAATGAATCTTGCAAATAAATCTTCCTGAAAGGACGGCAGTATTTGCGCAATAATCCAGAAAGTCACTGTTTTCTCGAATTTTATCGCGTCTATCGCTGAATCTTTAGAAATTCAGCGTCTTGGAAACTTACGAAAATATACCTAAAACCAGAAAAAATGCTTTACTCGTCCAAATGAAAAAATCCATGAGAAGACCATCTAAATTTTAAATATCCTGAAGCTTCTCCAGAACGGAAAACACATTGAGGAGGAGACGTTTCCATTGATTTCCACACCATGAACAGTGCAATGGAATAATTTATAGTCGGGTGAATCCTCACCCAAACAAAACCCGCGATCAGAGATCAAAAACCAAAACATGCTCAATGGATTCCAATGATTCCGAGGAACACCACAATTTACTGCAGTAACTATAAGATTCTGGACTTTTCTGATCAAGGCAGACCAATTTTCCCGGGAAAAGTCCAATTTTCCACAGCTGATTTTTATGGTAAACCCTCCTAGATCCGCACTGGTGTAAGCTGGATGACCCCTGGTACCTAAGGACCTTTCCAAACTCTAGAGACCAAAGGTCATGTAACGGTAGGCAGCTTTCCATGACGCCCTCACTAAGCTCCGTGAAAACTCGTCCGCAACCCGAAAAGTCGCGTCAACGCGGCCACAGCGCTGTTGTTATGCACAAAACATGCGTGAGCGTATGCGCGTGTCGCTGAAGATGCTGGCCGCCGAGCGGTACTGATGAGGAAATGAGGAAAAACGGAAAAACAAACGAGGAAAACAACGGAAACAAAGAGGCGCAGAGCAGACAAAGGCCACAGGGTCCCGGAGCAGCAGTGGGACCATCAACTCGCAACACGACAATTTCAGAGCGATCTCCGGACGACCGACGACGCACCTGGGGGCGAGTAACTCAATCAATACGACCGCCATCTCCACACTCGCTCTCGGCCCAGAAAAGGGGGTCAGTCAGCAGGCAGGTTAGCAGCCGCCGGTACGTGTAGTTACACGCGCCGGCCGTCGCATTCTCCACACTCCGCTGCTGCTTCCAGGTAGAACACGGGGGATCCGACCGCGGGGGTCCCTCGATATGCGCAATATTGGTGTCATCCAACTCGTCGTGATATCAGTGAGCTGCTGATCCAGCATTCAGCAAAAATAGAGCTCTCCAGGAGGATTTATCACTTCAAAAGTAATGCAGATCATTGAGGGAAAGTAAAAGCTGCAGAGCCTGTGTCAGGATCAAAGAAAAGGAAGAAAATCCTAGCGCGACCCGAGTCTCATTATCAGCTGTGGAAGAAATTCCCCTAGCTATTGTATCGAAGCACAGAAAGCTCCAAAATCACCGGATCAGCTCAAATTTTGACGATTTTGATGAAGAAAAATGAATGAACAACCGATATTTCTTCCTAACCATGCGAAGAACATGACTAAAAATTTGAAAAAAAAAACAAAACAAAAGGGAGTTCCGGATCATTAAGGATCCTTGCAAGGGGCCAGAATTTGACTTAGAATTCTAGTGGATTATCACCACAGATTAAATCATGGGAGGATTATAAAGAAACTCTCATGCTCGAAATTTCTGTACAAATATAATTTTTATTTTGTTTTTTTTCTCTCCTCGCTTTCTTTTCTGTATTGCTACCCTACTTGGATAACCACACACCTCCGTTATAAAACTTCCTTTTGATTCTACTTTTACAAAGTCTGATTTTTGAATATTCTTAGCCCCTTTTCTCAAATATTCTCCAGTTTTTATTTCATTTCCATCTTCTAAGTCATTCTTCCTTCCCTGTTCCCACCTTCCCCATCCATTCAGTACTTCTGTCAAACCTTATAGAGTAAGATTGACCAAATCTTCATCAAAATTTTCCGCTTTTCCTATTCCTCACTCTCATTTTTACATAATTCCTCTTTTTTTTTTAAACAGATCATCTCTTTTAAAATTCAATCATACATCTTTTAGACGCCCTTGCCATTCGTTTCTCGAAAGTCATGCTTATGACAAAATGACGTTATTGCAGTCCTCTCTCTCTCTCTCCTTCTCTCTCTCTCCCTCTCTCTTCCTTTCTTCTTCTCCTTCAGTCTGTACATTTCCTCCACTTCCGTCTCCATCTGTTTCCTTGGTCGTCAGTATCATTTACAGCAGTGAAAAACACAACATTTTCCCTCTAATTTTTCTGATTCTTAATTTTTCACTTTTAACCTCTCTTTCTTCACAACTTCCCTGTTACCCTACAAGTTTCCGAGCCACCAAGGTAAAGCCAAACTTCCCGACATCACTCGAACCACAGACATAGCTTATTTTGCACAAAATCCACTGGGGTCCATGGAAAAATCCGAAATCCTCTGGAATGGCAACGATTCGCTGTGTAAACCTGTGCGTCGTTCAACGGACACTCCACAAAATCGCCTCTGGTCCGGTTATTGCAGCTCGTTGCGAGATGCACGACCAGTCACCTACCGAAATGGTGTTGTTGCGTGATCGTACCAATCCTTACAGTGTACCTTATACAGTAGCCATGTGATATTTGAATACATATCCACGGAAAAAAGGAAAATATGCTGCAGTGAGAGGGGGAGGGGAGTCAAAAATGACAGGGGAGTAAATAGCAAAAATTGAGGCCAGCATCAACTGCTGAGTTAACCAACAGTTGACCTAATGGGTTA
This sequence comes from Ancylostoma caninum, assembly GCA_037903475.1. Taxonomy (NCBI): domain Eukaryota; kingdom Metazoa; phylum Nematoda; class Chromadorea; order Rhabditida; family Ancylostomatidae; genus Ancylostoma; species Ancylostoma caninum. Next base: position 248,933 of record JBAJFG010000529.1, read on the forward strand.
ACCATACCAAGGTCCGAACTGACACGTCTCCATGGGTGTTACCCAACGATTAAGTGCCTAGAACCGAGCTCTCAGGAGAAATCTATCCGAAAGCGACTGCAATCCGATCCTCTTCACATCCTACCATTCTCCTCTCCAAATGGACAACGACTCAAGCAGCAGTCTTCTCTTATTATTCTTCTCAGATTGCCAAGCAAGGGAAAAATGCGGTATTGACGATGAGGCAGATTTTGGCTTTAGGGCTAGTAATTGTAAGGTGTTCACATGAGGTCCGAAAAAGACCTTTTTGCATGAAAACAAAGCTGTGGAACCCAAATCAAAGTCTTTCATCTTCTGGAAGAAAGAAGACCAGCTCCTTCAAATATCAAAATCTGCCAAATCAACTCATTTCATAACATAAAATTGTGTGCAAAGTGGTATTCCTTATTAAAACGCTGAAGAGTTAGAGGTACCAAGAGTAAATTATTGCTTCAAAGTCCAAAACCCTGAAAGAATTATTGAGTCTTTCTCGGAATATAAATATTCGGCCTCCTTTTTTGGATTCTGGATCCAAAATCAAAATCAAGGAACATGGGAGTTCCCATTCAAGGAGTAGTTCGAGTGACTATTTCAGGATGAAAAGTCACTCGAAGCGAATCTCTAAAGATCCACAGAGCGAGTGACCGACAAAAAGAAGCCGTGATAATTCTTAGAACATGCAAAGTTTGGGATTTAATGAAAGAACAATGTGCTTTATCAGAGCCCTATGAAAAAAAAACCCAAAAAAGTAGCTAAATGAAGAAATCGTTTTGTTCGAAAGAAAAAAAACGTGGCTAAAAGAGAAAAAAATTCTAGACAATTATCATCTTCCTCTCAGCTAATCAAACACCAGCAAAATTCCAAAGATTTGCATCTATGAGTCATAAATACGAACTTTTCTTCCCTTCAGAAAAATGAAGAGAAAGGGAACTATTATAGTTTCAGCCCATACTCATTGTCTTGGCTTCAACATAGGAAAGAATCAAGAATAAAACATTCCCGATAAAGAAGAAAATGAGGAAAAAGGAATAAGAATGAAAAAGATACTGAAGAAAAAAAGAAGGTGAAGAGAAAAAGAAAACTCAAGAATGATCAAGTTCGCCCTTTGCCCGCTGAGATGATTCTAAGACCCTGCATGTATGTATACAGGTCAAGTTAAGCTGAAGGGAATCTAGATAACATACTTTAGCATAAAATGAAAAAAATGAGGAGAATCCACAAAAAATTAGTGGAATACCTACTTAGCAATGGAGCAACATTTGAAAGACCTAGCAATGGAGTAAGATTATTCTCAACCTGAGAAATTCCGGGACAGAACTGGAAATTTCATATACAAAAGAGGTCTTGAACCGATTAAATTCATGAATATGGAAGAATTTTTGATTTTGGTGATATATGGCACACCGTGCTGCGTTCCCAGATAATCGAAAAAATAGGTAGGAAATTTTAGAGAAGCTTACAGAAACATAGACGGCAATAACGCATAAATCTACAGTCTAAGAAATCCAGAAACTCGTCAATTTACCGAAATGGTTCCTAAAAATAGGTAGGATGTCTAGCAATTCAAAAAGCTTTTATTGCATCAACCCTGAGCTCTCCTGAGCCTCTTATCAAGTTTTTTCCTTTCTACGATCAATAACTATATTTCAAACAGCTGGCTGGAGGTTTCACAAGGTCATTTTAAAGCTGGTTCCAAAGAGAAGAAAAAAAAACGTTTGAAAAAATGAAGGATTATACATAATAACAAGCCAAAACTCATCTCTGAATGCGTTAAATTTTAAATTCCAGATATGTATATAGAGTAATTCTCATGAACTGGTTAAGTACTTGGCTAACTTCAAATCACATTCTCTTTATATAATTTATCTTCTTCTCTTGTTGTCATGCTTCTCATTCGGAAAATCCTACAAACAGTCTCTCAAAGCATTTAAGGCATAAAACAAACTCTATTCTTAGAAAACGGCCCTTCCCTCATTCCTGTGAAAAAATTGCTTATTCTTTTGTAAATAAACAACAATCGTGGTAAATAAAATAGAAAAATCCGCGCCAAGGGACCGTCGGCTCGCAGCCATCTGCCCTCATCAAGTAAATGAGCCGCCGCGGTGGCGGTTCTGGAACCTATCTCCAATAGAAGTCATGCAAATCGATGATGCACACACACATTAGGACGCCATCTGCCACAACGAATCTCCGCTTTGACAAGATTGCAGCGCGGTAATTTCAAATTTCACACTTGCGAGGAGGATAACAGCATTCAGAGATGAAAAAGGTAGGAAACACAGAGAAATTGAAGGAAAACCCCTCAAAAAATGCAAATAACTGCCAGTTTTTGGCCCAGAAATCAAAGGCGAAAAATCAATGGACTGTTTCTGGCATATTCCACGGCCAATGTTATGTACACAACAGCAAAAAGCTCGCTGAGCAACACGGAAACCGCGTGATAAAAGTCACGAAAATCAGTGGATGTCATCACGTACAAAGCAGCAGAGGGAGGTGAACTTTACCCCATCACACATGACGACAAAGTACAAGGAGTGATGAAATCTGGTAAGGTTCACTGATAAAACCTCTTCTGAGTTCTTTTTTTTTTTTGGAAAAACCGCTTTCCTGATTGGCTCACAATTAGAGACAGCCAATAACGAGGGGCAAAGGTGTGAACGAGTAGCATGTCGTCGGAAATTTAAGGTTGAAATCCCAGGAATTCCAAAATAAGCAGTTTTGGATAGTTATAGCTCTGAACTGGCATCAGGTTGAAATAATACAAGTACATGAACTGATCAATAAGAATCGAGTGGAGACAGTGGGAGGAGCCTGGCACAAAAACACATCTAACCATAAAAACGATTACGTGAAAACGGGCCATATGCATAATCGGGATTGCACATCGCAAACGTTTTAACGTACCCCAATTTACCCCTTACCTGGCTTCTATCAGTATGATTACCCACACGTGACGTTGTCTATGTCCAGCTGCTACCCATGGGTACGAGCTTACACATCCTTTCAATGGTACATGCGCTCGATTTAAAGGAGAAAACCGCAAATGTGGTGGCAGAAGGATCAACAGATCAAAAATGGTGAGAAGCTCCGCTCGTTTTTTGTTAATTACTCCAGAGCAGCCAATGGTGGGAAACTCCGCCCACAAGTGTTCTCAAACAGCCAATAAGATGAAAGGTGAGCCTGGGAGAGGAAGTATCGATCAGAAAACCCGACATAACGGTCGAATAACAAAATATAATAAAGAGGTGCGAAGAAATTGACTGAACCAATCACAGCGGCCATCAAATTATCAAATTTTGATAGGCCCCTCCCCCATACCGCTCTCCTATTGGTCCATTCCCTAAAATGGGCAACAGAGAAAAAGGCAGGCAGCAAAAGTGTTTTATTTATGAAATTCTTCATTGGACATGCGCGTTTTTCATAAAATAAAGTCGCCAAAACTTTGATCTATCAAATACAAAGTTTATTTGAACCCCGTGCCCCCCCCCCCCATTTTCCTAAAAATTTTGTGATTTATCTAAATAATCCGGGAATGGTTAGAAGTAAAATGTATAACTTTATGAGAATAATTTAATTTGAAGGTATGATTTTATGGAAAGCTGCGGTACTCCCACAATAACGCCACAGCCACGAGTTAAGCATTAATATTCCGTAGCAATTCATCACATATTGCCATACTACTTAGAATATACGTCCCCATAGACTAAATTTGCCATTTCTCCGGAAAAAATAATCGTTTATGATCCCCAGGAAGCGTTTGTGCAGTCACGTACACACTCAGAGCTCAGAGATCGTTCGCGGTTGGCAGTGCGCCAACGCCCCGCCCACCGTCGCCCCGCCCACCGCTGGGAGAACTCTTAGAGCAGAGATCAGTGCGGGTGCACAGCGTTGCACTGATGATGACGTCGCAGTGGTCAGTGAGATTTGAAATTGGTTTACCCGGCTGGGTTTCCTCTGCGTCTATGACTTTTGGGGTTTAATGGTGGATATAGTTCCTGGAAGGGAATTTAATGTCCCTTAGTTGGAATTGTGCTGTTCCTCATGAGCAAAAGCCCCCGCAGCTGTTCTATAAGCGACAAGTTCCTGGAAATTGTTATCCAGGCAGTTCATTTCGTAGTCAGTCACGGAGTGTGAAGGATGCGGAAAGAGCGATGACGGGGCGGGCGCGGGCGGGCGGGCGGGGGGAGGCGATGGCCGGGGCGAGATGAAAAACTGGCAAACATCAGACCAATCAATGCCCTACTCTACCAGCAACGAGGCCTTCGTCGGTTCGTTGTCCACAGATTTCACCTTTGAGAGCCGTGGACTCCAGTTGGGAGCTAAACGTGGGCTTGGACCATTAATTTTGGGACAATCTTTATGAGCTCCCGGAAAGTCCTGGATCCCTGGACTGACGGTTTTTGTATTGGTAGAGCTATAACCAAGAATGTTAGCTCGATTTAATTCGGATAATGTTTCGGCTTAGTCGCCTGAAATGAGATTTCCCGAGCATCAGCTGGGTATCCCCCAAAAAAGTTGGGAGGGGAAAAAGGCAAAATGTCAAGGGACTGAAAACTAGTACGAAAACTCCAGACGAATCGGAGGTCGAAGCGTCCATGAAAAAGAAAATCTTGCAGAGAAACCACGCCCACTTCAAGGAAACAAGAGCTGACGACATCCTACTGACGGAAACAGCGGATTTGTGACTAGGAAAAGCAAAGATCGTAAATCTTTGGAGAAGAAAAATGACCAGAGAAATCCGCAGATCCAGGAGATCAGAGAACTAAATAGAACAGCCTATGCAGAGTTTTAAGGAATTTTAGAGTAAAACAAAGCTTTGCAACTCGGAGTTCAAAAGATCAAAGACCATATTCCAAGTATAGCGATAGATTCCATAGCTCCCGATGGCATAAACTACGTTTCCTTTCGACCTCTGGGCCCGGATGCTTCACTGGTGGGCTGGGTAGTCTCATACCCATGGGTATGATTCATTAAGGAATCTTTTATTTTACGTAAAAGATTCTTCAAAACATGAGTATTAGTATAAAATGCGCTCCAACGCTAATCCTATGCGGAAAGTGCAAATTTTTTGACGATTTTTTAAACACCACATATTATCGGCGGATAATCTGGCACCGATCCAAATCCCCGCCTTCAAAAAATTTGGCAATGCTCCTGGTTAAACTACAGAGGGTCGTAAACCGAGGGATCCGGATTCAGAATTTTTTTAAAAAGCGGAAGTTTTACAGTAACCTCTACAGTATCAATGGAAAAAGTCTCAAAAATGTGTGACCCTCAAGTGTTGGAAAATTTTCAAACTAACAGGGACACCAATCACAAAACGAATTTTTTTTTGAAAGAACAAGTTCTCAGCGCTTTGACCTACAATCTACTGTATTCCTACCGTAACCTTGTCTTCATTGGATTAAGTACCGTAGCCTCCTTAGTGTGACATCCCTTTGGTGTTAGCGCACGTGCTTAACATGCATTGAACATCGTACTTCACCTAACAATTAGAAACAAAAAGTGAATGCACATTTTCTACAGTATCCCTAGGTCTACCGTAACCCAGACGCCATTCAGCAACACTTATTACAGTATCACTGCGATAGGGGTCCAAGCACTGCGGCCACGAGAAGAGACATACATATTTGTAATTGTGATCAAGTGTACACATATCGTGCCAGGACACCACGGACGAGTTCACACGAACACCAAACGATGACGTCATAGGGGTTAGTGGACAAATGGCAAGAAAAAACCCATAGTGGGTTTATCGTGGTGGACCAGAGGGCTAGTGGCTTGGCAGAGTGCCAGAAAAATTTGACGTGTACATTCCTGTGGGAAACATGTTCGAAACGGAAGTGACGTCAAAAGTGGGCGGTGCTTGGAGAAATTGGCGCCGTTCCAAGGAGTTGATCAGCTGGGGATTGTACTGTCCCAGTATGACTTGATCAACAGTGTATGGGAGATTTGTAGGGATTTTGAAGGTGGAGCGCTTGATCTACAGCTAGGGAAGGACCGATGGGATCGTGGGGAGGGTACTGTAAGGTACTGTCAGGAAACTGTAGAGGAATAGAACCCAGCCGACCAATGAGAATCGTCGCCACTGGTGAGCGTCCCCGGAACGCCGGAAAATCCGGACAAACGGGCGCCGGTCGCTGGGAAGAGGTTCCGGCCAAGTAGTCTGAATTGCCGACACCGTTGTGGACCGAGAAGGCTGACACTGGTGCACACACTATGAAGGGGCAACAGACACACACACCGAATTATCGATCAGCTCGCTGTCTCTCTTCGCTTCGCTGCTGCTGCTGCTGCTGAGCGGCCCGCGCCTCTCCGGTGCGGGTGCGTGTGTTGGCTGGCTGGCTGACTGGCCGGCTGGAGAAGAATTTGTATGATTATCGCCGGCCGCTCGGCCTCGGCCGCGCTTGGCCAGCCGCCAACTCACTCCAACCACACCGAAACCACCTAGTGTGACGGCTCGTACGACTCGTCACCACCTGCTCGACGCGCCGGTCACGCTCCCGACAGCGTCACGACAGCGCAGCGACCGTTCGCTGCCGGCGTCCACCGGTGTTGTCGAAAATGCCACCAGTCACCTGAAAAACAACTTCACCGCATCTGTTTTCATAGCTAAACAGCGCCCGAACGTGCTGTTTGCAGCTCGTTCTGGGGAGTTTATGGAATTTCCGGGGAAGAGCGGTTGTTACGGAATAACATATGGAAATGTCCGAAAGTAAAAACGTCTCGGTACTACCGCAGGTGTCTACCGCAACATAGCTAAGGAGGGCAGCCAAAAGTCGATGGTTCATTACACACCTCAGCAAGCACAGAAAAATCCTTTTGAGGAACGAGATGGACGGAGCTGGATCACATACTTTTACGTTAGAATTCCGAGCGTTTCAGTCCAATAAGTCTCTGGAACAATGAGGCGCAGATGAACATTGCTGTCGAAAATTTCTTGGGGGAAGGCGAGGTCCTGAACATTCCGAAATTTCTCGGATTCATTTCTTAGCACTGATACAGATTAACCAGAAGATCTCAAGTATCCATGAATCATAGCTGGTAACTCTTAAACTCTTAAATGCTGGCATAAGAGCTAGAGCCGCCGGGAAATTTAGAGCAGAAATGCTTTGTTGCTAAAGCTCTCGGAAAAATTAACGGGATGTTTTTCCTAAAACTGTCATGAGAAAAAGTTCTTCGAGGAAATTCCAACTGTGCTTTTTTTTTCAGAGGACAAAATAGTGCCAATGTACAAGAGTTCTTCGAGTCATTTTGGCCCTACTTGACTAGCTGCAACATTAAAGCTCAACTTCAGCAAGGATAAGAATTTTAGGCGAAAAAAAAAAATAAAGATTTACATATTCATCCACTTGTCAATATGCTGCTTATTTTTTTGCTACGGTACTTCTTCTACAAAAACACTATTGTCAAGAAACTTGTTCAGTATCTGCTACGATGCTTCTTTCTACACTGAAACCACGAGGTGTGTCAAAAGCGTTGGAACAAGCATAATTCTCTGCTAAAATGTGAAGAAGAGGAATCTCAACCTAGCAGTCAAAAAGTTACTTGTATGCAGCTTGATTGCTAACACAAATTCCATTATATTTTTTCGAGAACATCTCTTTAGTAGCGGAACAAAACTGGAGAAGAAGATGTGGGAAGATGCCGATTCAGACACGCAAGCAGTTCCTCGACATTGTTTCTCTCCAAAATTTTTAAGCCAACTTCAAATTTCTGTGAAGATGGGAAACGCCGAAGAGTCTGGAATCCAGAATAAATGCAGGAATTATTCCAGATGAATTAGTAGGAGCGAAGAGAGGCAGTCTCATAACTATTGTGGTAATAGTGAAGCGCATTACCTCGAAACCTCTGAGGTTTACCATGTACGCATGGGAAAAGACCAAAGCGTTACGTTTATAACAATAAAAAAGAAAAAAAACGGGGAAAAATTTCAGTACAACATCAGAGATTTGTTGCTCTAATGCGAATTTCCCAAAAAAACCTAAATTCCCAAAAACAGAAGCGAACAGGGGTATCAATGGTAAAGCTGTACATTACCCAAATTATATTTCTGGAGCTTCTTTGTGTTTTTTTTACAGAAGGATGCTTTATCTATTGATTTTAGAATTTTCAACTCTCTACATAAATTTATGGAGAAAGTGTGGACAAAGCCAGGGTTGCGCTTGAGTCAACACTTCCACCCCCTTGTTCGGTACCTGTATATACCGTAAAAGGAATCTCGGAAAAGAAAAATGAGACTTATACTTATGAGTATGCAGGGGATAAGACAAAATGAAAAGTTCAGTCCGCCTGGCAGATAGTCTTACAGTAATTTCAGGGCGTAAAATGGAATTAAGTTTGCGCATAAATATGCTAGAGACAACGAACTAAGTGGTCATGGTCTGTCGAACGTTGAACATACTAACAGTGCCGATTTTGACTTCAGAGAAGGTGATTTGGATTTATCGTGCTTGGAGATTACGGTAATACTGTCTGCTCACCGGCCTAGACTTTTCATCTTGTGGGGATAAGTGGTGTTCGTCGAGTTCTTCTTATTTTTTCCTTCACAGTTTCATAGAAATATTATGCTTGTTCGAATACTTTTAATGTACCATGAACAGCATGTGGACCATGATTCCAGGTTGAGAAGCTTCCAGAAGCGCCAGGGATAATCCACATCTTTCCTGAGATTCAAGGACTCACTATATGAGTCAATATATACCTGAGAGCCACTTAATCGACATAAACAATATGAATAGCGTGAGAAGTCTTGGAACAGCTCGTCCTTGGACAGCATTTAGCAGCTGTCACTAAGCAACCGACCTACTTACTAAGAAAAATTGCGCAGGGGACAGCTCTAATGAAGTTTCCTAGTAAAAACAACGCAGTAAAAGGGGAAATATTAATGAAAACCCGGGCAACTTGTCATTCCACGGAAAAGGGGTTGAGGACAAGGATGTCATCCTATTTTGGGAAAACGGAAATTTTCTGGTCGATCAATAAATAGATCCAAAAAAAATCCTTTCCCTAGCCGCAAGTCTTGCTTGAGGTGAATCAACCCCCAAGCCATTCTTCTCATGGTATGACATCAACTCCAAAGTTCGACCAATCAATAATCGGTAGCCACGCCCCCAGTATTTTCTTATCTCAGCAGATCGCCCATTTCACCCCTGCCGGCAGCGTTCTTTGAAGCGAACTGCAACAGATACTCAGTCGAGATACGCAGCGAAAAGCTCGGATTACTCAGCAAGTGGTCCACATTACATGTTGGCGTCCGGCCATGCCAGTAATTACATTGCGACCCGGCATAATTGACTTGTCGGTAACAATTGGATAACCTTGACGAGAATCACACACACTCATATAGTCACTTTCTGCTACAAGAAGGGGTAGGTGGACAACTGTCACAAAAAATTCTAAGAAAATGCTGCCAAAAGAGATAAAGCGTGGACTTAATCACCCGCATAAGCGGCTAATCCGGATCTTCAGGTCTTAGCAGGGATTCTAAGCAGAGCTGGGGAATGTTTTAGCAGATTAAATGATGGAGGCAGACGTAAACTGTTGGTTGATCTCAAGTTGAAGGGGTGTATTTGTTGAAAAAAAAGGAGGGTGTCCAGAAATTTTAAAAAAATGTTCGGGATCCATTGCTAAAAGGCTATGCCAAAGACATTCACAGAGGGAGAGGATGTTCTAGTCAGGGCAGCTCTGAGATTACCCCGAGTAAATGTGTCAACATCCTCAAATTTACCCATCGTCAACACTGGCGCTCACACGCTTACCCTGGGTAATATCATTGATGTATGCGGTCTCAGTGGGCGGGCAAGAAAATATGCTACCTGTCCAAGCATGTGAAAGCTAAGGTTGTAGATTAGAGCTACTAGCGCTCTCTGAGCGAAACCAATCAATAGCAGGCTAGTAGGACCACCACCATCCCGCCAAACGTCATAGCTTTGCGTTTCGAGGTGGAGTACCCTGCTTTACCGTATCAGAACGAAGTTCTTGCATTTACAGCATCAGCGAACCAATGAATTTTGGGGCGGGGTTTGTCTTTGAAGGGTGCTGTGATTGAGCTCTGTGATTGGTCAGTGGATGAATTGACCAATCGTAGAGCTCGGCCGCACTGCCTCTCTGAGTTACAGCTCATGACCCCCAAACAATTTTGCCGCCCCACCCCTGCCACGCCCATTTTTTTCCCTTGTTCCTCTTTCTATCTCTCCCCCCCCCCGCTCTTCTCCCCCACCCTCTCTGCGCCTCCTTCTTCATCAGTAACGCCACGTTACATTGAGGGCTGCCCTTCTGGCCCCACATGCATGATTGAGATTACCCAGGATAGACGTATAGGATAGACGTGCTAACTCCACAAATTTACCTATGTTTAGCACGAGCATCAATATGGTTACCCTGGGTAATTTCAGTGGTTTATTCGGATCCTGAAGACCTACAAACATAATGCTCAATTAACCCCGCCCATATTTATATCACATTTGGGTTGAAATTAAGATTGCGAAAGCCCAGCTGTTATCTCACAACTGTGGAGAATTCCTGAAAATATTCCATGACTCCGAATATTGCAATATATGTACCTGAAAATCCACTCCACAAGCGCGCGGGGGAGAACCACGCCCACCTTACATCCTGGCGGCTTCGGTGCGGTAAACATGGCGAATCAGCATAATGGGTCGTACCACCACAACCTAAATAAACACTTTTTTATTAGGATATGCCTGACTTCACGGATAAGTGCGTCCAGAAAGTTCGATGCTCAGAAGTCGGCCAAGGTTTCGACCACGGCTTCGTTCGTCAACAACAACCCGAGAACAATAGAATGGCTTAATGAGAAATCAAGCGAACACATTCGGAACGCTTCTACGGGAACAACACAGGGGATGTTGAAGCAGGGACCAAAATCTATGTCCGAACAGTATATAGTACGGTAGGATACTGTACTTCGGGATTGTGAAAAAAGAGTGAATTGAACGAGATGCAAACGAATACGGTGAAATTGCTAAAACTCTCATGATGACTTCGTTTAGTGGAAATGAGGAAGCCATTCAAAATTCCGGGAACCAGTCTCCATACCTTACAGAGACGTTTATTTTCCAACCATTAACTAAACCGAGATGTCCATGTCCTGCCACTGGACAATGCGTGGGTCCCGCCACGAAAATAGAAAAAAAAACGAGAAAAATCTAAAAAATCCGGGAAAAAGTGCTTATACGTACGTATGTACATGCACCTATATACGTTAAAACATAGTATTTGTGGAGAATTTAAAAACAAGTATTAGGCGTGCCGAATGCCGGAGACGAGAAAATATAATTTGTAAATTTCGTCTACAAAAAAAAAGACACGAAAAAATTAGCAGGTTTTTCCTGTTCCACTTTTGGTTCATTAGACGTCTGGAAGCACGAAGTCCTTGATTTCCGGTCCATATGTGCACCTTCGTAGATGTCTATGGTGGATTCCAATGGCCGCCAGTCAAGGATACGGGCATTCGTGTTTTTCCCAAGGATGGGCCAGCAAACTTACAAAGTTACTTAAAGTTACAATATTATAAAGTTACTGTGACGGATAAAGAATTCGTTTTAGTTCTAGTTTTTTTCTCAAGTTTGATTTTCCATTAGTTAATTTTTAAAAATAACCAAGTGAATAAATTTTTTTCTCTTAGAAAATTGTCGGGCATTCGGCTGGCCACGCCCCTAGTCTACCAGTCAAGTCCCCCATGCCGTAGAAAAAAAATCCCCGTGGACCTCACGTGTATGTACATTATATGTATACCTCGCACTGCATTTATTTATTTAATTATTTAACTACATTCGGTGCTCTAAAGAAAAAAAAACAACTAAACCAGGGTTACAAGAAACTAAAATTTTGTTTAATCATCCAAATAAATGACAGATTAAAATAAAACTCCCATATTTGGTCCGGATCAATAGACCACTCTCCAGAAAGAGAAAGGTCCCCCACAGTACATATACCAGTATAGCATAGATGCACTGTATTGTTGAATACTAATATTAAAATTAATTTTGAGTCATTTGTTGCGACCCATTAATTTCTTTCTTCTTTTTCTGAATTTCTACCCTTCAACTGCAATTATTCCAGTCTTTTTTGTATGTCCATTTAGTTTTTGTGATTTTTTTACATTCTATAAAGACAATTGTTAGCTTTTTTCAAACTAGTCTTTTTTTTCAAGTTTGCCCTTTTTTCTCCTCGATGAAGAGCTGTTTGCAAGTAATAAACAAGAAAAAATGGCAGGATAAATTAAGAAACAACTATTACGAACAACAACAATAGAGATGTATTTCTCAGCTGCGTCTCTTTTGAATATTTATAATGTCTCTATTAATGCCCGGATAATTTCTGGACTCAAATGGTCAAGCTCTTCGGGAGATTCTGCTATAATTTACTGTTTCAAAATTTCTACTTAAAATGTGAGGAGGGCGAACCTTGGTATGCGCGTGTCCTTCTTCTACATTGTGCGTCGGCAGCAAAGAAAGCCGTGGATGGCTGCACTGTTCGGGTTACCCAGGGTAAACGTGTTGGCGCCGCACAGGTCCTCGTATCGTTAACATGGGCATCAAGGTGCTTACCCTGGGTAATCTATAGGTCGGATGCATTATTCGGATTAGCCAGGGTAAACGTGTTGACGCCGCACAGGCCCTCGTATGGTTAGCATGGGCATCAAGGTGTTTACCCTGGGTAATCCATAGGCTGCATCCATCATTCAGGTTACTCAGGGTAAACGTGATGACGCCGCGCAGGTCCTCGTATTTGTCAACACGGGCATCAAGGTGTTTACACTTGGCAATCTACAAGTCGGATGCATCATTCAGATTACCCAGGGTAAACGTATTGACGCCGCACGAGTTCACATGTCGTCAGCATCAACGCATTTACCCTGGGTAATCTCAACAATGTATTGGGAACCATGAGAAATTCGAACACGATTAATCCAGCATACTATTTCATTAATGATACTACTATCTTTTTTGTTATTTTTTGGTTTTTTGGTTATTTTTTGACCCTAACCCATTTGTTCTACCAAGGATTCAAGGGAAGCACCTCTAGGATTGAATTGATATTGATGATGAAGAGAAATATTTATTTATTATTACACCACGAATGATGTGGCTGATAGCGGTAACAGTTTACAAAATAAAAAAGTTTTTTTGAAATATAACATATAGATATTATCAGAAATTTCTACTAATTGGAAAGCTAAGAAAGGATCGTTTAATAGGAGTAGAGTTTCGTTTTTTTTACTGGGTCTGACTTAGTATAGGTCACTATTCCTAGGGAGCTCCAAATTCTAGGACAGATCAATGGAGGGAAACAGCGACAAAAGGATTCAAAATACGGAAAATCGATAGGTACTGAAATCTCAAACCGGGGACATGGACATTTGGGGAAAGCAAATCTGGAAAATTTCTCAAGGAAAAAATAGGGCTCTAGGTAGAACTTGTAACGATTCGAACGAAAAATCCTTGAAAAATACAGACCTATTTGTTGATTTTGTTACGCAACCAGTAAAATCTAAGAAATAGTAATAATTTTAATCAATAAAATTTCGTCAGCAGGAACGAAATTGCATCATTTATCAGTGACCAAAACCGTAAAACAGCAGGCCATATATAGAAAGAAAGGATTTTATGGATGGCTGGAAAGGGAAAAAAGCACTGAGTTCCTAAGTAGATCACAGTTTTTCTGACAAATCGGCGAAAGGAGATGAGTGACGAAGGAAGGAATATTCCAGAAATGTATGAAATTTCTGGAAATGTAGGAACTAAGGCTTTCCAACGGAAACCGAGAAGCTTATATGCAGTGATACATGTAGTGGAACAAGCAGTAGCATGAAGCCTTGGAACCCTGCCAAGGGCACAAAAACCACCCACAGCTGGCCCAGTGAGATAGCGCTAGGCGCCAGCCGCCGCAGTGGTATGCGCCGGCGCGCGGCGGTTGGCGCTTGTATGGTCGTGAAGGTTTTTCTCGTCCCGAATAAAAGAGGGTGGGCCGGAGTGCTAGAAATCAATGCAAGATGAGAGACGTGCAATAAATACTCTCTCCTGCGCAACGCTACGATGACGACGACGAGACGGGGTGACGGGGCCCCCCGCCGCCGCGGGCGGGTGGACATCGCTGCGGACCTGTGTGATCTACAAATCCTAGGAACCTAAAATGTCATGGTACCTAAGAAGCCTAGAGTTTCAGAAGGTCAAGAAGATGATCCAGAAAATGTTCCAGAAATTTCTATCCCGAAGAGGTGCTGGCGCCGGAAGAAAGCTGCGATTCTCTCACTTGACTCACGAAGCGCGACTTATTGAATAATGCGCGGTTCGGCTTCGGCTGCTGGCCTTTGAAAGAGGCCAGCACTTTCACAGGAATATCAAGTAGCGCACGTCTATTAGTCAACTCGATAACAGCCTACTGAAGCGTCGTCGATCGTCGACCAGCGCCCGCTGTACGCGGAAAACTCGTACAGCCGCACTGCTATGGCTTCATCGCTCACAGTAATTACATGTGGGACAGTCATGCCACGAAGAACAGCATGAGCCCCCCCCCCTCCCTCTAAGATAGGAAAAATTTGACAGAGAGACGTGGAAATAGTAACAGCACTAGATCTCAGGGCATTTTGCCACCTTCTCATGTGCTCTACACTCCTTACCATCCGTTGACCAGCAGTAGTGTGTGGACAGGGATGAAGGAAAGTTGGAAGTATATAGAAAATTCGGAGAGGTAAAAAAGCATGATTTCACATGATTCAGCTATGGCCAATCCTTCAGGAATCTGGAAGGCATAAGCTCGCATGACGCTAAAATTCTGAAAGCTCCAGAATAACCAGAAAGAAGTGCCGCTCATCCCTTATGTGGACAACAAATGACTAGATGAATAGCTCAAAAATGACAGCTACCTCTGACCCTACCGTTAACCTTGTGACATATCCTGGAATAATCAACAGTTGTTTTAAATTACACAAAAATTAGCTACCATTTTGTAGTGGAGACCGCAGCTGGGTTGGAAGGGATGAAAAATGGAGGAAAAAAGTGCGGTCCTTGCCAAAAACGAGATCCGGCAGCCAAAATTCCGAAAACAAGAACGGTCTCAAACAAAAAAAGCTAAGAATTTGAAAATAGATGCTTGAAACAGTGATTCAAAAAATGAATTAGGAATGGGACCAATATATTAGGCCATATAAAAAGTCCCCGCGGTTTTTCCGTACATCCGTCCAAACATCGAGCTTCTTTTTGTAGCTTGCTCTCTTCAAATGATTCCAAACTGTCATAAGGTTCATGTTTAGTTCCTTCGATATTTCACGACAGCTTGCGTGTCGGTTTTGCTCCACCAGTTGCAAAATTTCATCGACAGCTAGGTGCACCTTTGAAGGCAGCACCCACAGAAGTTCCTTCGGCGAGTTTTCAACATAATCTTAGCTTCCAGACTGTGAGGAGCAAATACAAAGTGTTCAATTTTGTTGAAACTCATGGAGAACCAGTTCTCAGATCCCTCGGTTTCGCTATATTAGAGCAGGATGGTCGAGTTTCATGGATGGGGTCGAATAGAAAAGTCGATAACGCTGCCATTATTTTCACCTTTGATTGACGCAGTAGTTAGATAATTGAACAGTAACGCAGCTTTCTTAAAACAGTAAAGGTATAGGCAGAAGGGGAATAGAATGTTCATTATAGGGGCATATCGCAAAAAAAAACAAAACCTAATGATGAAGTTTGAAAGTCTAAGTAACGTAAATGCACATAATATTTGAGGAAAAGTTGTCTGAGTGGAAAAAAGATTTTAGAGAGAATGAGGAATAATGAGCAAAAAGCAAGAAAAAAGCAAAAAGTGATTAGGGAATCACAGCAAAAATGATTGGGGAATCACAGCAATAGAATCCTGGTCGAAAAGAGGGGAGAAAAGGCTAACACAAAAGAAATGCCACTTGAAATCATCGCCGAATCAGCTGACAGGTGCTGTTCTTCGCGCTCCACTGAAGATTTTGGAGCGCAATGCCATCATGGAAACTCGTGAAATTTACTGCCTAGTGATTCAGTTGATCCAGGTATTGCTAGAAATGTTTCAGCTGGTACTCCTATTGCAAAATTGACCCACAATCGATTGCATCACTATCGGATCATGAGCCAAGAAGCGAACATTTCCGTGGGTGCTGCCTTTAACATCCAAAATTCCGGAATGGAGTCTAGCACACCACTCCTGGGTCCTTCGTTCACTAACAGCATTTTCGCCGTACACTTCACAAATTTTTTGGCATGTTCTTGCAGCGGTTTTGCCTCTTTATAATAAAAAACCATCCCATGTTGTATTTCTTCAGATATTTCACTCATTTTCAAATTAATATAACTTCCTACACGAGCCACGAATTAGAGAACTATCGCGGCAAAAATGTGAGCGGAGACCTTTTCATACGACCTAATACAATTTCGATAGACATGTTCCAGGAAACTGTTTTGAAAACTTCCCTACCTTACCTAACTTTGCAAGGAAGGTGGGGGCGGGGAGAGAGGCTAAGAGGCCTTTCATCCCACAAGATTTTTTGAGATTTGAAAAAAAAACCGAGATCTCCCACAACCCTGTACTGAATCTAAGCTAGGCATTCACCAGCAACGTATGAATTGGTGAATTCTGTAGAAAAACGAATGACTTTATCACATGGATCAACAAAACTTTCTAGTGATCTATGCATGATCGGCAAATAGAGTCTTTAAATTTAGCGCGCTGCTGGCAAAGCACCAGAGCATTTGCTGCATGTAGCCCTAGGCCAAATCTCGCCTGAAACACGGCTATCAAAGCTACTTGTACCATTTGGGCTGCTCCAGAATTTGAAACCCTAGAGAGCACGATATTAGAGCCATTCCCTCAAGCAACTTACAGTTATTAGATATTAGTTTATTTAATATTTATATTAGTTTATTAGTCTATAATTTCTACTCTAATTTCAAGTTAATTCTCTGTATCGCAAAGCAAAACAAGTGTGAAAATCCGTACTGCAAGCAATCGTAAATACGCCAACACATATAGTCCTTTAATCCTTTGATTACTGTACAGGCCACTAGAACTCGTCCAAAGCATCGAGATCTCAATGTAAGTCGTAGTAATCTTCCAACAATGTGCTATATCAGGAGACCTACAAATTACCACAACCAATCGATTACAGTAACTAATAAATTACAGTAAGCCTAGAAGGAACATCACACTCACACACACAAGGACAGACACCCAAGCGTATGAAAATACCTCTTTTTCGAGGAATTAAAGGTGGTGGATCGGATACATACCATGTTTGGAGGGGCAGATTTTGCAACACGCCGACGGAGACCGACGGTGATCTTCCGTTCCAGACGGCTCCGGAGTTGTTCCGGAGGACAAAAAAAAAGGGGGGGGGGGAGAGGGTTCTGTGAATTGGCAAATTCCAGAGAAGTTCTAGTTCGTGCAAATTATTTGCATCTGGAGCCCTGAGTGGGATTCATTTTCCAGCTTTCTTTTCCAAAGAGAATTCCTCAACCTCGTTAATGTCCAGCCATCTCAGTAGCAATGAAGAACTCTCTTATCCGGCATTCGCTGTGTTTTCCCAATCACAACCTCATTCAACTGCCTCAACCCCCTGGGGAGCTCAATATATAGCCAATTACTAACGGTCCGACGTCAATATAAGGCGAAACCTCAACAATTCCGACAACGCTCCCTGGATGTCTCTTATTACCATGGAGAACAAGCGAGGACTGTAGCGAAATTGCAGAAGGCTACTAAGAGCGCTGCATTTGGCTTGATAAAATAATCGTATGGCGGTGTTTTAGTCGAAAATGCTGCAAAAATTGCAAAGACTAGGCAAAATGTTTCCGAAAACCGTCGCTTCGCCCACTTTTCATTTTTCTTTGGTGGTTAAACAAAGACAAAGGGCAGTTCAAAGAGCGGGATTAGAGGAGAGAAAAGAAAGAAAGAAAGAACGAACGAGGGAAATAGAGAGATCCCCCCTAATCCTGACCTAATCCAGAACGGGCAGCACAGTGGCAGGACTTCCCAAGAAGGAAAATACTCCACCAGACAGCCTTGCTACCTCATTCCAACTTGGCCCAAGTTCAAAACCTATTTTGGGTTTATCCTTCCAGTCACAAGCCCGGAGTGTTGTTGACGAGAAAGCACTTATAATGGAATTCTCAAAATGTTTTCAACGCTTCGCTTCATTCTCTTCCATGAGTGTCCCTATGGCAACACACAACTTCTCATCCATTACTGCAATGAACTTTCTCGGAGGCGTTCGTGTTCCAAGAAATAGCGCAGTGGGCTTTGCAGCACAATGGCAGGACTAACCCAGCAGAACGGTCGGCTAACTATTTTGATCGGGACTCCAAAGAGGATTTGATTCAAAATCCATACAACTATGTAGGCATTGGCGCTCAACGCAGATCACACTTTGAGAAGAGAGAGCAGGACAGGACCTAACCCTACTGCGTACCGTTTAGGTAACATTTTACCCAATTTTAGACTACTGCTCCTCGAATGTGTTAAAGTACAGGAAGCAGTATTCCGTTTTTTTATAGAACTTACACAGATGTGAACATTCTTGCGGTCCAAGGCAGAGTCAGACAACGAGGGAACACATCGCTGAAGGTAATCCGGGCAGAGACGCAGACACAGGGGTGATAAAAAGTGCAAAAGTAGGTGTCTTTCCCTAAAATTCCATATCTTCTCAGGTAACACGCGGAGATGTCTGCGTCTCTACCCAGCTTGTAGTGCTTGCGACCCACTCTGCTTGTCTGATTCACAAACATCCACCTGCTTTGGCTACGGTACTAAATGTTCGACTAAAATCAATAAATTGATTGAAGTGAAACTAAATGGTCAGAGTGACTGAATATCGCATAAAATGTGCGCAAAAAGTGCTCAAGAAGCCGCTTCCCAAGCTCGAACTATACCAACTTCCAAATCGATATATCGATTGATTAACAGTGCCTCGGGACCAAAACTCGAAACTTGGCTACTCACCAAAAGCAATAAAATTCGGTAAACGGCATACTCTAACAACTGGTTACCTGTTAGATTTCCATATGATACTCATATGATCACTATATAGCATTAGAATGAGTCAACAAAGTTTCAAAAATCGTTAATTCACAAATGCGCTTCGCTGATACTGTTTTCTCTGCGTCTCTGATATCGCAATACTATTTTCGGAGCAGTTTCTGGTGTTGCTCAAAAAGAGTTCGATGAGTCCAGCAATTTTCACAAAGTATGGATCTTTACGATTTCTGTATAGAAAAAATGTTGTGGAGGAAAGGAGCGAAAACTGGTCCCGAGTCTCCGTGTCAAATCCCAAAGATGACTTCACCATAAGCGAATAACGAAATCCAGAAAAAAGTCAGCACAGCTAGAAGAATATTGAACGACATCGAGCAGGTAACCACAATGGAACTTCCAGGTATATACTAAGAAGAATGGGCTGTATGTGACATGGAAAACTGCTGGGGACCAGTTCTCGCATGGTAATCGTCCTAAGAATATCTGTTATTCCAGTCATATTTTAGTGTTCCAAAAGATAAATACAAATGTAACCAACTAATAAATTCTACCATAAAAATTCCAGATATAGCTCTGGAATTCTGCGAAGGTGCCAGGAGGGAATAGGAAATTCCAGAGTTTCCCAAAATCGAATCCACAGATACAGACACCCGACAAAAGCCTGTATCCCCACAAAATCCCATCAATGTGCCATGTTCAGCATCGAACTACGTTCCTTGCAGGGAAAATTGCTGCTAAATTGCCAGTTCAAGGTCGACGATATAATATCTGACAGCCACCGTGCATGGTCATGTTCTTTAGTTGATCCTAGGGGAAATGATGCTGTGCTTATACAAGTATAACCCATTCCAGGTGGTAAGTGCACCATTCGTGGACCTATGGTGGTCTTTGATCGCCAGATCGCTTAGAAATAGCTTCAGCAAGCAAATTTCAAACTAAAAACCCAGTGGCTCAACGGCTGGATGGGCGCTGGTGAACCGCTGTAGAGTGGCAGGAAATTCGAAAAATGATTTGGGCACTCGTCGGTAGTCATCGAGGAAGAGGACACAAACATTCGCGCCGCCGATCCAAGGCGGCAAACAAACAGCGCCAGTCACACACGCAAAACACTATATGGCCACATTTTACTACCTCCAGAAGCGCCGCAGGGGATAAGCGCGGATATATAGATCCGGAAAAGGGGCGGACAAGTACAAGGCACACGCTAGAATTAGCCATTTAGCCGGATCAGGTTCAACTGTCCATAAATAGGAAAAAGATTCGCTGATAGCGACGGAAGATGAAGACAATAGGGGAAACAAGGAAGGAGCGTGCGTAGTGAAGAGACTGAGACCATGGGTAAAATCCCCACGGCTCTGGTAAACCCACATCTTTGCCAAGGTACCCTCAGAGACCTACTACAAGCACCTACGTCCCTCTTTTCGCTAGTTAGACCAACTTTGAAACGGGATAAACTACAAAAATAAACGCTTCTTCGCACCGGGACCCACCACAAGGCTTGGGCCAAGAAATTAAGTTCGGGTCATGTTACAGCGCCATGCGCAGTTCCGTATCAGTCACCGGTACCTTAGAATAGACAATGAAATGGCGAAGTTAATAAAATAATAAAAGAAATAAATTGAATGAACTTCATAAATAAGTAAGATTTAAAACCAATGAGAGAACTGAATTTGTATTATAACTAATTCTTATTTCTATTATTTTCGAATTTAAAACTTTTATTCGAGTTCTTATAGAATTTTTGCAACCATCGTTTGGAAAAAAAAAGAAAAAAAATGTTCTTTACAACATAATTCGGAATGTAATTGCAAGAAACGTTATATTTGATGGAAGGATCTGAAAATTTCCTCCACAGCTTGTCTTTCTCAGAAACAAGGCATTCTCGATCGCTAATAGCCGAACAATGACTATCTCGAAGGAATTGGAAGCTATTTTGCAAACAAAAGGATTCTTGGGATTATTCCCTTTGTAGTTCTAACGCTGAAACAGTTAAATAGGTTTGAGCGTTATACCTGAAGTGGGCGGCGTGTTCGTATTTTTCGATTGGCCAGTTGTGTGAACTGACCAATCGTGGAGCTGAGCCGTACCGCCCCCTCCAGACAAACGCTTCTATCCCAGTAAAATAGCTAGTAGTCGAACTCTGCGCTTTGCAGCCGGAACCTTCCCATATAAGCAGAAGCACAGTAGTGTAAACATAGAAAGATACAAACAAGCAGAGCAGATGATCAATAGAAGAACTTGCCACATATGTAGAAGTTATAGCTATTGATTCGTCCAGCCGAATACACAATATCAAACAACAAAGCCTACTTTTTCATTGGAAATAAGCCACTATTTCGAGCTTTACAGCCAATCCTTGAACGAGTGCAACTTATCGTTTAGTATCGGTGACCCACTACAGACTTTGTCCTAGAGGTCAAAAAAAAAATCCAGGGTAATTCATCCACACATGTAAACATCCAGCAACCAAGGCACCCGAAACACATACAGTGCCGGTCATGATTAGGCCTTTCATGACCGAGCCATTCTTTGGTTGTTCTTGAGGCCGCATGCATCATTCGGGTTACCTGGGGTAAGCGTGTTTACCCCGCACAAGTTCACATATCGTCAACAAGTGCATCAACGCGTTTACCCTGGGTAATCTCAATGATGCATTCGGGCCCTGGATACCACCAATTTACAGATTTAAACCCACATTAGTAAAAAAAATTTCTTAGAATAATTCACGCAGGAAATGGCTGAGTTTAAATAAATTTTCATTTCTTTTGAACATCTACAACTCTCATAAAAATTTGAATTTTTGAGCGTTACGCTGATGCTGGAAGAAAGTTAAAGAGTTATAGTTATATAATTTTGGCCGGCAATGTACATGCAACACAATCTCTGGCATTTTTAGATGTTCAAAATCTAGTCCGAGTTATTGGCACACAGCCAAAAATGGAATTCCTCGCTCGTCAACCAAACGAGGAGCTTCTACGGGAATTTCCTCCTATCTCAAGGATCAAATCCAAGGAATGCCAGATGGAAGGTGCCTGAAAACAGCAGAAACTCAAGGTTCAGCAAGGTTCAACGCACATTTGGCAGCATGCCAAAAAAGGGAGAAAACCCTGAAGAAACAGCCAGCTGGTGGTGCCCAGCGGGGCGAAGGCGCCGCGGCATGCAAACTTCGGAAATAACGACTGAATGAATCAATTTGGGATGCGAGACATGGAGGTATTAGTGGCGGCGAACGGTTGGTGGCCACGTAGCCGTCACGGCTTCTCAGTGTTTTCGCTGCCAGAAGATTGTAGGAATTTTCTGTAGTTGCGTAGAAAACCAAAACAATAAAACTACCCCTAGACATGCTGAAAAAAAGAATCCAAGGTTTCTAACAATCGATGGAATTTTGTTACGTCTGAAAAATCTGAAATGCATAGCGCTTTAGCTGTTAGCGTCATCCAGGTTCCATGGTAAGATTTGCAGGCGTAAAAGGTGTTGTAATGTCGTCATTTACGGAGTTCTGTTATGCAGGGTGGGCCATAAATACAGTAACAAGACGTGTTTTGCATTCAAACGAGCATGTTCCTTTTGAGGTAATTTTTATTTGGGAAGCTGTCTCCGGATGTTTTACCACGACAATACTCAGGGACTCAGGAGTCGTCTGGTTTAGAACTGGGGAAACAACAAATTGTAGGGCCTATTGGTTCTGTCGAGCGGCCATTCAACTGCACAGAACTAACTCAAGTGTACTAGTAGGTTTTCCTAAATACCTCTCTATCGTTCCCAAAGGATTGTATTGCTCGCTTCTTTTCAAACATCTGACAATGAGCTATAGACTTGAGACATAAGCTTCCTCAAAACCCTGTAGGAGTTGGAAATCTCCAGGAAGTAACTTCAAAAATCGGAAATGAATTTTTCCGCAACCACTTGCGCGCCAAGGCTTGCGAGTTTTGTGATGGCACACCCGTGAGGTTGTAATAAATAAATAAATTAAATAAATAGATAAATTTTAATCTCTTCTCTTTTGCTTTTCAACAAATTTCCTCTGCGTTCTGGTAACAGCTCAAAATGGAACACACCCGCCGAAACTTGACCAGTGCGACTTCCGCCAAAATTCTAATTTCTTATGGGATTTTCCCTATAATAATATAATATAAAATAGAGTGCTCTGGGAATAAAATGTAGGTTTTTACTGAAGGATAATATAAGGGGAAGAAATTACAGAAAAAAACTACAAACACATCCTTATGTAGGAGTTGTGGTAAATTATTTGAAAAAAGGTAATACATATGTGTAGGAAATACGAGAAATTAAAAAAGAGCAACAAAACATCCCGCTCCGTTTTAGTGTAAGATTGCTCCGTAGGAATTTTCAACAAAATCCGAGAGGGAGTGGGGGTGGAGGAGTGTTCCGGTCCAGTTGGGGTCATATGCATTTTTAAGACTACCCAGAATAAACGTGCTAACATCACAAAAAGTTATAGCGGCGTCAATGCGCTTACCCTGGGTAATTTCAGTGATGCATCCAGGGCTCGGATTCATGAACGTCTAAGCGAGCGAAACCAGGTTAGCAAACCAACTTTCGCGTCCTGGGCTAGGATTCATGAAACGATAACCAAGCAAACCAAGGATGGCTAGCGTGATTGGTTATCAAACCGAGTACATAGTGGTAAGAGACGCAGACGGCAAAAGTTGGTTTGCTAGCCTGGGTTTGCTTGGTTATCCTTCCATGAATCCCAGCCCTGCTTCTCTTATCCCTATATATTCTTTACGATAATCAATCAGGCTAACCATCGTTGGTTTGTCATTTATCGTTTCATGAATTCCAACACAGACCTTTAAAAGTTCCTTGGAAAATCGGCTGAAAATACATATTCAAGAAATCCTTAATTTCTCTGAAAGCAAAGCAATAACAGCAAAGATTTTGAGCAAAAGGGAAAAATCCAGAGATGCTCGTCTGAGAATATAATCCAGAAAATGTAACACGGTGAGAATTCAATCCACAGATAGGTAAACACTAAGAGGAATTTCAGACAACTGTGCACGTTTCAAGAGTTTGAAAGAATGTGTGGAAAGATCAAAGATCAGGAACAGAACTAACAATGCCGCAAGAATTTATCTTTAAAAAGCCCAGCACATGAAAATCCCAGAGCTGGAGATGACTATCCCACAGTGATGGAGCCGAACTGGGAACTGAGCCCCGCCGAGCGCACTGGAGTTGAGGTGCGGAAATGGCCGCTCGGAGTGTGTTCACTTGCACGCACATCACACACACATCGATCTTTTCCTTTGAATAAAACGACATGATAAACATTCGCAACGAACAAACGAAACGCAGACCATCGCAGACGATTCCTGGCTCGCAACACACTGTACGAGACAATTCTGAATGAACTGTCGGAGCTACCGCAGCAGAAGGAGCACCCAGAGAACTACTGCAGATATCATGGAACACTGCTGTAGAGTAATTTTGAGAAATTCGAAATTTCCAGCAGTTGTACGTCTGTACCGCACACGACACCAGCGGGTAGAATGATTTATTACCCAACCACAGTCCCTATAAAGTAATTCGTATCACTATCCACTATTTCCTTATTATTCCATCTCCAACACCAGCAATCTACAGCTTCCCATAGGTTAGCTGCGGAAGAACCGAAAAATCTGGCTGAAGATATGTAATGGCATCAGCACTCTCAGGATAAGGAACAATATGTAGACGCAGAGAGAGTAGACTTCACAATTAGCGCCGATTTTTAAATGTCAAAGCAAATGACCAAAAAATAACTGGAGTTTTTTTTTCATACATTGTGCAGTGCAGGGCAATACTCCACCGTAACCCTATTTTTGAGTGGTTACGGTAAGCATAACGTGGATACGGTGTCTCATACAATCTTCTCAAGCCTTGCGTAGATGGGTTACTGCAGACGCTGACCACGATTATGTATCAACATAATTTCCCATGCCACCTCAGTAGTCTTAGCGGAATTGGCATATTCCATCCAGCACCTACCGTAATCCTACAAAAATGGGGATACGGTACGAAACAGGAGTATAGCACCGTGTATAGCATTTTCGTGTATAGCACCTGAAATAACCTCCTCCCCCCTATGCTAAGTTCCGGAAGATTGAGTGAGATACCGTACTTAGAGTCTAGCGTGACCACACAGAAATAGAGTCAAGGTATGTGCAGAACGGAACCCCCCCCCTCCCCCCACCCCCTCCTCCCCTCCATGCAAAGTTTCAGGAAAAGAATCTTTTTCTCTCAAGTATTGAAAGTGCTCATGCCCATTGTCATTGTGCTGATCTATGTATGGTTATACATAAGTCGATCAATATCCATCACTCGCATGAGGAACTAAAATTACAGACAAACAGTGAGGGAGTGTGCAGCTGCAGAACAGACAAAACGACAGAAATGAAGTAGATACAACAGGATTTAGAAGTTTCCAGAAATATTCATCATTGCTGATATGGAGAGTTGTTTCACTGTGGAAGGATCATTTATTGGATTACCCATGTTCTTATTTTAGTTTTTTTTTTCTCAGTGTTTACTTTTCAATCGATATAAAGCAGGCTAAAAGGTGCGCAACCGCGCGCCGCTTGTCCTCAGTTCGTGAATACACCATAAACCACAACATGCCGAATCGTAAACGAATTTGGAAGAGAAGGATGCCTTTGTTCGTATGCAGTGACGACCGAGTAAAACCCAAACCCAAAAAAATATTCAGAAGAGCTATTCATGATGTTTTTTCTTCAATAAAAGTGAGAGAGTGCACTTAACGCGCCATCAGTGGAAAATTTTCGAGCGCGCCTAGCATGCGGCGCAGGCGCGGCGCGGCCCCCTTGTGGCAGCGGTCCTCGCTCAGCTGTTCGAGGACGCCTTTCGCCAAGATTAGGCCCAGGTAGATGTTTTTACTCGATTTTCTGTATGTACCACAAGAGGGCCGCGCCGCGCACGCGCCGCATGCCCGACGCGCTCAAAAACTTTCCACCGATGGCGCGTAAGAACTATAATAGCGCCGCTCACGATAAATTGTAATTTCTTCGCCAGAACATAGCATAAGGAAGCGTAATAACATGTAGCTATAATAGCAAAGCGGAACGACTAGGAGGGATAAGGAAGGAGCATAATACAGGAATATTTCGTTGGAAGAAAAAAAAACAGAAGAGAAAAGGTAAGGATATAAAGAAAAAGAGAAGAAAAGGGTAAAATCTGCAGGTGTAGAGGAAATAAGGGTGTCGGTATCTCCCCAAAGAGAGCAAACTGGGAGTAAAAAATGCAAGGTTATTGTACAGACGGATATGTGCAAATTTGCTGTCATAACCTGGAGGAAAACGCCGGCGGAAAAGAAAATTTCCTTTGGATCCTCAGAAAATTATGCAAATAACTCGGTTGGTTGCTCATTTTAGTGGCAATGGCGTTTTTTTTCCAGATCCCTAGTCACTTTTCTAGCCGACCCTCTGCAAAAGGTCAACAGATAATTCGGACACACTATCTCCGAATCCTTATCTGCTCAGGACCAAACTGCGATGGCAAATTGTAACAGATGACGTCACCACGCCACTGAATTGAATAGGCGATATTCATGTAGCACAGCAAGAGTATTATGAACTTCTTCCGCGTCATGAGACAGCATGATGACGTCATCGCGAATTTCACTTTTCAAATTTCGAAATTGGCCGCCTGCCAACGTGCGACCGGCGCGGGAATTTCGCAACGGCGCGCGTTTATCGATTGAAAACAGCGTGTGAGCCACTCGGCTGCTGTCTTCGCTTCGAAGTTTGGTGTGGTTTCATCACTCTGATTACTGGAAAACTCGCTTTATAAGGGCTTCCCGACATCGTAAAGGGTGAGTTCTTGTTGATCTTCTTGTTTTAATCGTGTTTTCAAATACAAAAGAATTAATGACCTGCGCTTACGCATTTTTGAAAATAATTTCTTTTTTCTAATACTTATCTGCGATGACGGAATCGTTTGTTTATTCAGAATATTGAGTAAGTCCATTCTGAAGTTTCAAGTTAAATAGTTTTTAGTTTCGTTCCTGTCGAAATTCACCACAAGTTACTTTTTCCCAGGATTTAAACGAATTTTCTGGTAGCTTTTCTTGCTCATTTTCCTCAGCTAGAGCTCATTCCCGAAAACTCTTTCTTTAACCTGTAAAGCTTTTTGGTTTCATTTTAATCAGTCTCGGGGCTTCCCATAAAGACTTCTTTTGGTTATATTTTTGATGATGAAATAGTCGAAAATACTTATAATTATCCCACTACTTTTCTCTTCTCATTTTTCTCAAAGTCACTCATCTTCCTATGAAGAACGGTCTTTTCTCTTACTTTTCAAGTTGGCTTCTTTCAGGATCTACCTCGTCCAATTCGACTCTGCTAAAAAATCAACGATTTTTAGAGGTTAGTTTAATTTTAGTTTATGCTATTCATTTTACATTCTACTTGAGCCTGCATTACGATTTTCTAAACCATGCCATATTCTATTGAGTTACTTTCATTATACACCTCAAGTACAATCTCTCGAGGTCTATATTTTCGTTGCTTTCCTGTTCGCAGTTTTTCAAACACCCGCTCTTCCAATATTTTATTTTGCTCACTCGCTCATTCGCATTTTGAGATTGAAAAAAAAAGAAACTACGGCTACTCACCTTTTTGGGCCACTATTGTTCTGTGGCGGTTTCATCCTGCCCAGAGACCATGCGAAATCCCGTGGGTCCTGAAATGATGTGATTTTCATACTACTCAGGAAACTTAAAGCCCGTGTTTTGCATGATATTGAAAGATGCAAATCCCGCGATTAAGACATGCAATCTTTATATCAATAATTCTATACCAACAATGGTCAAACCCATGCAAAACCCATGCGGAACCCATGCGTCTCCAAAAATCCGATGCAAATTCGATATATAACGCACGGAATACCCATCAAAACCCATGCACATCCACTGTGTGCATGGGTTTTGCATGGGCTCATTATTACTGGTGTAGAACTATTGATTAAAAAGACCGTGTTTTGCGTAAGCACGCATGTCTTGTTCGTGGGATTTGCATCATTCATTCTCATGCAAAACACGGTTTTCAGGTCCCTTGAGTATGTGCAAAATCGAAATGCTCTTCTCGATAGATAGTTTCCTCGATTTTTTTTTTCAAGCACATCACATTTGTGGGATCTTATACGAATATGGTAGCAGGACTATATGGGTGTCTATACTTTTTTTTATGTTTTCCACTTTTCTTGCCTTAATTCAGGACACCTAGTCATGGAAGGACGTGTCATCCTCACATAATCTTAGAATTAAATTTATCGTTGATTCTTATATGAATAAGGTCATGATTTTAGTGGTGCACTTCGTCTTTTTTTTATTTCGCCATTTTTTTAAAATTAGTAGTACTCTTGTCAGAAAAAAATCCCAAACTCATATGAGTGGTTAATGCATGTTTGCAATACTGTAAACTATAAACGCGTAAAAGGGTTGCAATCAACTTGCAAGAGCGTTGAATAGGTTGTACATGGATATTTTGTGCAAGTCCTTTTTCAAAGTTACATGCATTGTTTTGTGTTTGTAGCGAAAGAAAGTTCTGGGTTTCGCTTAAAATTATAGGAATTGTCCTCCTTCTTCATTAGTGAACAAATGAGTAAATTTACTCTTTTCTCATAGCAGTCTATGTTAAACCATATTTCTCGAAGCATTTTTTGTGTTCTTCTTTCAATCTCTACTCTCTCTTCAAGCAAGCCATGGGTTAAATGTGGTTGCGGTACCCTTAATAGGTTGATACTTTTTTTTGAAGAGGCTTAAACAATTGCTTTTTTTCTGTGATTCGCAGTGCTCTGCTTCATGTTTCCTTCTCTTTTCCAGTACAATACATTTGTTTCCAACGCTTTTGTTCTTGGTTTCTATTAAGCCTTGCAAACAAGTCTCGAATCCATCTGTTTCCCATTTATTTTGTGCGTTTTCATACTTTCCCAAGTCAAAAACCATTTATTTAGGTGATTAGAAGATGGTTGCCTATATCCCTTTGTTTGTTTAAGATGTTTTCTTTTTTTCATAGTAGGTATAAAGAAGTTCAGCTAAGCAAGGTTAAAGTGATGCCGCAGTCTACGAATTTTGAACCTCTCTCTCTAGCCGCCTCATTGGGTGATTGTCTCCCCTATACTCTATTTTTCTTACTTTTTTTTGCTCAACCCTTTCTTGCCTCCTTATACTGTTTTTTGAATAAGTTCTTACCGTTCTTTGAATTAAGAAGTTTTGTAAGCGAGTGGATGGAGGAATGGGATATGTACGAGGATTGTTGGGAAATCTATTGCATGTGAGCTCGCCCGCCCTTCTCAGGGTTAAGCATCGCCGACACTAGTTTAGCTGGATCAGCTTGGGCAGCCTGAGTCACCCCCGAGCAATCTTATCAGCTGTACGTTGCTTTCCGTCCATGGCGCAAATGCTCCAAGTCTCAAGGCGATTTTCGACTACAATGAAAGACGAAATGAGACGACTAAGGGGATTGGGTTGTTAGAGCCTGAGCTCTGTTTTTGGGTTACCGAGCTGGGTAAAATTTGGTCATCTGCACAACCCATGTGATAATGTTGTGAGTCAAGTAAAACACTTTTAAATGACTATATACACGTGGCTAAGTGAGAGAATATTGTAGCAAACAAATTGCAACTTCTATGAGGTTCTAATGAATTTATTCGGGTTAGTTTTTCCTCTATGAGTTGCGAGAATTTCGTCCAATGGTGGAAGTGTTTGTCTTTGAAACTTGCTCACTTTTCTGATGCATCTCATTTTCTGTAGTTTTCTCTTCGATCTCTTAAAGGCCTTGATTCTTGCCTTACTGTAGAGCTGGAAGTGGTCTCTTGGTGTTCTTTTCTAAATTGACGTTATGCGCTCTAACACAAATCCACTCGAAAACCTTTGAGATTACGGGTTTGGCGGTCGGCGCTTTCATGTAGGCACAGGAAGGTGGTAAGAAAATCGTGCGGCGTCAGCCCTGTCGAGGTATTTCGGTCACACATCTATCAATGGGCATCATTTATCACAAGTCAGTTATGGAGGGCGAGGAATAGTCGATTTCGACGGCGAAATACACCATCAGGAGGGGGCTGTGGTTGATCGGGGGGGGGGGGGGAAGGGGGAGCGGTGGAGAGGCAGTTTTCTTTGTTGATGTGGTTTTCTGAGCGAGGTGCCTTATTTTAATCATGTTTTAAGGTTTAGTAGAGCAATAAGTTAACACTGTGTGGAGATCCATTTGATTAAGCCAGCAGTGTTTTAGCAGGACTACCGCAGCAAAATAGATTCTTTTTTTTTTCAAGCTGTGTCGCTAAACTATCTCCAGAATACTTTTTTGAAAAGTAATTTTTGAACTATTCCCCTCCTACACTATCATATTCTCCAATTCCTGGCTTCAATGCTGCGGAAGTCGCGACGACACGAAATCAAACGGTAAAGTGAGTTTGGTCGCTAGTAGCCGATCTTAAAGAATTCAGTGATACTAAACTTCGTTCTGGTAATGATAGCTGGGACAGACAGCTGTCACTTATTGCAAATGGTCATAAATTGTAGTGATAAGAAGGTCGAAGGATAACTGTTTTCTGGGAAAAATGGAGGAACATTCAATTTTTCCGATGAAGAGATAGCGGATAATGAAGTTTCTTTGGAACTTTAACTTTCATATGCAAGTATAATGCGAGCAAACTTGCATGCACTTGAAAGAAATATAACGCATGTCTAACGCACGCACGCACGCATGTAGTATAAATTGCCCGTGGAGATGTGCTAGTGCAGATTTGGCGCTGACGACGTGAAACTAATAAATAACAAATTTTCCTGAAATTTACACTTATCCGAAGCAAACAGAATTTGGTTTGAATGGAAATTCTTACCGGACGAGAACTGGCACCCGTTGTGACAAAAAAATTTGCCAAAAAATAACTTTCAAACTTGCTCGTATCCTATGAGTTTAAAAAGCGGTTGGGTCATGGCTTTGCCAAGAAGCGGGCGAGAACTGGTCCCAATGACAGAGGAAGTTATGTAGTTTGTATTATGTTTACGCCCCACCTGATTTTTTTTCGAAGTTTTGGATCGGCAGCTATGAACTACGCATATCTTGGGCTCTTAGGGATTCATTATGTATAACTACTAAAAATTTTTTGTAGTATTCGATGCTATGGGGACCAATTCTCGCACACTTAGAAAGATTAAGAGAAGGTGGACTGCAATCCTTATAATAGTCAGAGACCGAGAGAAAATGTTATAGCACATACAGTGGGCGTCAATGGCGGTGGCCCATCCGCAGCCTCGAGAAAGATGCCGCGCCGCGCGCGCCATAACCATGCCTGCTGCTGCTGTTATGCTATTTCTAGCAGCTTTTCTAGCCGTTTTAAAAATTTTCGACCAAATCGGGAAGAAATGGACTAGAAATAGCATTGCGGCAGCAGACGACAGTGATTCCAGTGCGCGCGGCGCGGTTGCGCGGCGTCCTACTTGAGGCCGTGGATGGGCCACCGTCATTGACGTCCACTGTATACAAAGTTCTGCATTTTTTCTTTGGGAACAATGAGCAGAATTTCAACAAAAAAGGGGCTTAGCCGGGCCTATTTTTAGCATTTTAATTATTTTTCGAGATATCTGTGCGCTTAATTAGTCAAAATAGACGTAAAACATAAACGAAAGTGAACGGACAAAGGTCATAACAAGGTAAATAAACTTTTTTATTAATTTTTTTGTTGTTGAAATGATTATGATCCTCCTCCCTCCCACCTTCAAAATGCTACGAATCGACTTCCATTTTGATGAGCTCACATATCTGCATCAGTTCTTTCTCTTGCTTACCAACTAGTGTTAATTTGTTGCAGATGTCCGATGCGATGGCCTTGAAAGCTCGACTGCTCAGCAATTTGTCAAAATTCCCAAACGTCGACGCTGTTGTCGTACTTGGCGACGTGTTCAACCTGTCCACACACTGCCGAGTTTTCCACAAAGAGCCGAAGTCGCTATTCGCGCCCGAGGAACAACGGAAATTCCGCGATGACCTTAGCCGGGCACTGCCCAAATTCAACATTAGCCTCATAGAGCACCTGGGTCTTTTGGGCCTCGAAAGTGCGACAACGTTCCGGAGGACGCGATCTGGCTTAGAGTTCCTCAAGGACGACTTCATCGCCGGCGACAAGGAGCTGGAGCAGAAGTTCGACGAGCTGATGGACGGCGGAGGAGTGA
The DNA here is from genome assembly GCA_037903475.1 of Ancylostoma caninum. Lineage (NCBI taxonomy): Eukaryota > Metazoa > Nematoda > Chromadorea > Rhabditida > Ancylostomatidae > Ancylostoma > Ancylostoma caninum. The sequence continues at coordinate 281,154 of JBAJFG010000529.1, forward strand.
CGAAGATCGAAGTGAGCTTGGACGACTGGGAGGGCTCCAGAGCCGAGTGGGACACGGGAGACGACCCCGAGGACCTGCGGGGAGTCCCGGAGAGCCATGACTGGTGGACTGAGGCGGAGAGAGGCGACTCGTGGGGGAAGTTCGGTGCGCCAGTGGATCGGTCTGTATCTTCTACCAGCTAGGCGTTACTTATGGTTTTCTATACTTGCCTATATGCCTTGTTGCTGTGTTTTGAAGCTGTTTTTTTTTTCGCTGCATTCCTGATTTTTTCATATGTAAGTATTATATTCCAAGAAGATCTTTAACTAATTCTTGTCTAAAAAATGGAAAAATTGCGAAGTGCCAATAATCAGAGTTTTAAGCTTACTTAAAGGAAAATATTGTATAGAACTCGGTCAGATTTTTGTATATTTATATTTTGCACGGTTACTGTAATACCGGTTTAAATATTAATAAATCATTATGAAAAATTGATTCTTGATGAAAAATTTCAGTCGATTTACCGATAGGAAATATTTCTGAGGTTCTCAAATATCCGTTTTCCTCTTCTTCTGCTGCCTGCTCTGGAGTTCTGGATTTTGATCATTTTGTGGATAAAAAAGGCGAGACAATTCCTAGAAGCTCCATGTTCCAAGCTATCTGATCTTGGATCCATTTTCTTTTGGTAGAGAAAAATACTGGCAAGTAGTTCAAAAATCACTGAGAGGCTGCTATGCGAGTCAAATTCATCATTGATGATGGTGGTAAGCTTTTACCATGGGGTAACGGGAGTGCGGTGCTCTTACCCTGTGGCAGCAAAAACCATGCTGGAATACATGTGAGGCTACGGAAGCGGTATATAGGGCGAGGACAGGATAGGAAGTTGTTCGTTTTGAACAATGTAGCCCAAAAAGCCACTTTTGATTTTTGTGAAATATCGAAACATTTATAGGCAGAGGAATACTTAACGGCTGTAGAAGAGATAGGCATCGATCACCGGACTACTGGAAGGCATTGCTGTTCAGGAATTTTGCGATACAGCGGAAATAGACGGAAAAAATGAGAATTTAGTGCGCTAAGTAGAATGTGTTGCATAGGTATTAACTCTCAATGGTAAGAATAGCGGAACAATGAAAAATGTGTCGCTAAATTTATTGTTATTTGTAAAATTATTATAGATCTGAGGAGTTCCAGACAATTGGGTAATTTCGGACCTCCACTGTGGTTTCTTATAAAAGTTGGAATGCCTTTGAGTTTGTATTTTAGAAGTATTCTTTGTGATTTCGTTGTTGTGGACGGGTAATTTGTTGTTCTGTTGGAAATTTTCGGTAATCTTAGGCTAGGTATAGGGTAAAGTAATTCTGGGCCTTTGTCCATGAATACACTCAGCAAGGTTGCGACTTATCCGCTCTTAAATTTTATTTATTTATTAATTTGTTGTTCTGTTGGGAATTTTTGGAAGTCCCTGGCTAGGTATAGGATAAATTGGATGAGTTCTTAGGGTAAACGGGTATACCATATTGAAGCGACTCGTCCCAGTCAATAATAACAGCTGGTGTTGAAGGGATGCTACCTTTGGCTGAGAGACCCGTCCACTCTGGGTGAGCAAGAGGCTTGAAATCTTTACGGGAAGCACTTTTAAAGGATCTCCCTCCCCTGGCTAGTTCTCTTCGCATTTGATTTAACGATATCCCTAGTGTCTTTACCCTGTGAGTGATCCGGATGATTTCTGTCTCCTATTTGGGAACGAGGTAAATCTGTGGATAGCACTGGTTAGCCTAAAGCATTTTTACCAGAACCCATAGCTACTGTTGAAAATAGCACAAGTGAGAAATGCGTGTTTTAGATAAGATGGAGAGGGTCGTGGGGGGAAGAATAGGGATACTACAAGCAGGACGGATGGTTTTTTTTTGTCGCCACCTCAGTTAAAGTAGCTAGCCTTGTAATGCTTAGCAGAACACTAACGGTTTCAAGAGAAGAAATGCTGTACGTACCTGGTCTAAATCGTGTTCTTCTGTTCTTCTGAGTTCTGTGCTTCTTCTGGATCTTCCGGAGTTCTCTTGAGAAGATGTGGTGGAGAATGCGTTAGCTGCCAGAAATGACGTTTAGGGCATCAGCTGGAGGCCAGAGACTTACTTGGTGCCAAAGAATCCTCAACAGTACTTTGCCGGCTGTACATCTGTCGTCCGATTGATTCCATCTTGTGACTAGTCGGTCGCGACGAACTCGTCCTCGTTGAGGTGTTTTTGCGCTTAGGTAAAACGACGAAACGGGCGGTGCGGATCAGGCCGGTGCTGCTGGCGCTGATCTCGATCTCGTCGGACAACTGTTATCCGTCCGGAAAAGGTGATGACGTCAGCGAGATGAGGTCGGCGGAGTCCATCCGGAGAAGTGTTGTCTTAGCTGGAGCGGGTGGAGAATGCCTTGAAATTGGCACACACACACATACACACGCACCCGAGGTGATGTCGATCAATAGACTGGCGCTTTGCTTTGCGGTGGAATTACAGGGGACACACACATTGACGGTTGCAGACCTTTTCCGCCGTCACTTATATAGATAGCCTGCGTGGAGCGCCTCATCGCACTGTTGGGGGATCCGGGGATAGCGTGGATTCCCCGTTTGGGACCACTGCTATGATGTATCTCATTCGACTGCGTTTCACCTGCTCATCTCTAGGAGATGAGTCATTTTGTGGGACTTTTACCTCTTGGTACCTGGGTAGTGGTCCCTATGGTCCCTAGCTGCAATGTCGCCAGGACTTAGTTACAGAACAAGCCATCCAGAAGTTCTAGCTCCCAATAGTCCTCACCAGGAACCTCCCCACATCCTACGGATCCGTTTGACACCCATATTGACCCCATTCCACCCAAGGTCCGCTCCCAATGACTCGGCCAAGGAAGGGAATGCTCACACAGCCCTTGATGACGAGCCAATATGTGTTTGTGTATGTATAATGGCGAGAAGTTGCGCGCAATGTCTGCACACTCCACGCCGGCCACACTGCCTCGCCTCGCCGCCGACTCACCCGCAACACTCCATGCTTCGCAGCGGTTTTTCAGCGTCTCTCCACCCGCGAACCGCGCTCCACCCCCCACCCGCTACAAGCCCCGCCCCTCCCCCGCCGGCCGGCCGGCCAGCGCTCGAAGTAGCATTTCTGGAATGCGCTGATGATGATCGATTTTTGGTACCCGATGAATGTCAGCCTGTTCGGTCATGGTCAGGCTGGGCTGTGTTGGCAAGCATGGTGCGAGGGGATGTCGACGAGGAGTAGCCGAAGTTGGCCAGTGGTTTTGGTTATTTTATTAGGTAACCAGTAGGATATTGTCAGTTTTGTTGGTGGTTAGTCGATAAGGCCTAAGATTTCGGGGCAAATTTTCTACGAGGTGGGCTCTGCCCAGGAAAATTTAGCGGGACACCCTCAGAGTCGGATCTTCCTTCATCACTAGATGGCGGTGATCATGAGCTCTAAGTTAACGTGTGGTAAACTCACATGTTGTCAGGCAAAGGACTGATAACAGGGTGAACTAGTTACCCTACCACTTTAACCCAGGGTAAATGTTAAATGCAATGATGTATTCTTTTCCCGGAGTTACGTCTACCACGAGGAGATACTGGAGATGTGACGAGCAGATGTGGCTACGACATTCATACTTAAATTTCCAGTTGAATTCATCCCCAAAAATCCTAACGAATTGCTATTGGCCTGAATATCCAGGTGGACCGATAGTATCCTTCTGGTAAGTACAGGATAGCGAAGGTGAAAGGGTTTATTCAAATCCTTTAGGTCTCATGTTAGGTGTTTCATGACTGAGGGCATGGGATTTAGGTAGGACAGATTTGTTTCTAGAGCTCTAGGTGTTCTTATTATTCCGTACGGAGGAACCGGGTGACATTGTGTTGTTTTAATATTATATGTGTTTTCTCCATGATTACGGATATCTTCGGTGTTGGTTCTGTACCAGTATTTTGGATCGATACCTTTGCTATGCTACCTCATTCGAATCAACTAATCAGACGAGCTTACGTATAACAGTCGAGGTTTTCGGACCTGCAGCTCGTTTGGCTGATGATTTCGACTCTTCCTTTCCTCTTGGTAGCGAAATACCCTTTTCTGTCGTTTACTAAACGTACCGACAGTCCAGAGTTTGTCAACGAATCACAATTTCGTTTTTCTTTATACTTTTTCCTAATTTTTTCGTGTTTATTTGTGGCCAAGGAGTTGCCACGTATACAGTCTGTTAGGCCCCACATGCCTGATTTGTGAATCTCTCATCCTTCTTTCCTGGTTATTTGTCACATGTTTCCAGCAGAATTGAAGGTCCAAATTGCGGCATGCCTAGACGTTCTGGTCAAGTAAGTGAGATGATCGAGAGTTCCGTCTGCCTTAGGTTTAACCGCAGTGTCGGGTTACCCATTCTAGCTAATTTACCCTGTACTTGGCACTCATCAAAGATTTACTTGCAGACCATGCGGTTCAGAGGAAGACAAACTTGAGATAGGTATACCTGTTAATGGACATGTACCTGAAATAAACACAACAGCAACGTTACCCACGCAAACCAGCCTGTGGTAAACATGTCAACTTAGAGGCTGCACAATGTTAAGAGGCAGAAAACGTGGAAGTTGGTTTGGTAACCCAGTTTTGCACCTTCACATGATCATGAAACCTAGCCTAGGGCTTGGATGCATTAATTGTCAGAGACTACCCATTCTTCCAATGATCCGGGCTGCATCCGGGTCAGATAGATGTTGTGCCGATATAAGACTTTGAACCCCGTAGTTTGCCTCAAATAAGTTTCTTAATCTTTTGTTGGATACGTACGCGAGGAGCTCGTTGGCTTTGTACTGTTCCGGCCGTTACTGTATTTCTTTGACCTTACCCATGGTGAACGGGTCAACATATGCTATTTTAATCTTTGTTCGGCACATAGACATGCCTATAATTACTTGACGTTGTCTTTACCCAGCTGCACCCCTGGTTGAACACATGCATGGGTATGAGGTTACCAATGTTGGCCCTGCTTCTCTGGGTGATCTTATGGTTAAGCTATCCATTGTAGGTGCTGTTTTTGTGAGGGCATGTACATTTGCAGAACATTCTTACCTTGTCAGTCTGCTAAGCATCTTCATTAAAGAATTCTTCCAGAACTTTCGACCATTTTATCCTACGGATTTTCCGCCACACAATTTCACCACTTCTCCCCCGGCGTGATCACTGGGAATTTTCGCCTTATTTTCATGATTCTTCACACGTTTGTATGCTTCGATTGGCTGTTTTCTGCAGAATTGTCATTAGTTCCGTAACCTTATGCTTCCTTTATTTCGCAAGTCTCTCTGGAACAATGTCCGAGTTCTGTCTAAATTTTCAAGATTTTGAGGAAGCCTTGGACATCCTGAGTTGTAGCAATCTTTACTGTAGGACATCACCAACTCAGCTTCCAAGTAACATACTGTACTAATGTGTAGTTAAATGCTGACTGCCAGGATTTCGTCCGAATTCTCGGATTTCTTGCGCCCTTGGGAGAGCACCAGCTTAATAATCGCAACATTGATCGGAGCCCGTCAGCTTTTCGTGGAATCTGCCTTTTTTCTACGGTGATGACGCCACGAAGCTTGTGTGCGCGTTTACGCAAATATCATGTGTCCTTTATGTTTTCGTCAAGAGAAGCGGGATTGAATTGAATGTGAAAGTCGCAATGAGAAAGGACAGCAAAGATGATCGCTCTTAGGTTGCGGCAGTTGATGCACGGGGTTTGTTATGATTTGGAAAGGACATTGAATAGGGAGCGAGTTAGCTTTTCAGGATGTGTTCGGTGGATATGGGTGGGTAGTCATGTCCCTAGTTTTTCTTAACCAGGGTGTAGATGCGTCATTGAGATTAGCCAGGGTGAACGTGTTGACGCCCATATTAATGATAGGGAAATTTCTGAGATGTTTCCGCATCTACCCTGGGTAATCTCAATGGGATATGCACTCTCTTCTGCAACCACTGTTTTGGGAAAACTTCTAATTCCAAAACTTTACACGTCTAGCACACTATGTGTGTTTTATCGTCGTCGTTTGTTCCTATGTACAATCAAATTTCTCTTACCAACCCTAAGAATGCGATCTTTTAGCCTTTTTGAGGGAAAATACGACCTAATTCTCGAAGACCAGAAAAAGCCATGAAAATCCCTGACATATCCTTGGCCTTTGAGGCTTTGGCTCCAATATTAGTCTGCAAGTCGTTATGATCCCGCAATTATGTGCATCCGTTTTGCATGGATAACATGCATGTAATAACCCTTATAATTTTTTCAATTCTTCCCTTGTCCTAATCCTAAGACTTCGAACTTTTCTGTGCCGAATAAAAGACAAGCTGATCGTGGGAGAACAACGACATGGCAAGTTTGGTGGATAAACAATGGTGAAGTTATGAGTCCACAGAACATACAGAAATCAGTGGTGGAGTAACTGTGGGTTAACTCCTTGGGGGTAATTTCCACGCACATGGCTAATTTTGCCACATTTTTTTTGTCTTTTTGCTGATAAACTGTGTTCATGTTGGGAAGCTACATATTTGGTTCCATACCAGCGTTTAAGTTTATTAAAATTTATGGATCTTGATGATCTTTGAATTTGAAGAACTTTTTTACGCACTTAGAAAATAGAGGAAATACAGTATGGGTGATCCTGGATATCTGCGGTTTTAATTTGCTGCCTCGTATAATTGTGCTTTGCATTCACAGACAGTTTTACCGATTTCAAATCCATCGCATTTCCAGAATCCAATCACATGGAAAGCGTGCTAAAATGCTGCTTATTGCGGGTTACTTCAGGAACTTCGTCGAATATTCGCAAAACTTCAAAAGTGGCCTTCCGATTCCTCAATTCACTAAAAAAAACCATAGGAACCACATGAACAAGAAATGTTATTTTTAAGGAGTGGTCTGTTTCGCTATTATATGATAGTATCACGATGTTTTCGAAGTGCGTTTCCATCAATTAGATGTTTAGTGTATCAGCGTTTTTGGGACATCCATGGTACTAAAGCAATTATTGGATCCATCATTGGAAGGATGGGTAATTCCATATGCAAGGAATACGGTCACCCATCGGCAGCACCTGGATATGGTATACTTGGGACCGAATAAAAACCCAATAATTTTGTAACTCCAATCTACAATTTAGAAAACAATTTACAGGTCTAGATATTCGAAAATGAGAAAGCCACAAAGCTCTTCTTCTCTTTCGTACAGCGCTATGTTCGACTCTGATGTTGGAACGTTCGAAATTTCCATTTATTCGAAATCGAATATTTTTGCTATCGAATGTCGAATATTTCGAATAAATGAAAATTTTCAATGTTCCAACATTGAAGACCAATGAAGTGCTGTATGCAAGAGAAGAAGAGCTTTAGGGCTCTCATATTCTCGGATGTCTGGCTGTTAAAACTGTTTCCCAAATTGTCTATGAATGTAACAAAATTATTCGGTTTTTATTCGGTCGCAAGTATAGGATATGGACAATTTCCCATATGAATAAACATGCCTATAGGTGCGAGGTGAAGAATAAATCTGGGTGCGTTAACACGTTCACGATGGGTAATCTTATTAATGCATAGAAACTAGGATACGTTGCGTAGAAGATAACAGTTTCGGGCTTTTCTAGGAAAAGAGCCACAAATCGTTTCCAATGTACGTCACTCTATTCCTGTAATTGTCGCGATAAAATGCTCGACTCTTTTCTCTGAGTAATTCCCTTTTACTGCGGGAGTTCCGCACTTAGAACGCTCGTGAGGCGCTTACGCTCCACAGGCCTTTTTCCGAGCTGAGAGCAGCCCTGCATGGAAGCCACAAATCAACTCGGCTATTCTGAACCTATTGCCCTTACTACTTCCATGGTCCCTTTCATTTTGACCTGTTTACCCAAGGGCACCGGATCGGAGGCATCGGTGGCCGGCTAACACTATGCCTGGCCAGGCCGGCAAGAGTTGTGTCCGGCGCTAAGATGTGCGTGATTAGGCATTGAACGACGATGTTTTGCCGCTGCAAAAGTGGCGAAAGGGGGAGGAGTGAGGTGAGCGCCGCGGATGACTTTGTTCGGCTCGCTGGCGACGACGGCCAGCAGCAGCGGTTTCCGCCCGATTATTTGTCCTCCACTTGGTCGATAATATGAAATATAGAATAGGTGGACTGCAGTTGAGGCTGCAGCGAAGAGATCGGGGACCGAGTTGGCTGGAGGATGGGTGCAGGGGATTGTTGAAGATGTGAGCTATTGGATGTGGCCACAAGTGTGTATATGTGGGTAGAGTTGTGGAAAAAAGGAGGTGTTTATTTGGGTAAGTGTGACTCGTAGAGGTTCAAGGGTTCAGAACATTTTTTGGAAATAACCGCGGCCTCCGGGAATTTTTTCTAGCTGGAATTGGAGCTTAGCAAGCTAGGATTGCAGCTATGGAGGAGGGGGGTGCACTAAAAGGTCTCAGAATATGTGATAAAATTGCAGTTCTATCAAATTTTTCTAATAGGAATGTAGTAAACCAAATAGGGTAAGCTCGCTAGGTGTGGCTCAACCTCTCTCTCTACCTGTTAAAATTTTCTGATTTTTGTCAGGAAAAACATGAAGGAAACTGAAAGATGAATCCGAGGATTGTCATAGAGGCTTGTGTGGTATTGTGGGATTTAATAAAGTTTTCCAGGAATGGAACTAAAGAGTTATTAAGCCCCTTAGGCTGTTTATGCCTGTGCCAATGCTGCACTTACAAAGTATGAACTCTTAGGAGAAATACAGATCGAGATATCTTGCTGTTTAGGTTCTCAGGAACAGTAAATGACTAGGAAGGACCTGTATTATTCCGAAAAGTAGTGAGCTTACCTATATTATGTAGTAGATTCTATGCTTACATTTTAAGCTGTCGCTATACTTCTTGAGGAGTATAGCACCTAGCATTGCCATCGTCTGGGTGACTCCGTGTTTGATGCGTATTGATTGTGGGCGGACCGATCTCGGCGGCTGACCGTGAATGATCGATACGTATCAAAGATGAAGCCACTGCTACGACAGCGATGATATATGTCATGCGAGGAGTATACCGCAGTCTTAGGGTAAGTGTATTCCCCTAAGTCTAGTAAGAATTCAAAATTGTTTTAAAAAACTAAAAAGGTTCGAAAAATTGGCAAATTTCGCTATTTTTGAGTGTGAACAGCCCATGCTTCACCCATTCCCTTGTAACGTGTCCAATTTTTTTTAGTGTAAAATCTTCTAGAATTCTTATTTTGTTCCCTAAATTTTGTGGTTTTGTCCACAGCACCGAACTTGTTCCGGATGCTTCTCTGCCCATCAATATCGCCGACATAAAGGATGTGAAGTGGTATAGCGCGTGATTTGTGTGTGCTTAGTGAGCAGACGAGAAGGCCAATTTACGACTCATTACGTAAAGTGCGTCGAAATGACTGATTTTGCAATGATTTGCGATGAAGAGGGATGTGCTGAGGATTCTTGCAGTTTTGACCTACCACCGATCGATTGTTCGTTTTTGTGTAAGATTGCGAAGTTTAGTGGATGTTTTAGTTTTTATGGGAAATTGTAAGCCTTACTGAATTACTTGGAGGACCCTGGTAAGTCAACTACATACGTAACAACGATGTGTTTTGGATTTTTTTTTGAACTCTGATAAATCATTGGAAGGATGGGTAAGCTCATACTTATGGGTAATCATACTGGGGTAGCAGCAGTGTGGAGATAACATCAAACGTGGGTAAACATGGTGATGGGTGCCAGGCAAACGGTAAATTTGAATGCGTTGACCCGTTTACCATGGGTAATCTCAATGATGCATCCGGGAACTGGTGTGAAGGAGGCCTTACTGTGCCACTTACCATTCCCCAGATATCGTCTACTTACCTATAGATCCCCGGTACTCGAGGGCTTAAGCGAATTTGTACTGTTCATGGGTTAACCGCAACAGACACAATTGTTCAAAGAATTAGAGAAAGTTAACCTGTGTTCTACATCATTCTGCTCCGCCCCTTTTTCACCACTATGCTGATGGTTACGGAGTGAACGTTACGACATCATAGTCTGGAAATTGAGCGAATAAATTGCTATAAAGCTAGTTAACGAGAAAATTGTTTCATTCTCTTTCTCTCTATCCCCCCCCCCCTCTCCCCACCCCTCGCTCTCCCCCTTACCCTTTTCAACTAAGCAGACGTATGTCTCTTGTCGTCTGTTTCCTCCTCAAATTTTGAACTTTCCTTCTATCCGCGAGTTTCTTTCCTTCCGTGGAACTTTACTGCATAGTAACTTGCTATTGAAACTCCTCCTCTGGTTTGGGTGCTTTTCCAGGATTTTCCAAGATTGCTTTGAATTTTGTGGGCATTACGCATTGAAATGTGGTGAAAACTTCGTCAAGGAATTTTTTTCATCTCGCTCCAGAACGAGTTTTCTTGTAGAATTTGACGTGTTTTTTTTTCGATTTTCCTGCATTTTCTGAACGTCGCAAGCATTACTATAGGAAGGAAGTTTTTAAGTAGTAGGAAATTTTTCTCAATTACCTCATTTACTTTCTCAATTATTCTATTATGTTTTTCTCAATTACTAATAGGAAGTTTTTCTCAATTACCATGATTCCAGATGTCGCAGAAACCGCTAACATACAAGCAGAAATCTGGCATAGCGTTCATAGAGCAGGATGATCCACCGTTTATTAAAGAAATGAAGAAGAAAATGGGCTACAAAGAGCCGCCGAAGCTTGAGGATAAGGTCAGTCCCATTCTGCTGATTCTTTGTTGGAGATTTTCTGAAGAAAAAAAGTTTATTTTAGTTCCAAGATGAAGAAGGACCAGCAGATATTGATGATCCACAGTCAGAGTTACTGCGAATGAAAGAGGAGGATCGACCTCAGGTAGGTTTTTTTTTGCCTTAGCGGCTGAAAGGAGCCTGATAGGCCTAAATGATGAATTCAGCTCTGCTTCAGGTAGTGGTATTAGATCCAGAGACCGATCTTTCCCGTGAGGAAATGAACAAGGAACTGGCAGCTAAACAGAAGGAGGACGATGGTGGGTATTTTAGGAGCATCCATGCCCCAAGACTCACTAAATAGGCTTGGAAAGGTTATAAGTAGTAGTTGGTGCTTTGTGGTGAGAAAATTGCGGTTAACATACATATATGGACTTTTTTCAGAACGCAAAATTGCTGAAGGCAAGATCACCTTCAAGAAACCTGTCAAAAGGCCTACAGAGACTGATGAGAAAGAAAAGGAAACAATAAAGGAGAAGAAAAAGAGAGGCGAGGAAGTGAAACAGCCGGAGAGTCGATTATTATCTTTTGGTGACGATGAGGAGGAGGAAGATGATTGATATTTTTAGCTCGAGTTTCTCTTTCTGACCCGGAATTTGTCCTTGTAATGATATCGTGACATTTACCTCTGTATAATGTGTATAAAATAATTGTTAATTCTTTGAAAACTGAGATTGGAGGCCATTGCACTGTGAGTAATTTCTATCCATGTATGTATGAATCCATGTATGAAGTAGAGACAGGCGACTTCCACAGCAGAAACTGTTTTTTCAAATAGTATGCAGGAAAATGTCGATGTTTTGTACCGTTGGACGTCCAGACTAATCCATCATCGGGAGGTGGCCTGATTTGAAGAAATAGGCAAGGCACGTAGCACGTAAGTCAGCCTGAATGCTCACTTATATCATGCCCTACCTAGTGGATCGTGGGTTGAGATAATGTAGGGAAAGGAGTTATGGCTTTCCGGCCTCTATGCGCCCTTTCCACAGCGGTGCAAGTCTTTTCACCTGTATAGGAGCTGGCGCAATCCTCCCCATATTGAACCAGCGTCGTTCTTTGTCCGGGCACCGTCTCTCCTTCACCGTCCATGAGCCCGTTTCTCCGGATCTTCCTCATTACGGGGTGCCGGCGCACCCCCAACTCAGCAGTGGACCCGTCTTCACGAAACCCTAGTACAGGTGTACCTCTCACACTACTGTAGACTCGTCTGGTAGCGTCTTTCCCACCAATGAGTGCATGTGCATCCTCACGCAGCTGTGGCTTTTCTAGAATTCTATTGTGAATTCCACCAATGATGTTCCTCTCATCCTTACTGTTTCCCGTCTATAGTCTGATCCACGGTGGAAGATAGTTGGGGAAACGCCGCAGAGAAAAAGAGGGCGGGAAAGTGCGCGGAGATCGGAGAGGGTGCAGGGAGAAACATACACTGCACGAATACTCAATTATCATCGCTGGCGAAGCAGGCTATACCTGGCTCGACCCCTTCTCCCTAAACCGTACTCATGCGCATGTTGTCCTTTGCATGATAAACACAGACAATTAAACTCCAAAATCATTCATTTTCACTGTGATATAAACAACTGTCTTACCAGCGACAAAAAGTTGACCAAAACACCTGTCAATTAAGGTGAAAATAAAAATCTGCATACTTTTCATAACTTGACACGTTTAACATCATGTTGTAATCAGATTTTATTTGTAGAGGCTGTTGCTTTTGTGCACAAACACACACATAAATAGCCAATTATTATTAACTATGACAGCTTCTAAATCAGCTAAAGTGGAACCACGTCCATCACGGGTCGATTGATTATTTGGTGGGTGATGACAATGACATAACGTGGATTGTGCCATCTTTTTTCCAATTTAACTATTTAAGTGACGTGCTGTGTTTCTGGAAGATCCGATTTCCAGTCGCTGTGCTGATAGGCTCACTGGTGATTCAGCGCTGCCGCGCGGCTAGAACCGTCTCAGCAGCACATGACGCGCGACATCGCTTTACTTCTGTTTATCTCAGAGTTTTCAAGCGCAGCTAGCTAGTTGCACTCTAAGAACTTTATGAATCAGCTTTAGCGCGCGCTGCTATATTTATTCGAGCGTACCTAAGATTTATGGTCCAGCCGGAGTATATAAGAAGGGCAGTCAACAAGAGGGCACACAGTTTGGCCTCATTAGCGGGAGGACGCACTCTGACTATGACCGGTCTCCTGCTTTTTTTTTTGTTTTCTAACGCATTTTTGTAGAATTGGCTACACCGTTTATGTTGCACTGCTCTCTTCTCTGAATAATGTTTTAAAATTTTGCTTTCGTCTCCTCGCTTCTACTTTTGTTTTAATTAACGTTTGGGATCCAAAGGAGAATAAGGAATTATTAGGGTGGTAAATTGGGAATGTGGGTTTTTGCATGGAATACAATATCCTCTAAATACAAAGCTACAGCAACATCTCAGTCTCGGTTTTATCCAGAACTAGTATTATTTTGTTCAGCTCAAGTTGAGAGATTCTTTTATTATCTTCGCTTGATAAGCTTTCGGCGCATAATGCCTTCTTCAGATCCTAACAAGAAGTAAGTCACATACAACACATAACGACAACTAATGGACAACTATCCGCACCCACCTAGCGTGTCACCAGAAGGAATACAATAAATTCGTTTTCGGACTACAATGGGTATTCATGCGGGATTTCGTGATACTCTAATCTCCTTTGGTCGATATATTGTTATTCCAACTGCTTTTTAAAAAGAATTAGTATTGGAGAACCTTTGACATCCTCCACACAGAGAATAACCGCTCTTGTGCGGGATATTGCCGTGCCGTGACCTAAAATAGCAGCTTATCTAAGTTTTAGTTTCGTCGCGCTTTTTCCTGTGTCATGTGCTATGCTTTTTCTTAAATTTTCCTGAGATTTACCGAAGAAAATGCTTGCCTGTTTTCATAAGTGCTGACCTATTCGGCAGCCACAAGCCCGACTTCTGATTCTAGATATGAAAGGCATGGCAGTTCGAGAATCAATCGATCACAAATTCGGTTTAGTTACCCAAGTTCGGGGCCATTTTCGAGTAGTCGATTGTCGCATGAATTTATTCAGATAACACAGTAAAGATTCTCCTGAATCTTTGTGTGGCCTGCGGTAGGTGATCTGCTGCGGTATTACCTTCATTAAGGACATAAAACACAGGGAATGCAAATTCGAAATTTTTGGTCGGTCTTAGAAATTTTCTTAAATGTTTGGAATGAAGTAAGACGTATTTCATTATTTGTATATCAAAAAATATTCCACAAAAGACTCTCTCAGATAGTATGAAGTGTTTGACAAGAGGTTCTTGACAACACTTTCATAGACACGTTGAAACTTCATCGCGCATTTCCAATTTACCACCCTAGTAACTTGAGAAATAGTGCCCCGAACGTTACAAATGCCCACCAATCCAATTACTCACCTTAGGTACTGAGTTCGAACATTGAGTTCCGTTAAAGGCACCACCCACGGGAACTTCCATGTCACTGTTTTAGATACTTCCAATTTAGCATGTATGATAACAGTAGCGGAAAGACTCGTGTTTTACTCTGCAAAAAGTGGGGTTGCGTGCTGGCGCACATTTTCGGCGAGTTTGTCTTTCTGATTTCGCAGAGAACCAGGCGTTGGAAAAGGCAGCATTATTAATCCTTCGAGCCTCGGGTTCTCACTCTATGGTTCGCGCAATTCGACCAAACCTGTTGCACAACACTGCAACTATTATGAATCGTCAGGATGCCAGTTTCCAGAGCTATTGGGAACATTCGGCTCTGTGCTGAAATGGTGAATACAAGAAACACCGTGGGTGCTATCCTTGGCGCTGGATGTTTAACAACAGATAAAAAAAACAACGGCACCTTATAAATTGGCTAACTGACTGGCTGGGAAAATAAAAAGACTCAAGGCACCATAGTGTACAGTGATTCCATTTGCTGAAGTTCTGTTGAGACTTTCCGCGCATGTATTTATCAGTATTAACGTAACCACGTGGTTATTGCAGGAAAGGGAAAGATCGCACCCCATGGGCTCATTGAGTAACATTTTGAAGCTGGCAATAATTGTAAGTTACCTACCACTTCGGAAATAGTTTCTACCTTGTTTAATACTAACATCTGTATACATGTATCATATGCATGTATTTATGAATTTTAGGCTCTGGTTCTTGTTCTTACACACAGCCAACAAGACGAGGAAGGTGAGTATTTCATAGAAAAGCGTGGTAACAAAGGCAGGATACTTGGCATTTCAAAGTGAGACCAATCCCATAATATAAATGTGAAAGACGCTGATCTCGAATCCAATCTTTACTTCTGCTATAACGCGCTGCAAAAAAAGTTGTGAACGTTTTTCCCTGCAGTGCACGTGACATCAAAGGATACGTCTGTGGCTATAGCTATGCATTCTTTTTTTCAATTTAATGTTGCATGTGGAGGTCATTTGTCATGCTCGTCTCGGATCCAGTACCCATTCCGAACCTTATTCCCATTTTTATAGTTCTACAATAGATGGGAATGAAAACCTCGCCTATATGATGTACTGAAGTTTCAATAATACTAAGCAGCAAGTCGTAGTTTTGAGACCAATCAATCCATTACATGGGTGAGACTTGCTGAATGTAATTCTAAAAAATAATGACCAGACAATGGAATTTTACTCTAAGATACTTGCCAACAATATTTCTGAACTTTCGAGAGCTGCACGTAATGATGTGGTGTTTTGATAACGTATGGAACTTCGAACTCGCCCAATTCACGAAATAGTTCAATCTCAACGAGTACTTTGCTCTCTTCGATCCCACTTAGATCGAACCCCTCCTGGTTCTGGCTTAGCTTAGAGCAAAAACGTTTTGGCAAGTCACTCTGTTTCCCCCTAGCTACTTATCTATCTAGAGTAAACCGGTGTCCTTTAAATCACTTTATGGTACATATATTATTCCCGTATGGAACATAAAATAACTGAGGCTCTTCGAAAAGGCTTAAAGGCAGCGGCCCACCTCATCCGCGTGGTGGAGGTTATAGCAGATTTTGCATCTCCTCGACACGCTGATTCCAGCGCTATACATAAATTGCCTCGACACGGTCTCTGAACCCGTCTTTCTGGACGGGGTCTGTAACAGTCTGCTAGGCCGAGTTGAAGCCGTTGATCTTATCGATTGAAGATGCCAAGACTCATTGGTCAACAAAGCAGCCGTTGCGGGTAACCAGCACAGCTTGGAGCGATCCGTCTCCCGGCTCCAAGGTGTAGCCAGTTCGACCCTTTTAAAAACGGTGCTTTCGTCACTTTGTATCTGTTGATGTACATACATAACTGGGATCAACATGGAAAGAAGGTCTGGGATACGTTGATGTTTCCAACACGTGAAACGAGGTGGGCCCCTGCTTTTAAATTGGGAAATTCTGCTCAGGTAAGCGTACGTACGTAGGTCTTGTTGTATAGCACAGTATCATTTTTTGTACACGTTTATCATTTGAGGAAAACATTCTTGCTGCAACACTTATATAATTGATTTAGGGCTCTGCGGAGAGAACGAGATCAGCACTGGTTGCTACAAAGGTTGCGAACCTGCGTGCCCCCATGTGAGTATAGCTTGAAAATAGTTCACTTTATCACAATTAACATAATAGTCTTTGCAGGTAGGATGTGCCCGATTTTGCGCATTAGGTGGATGCACATGCAAATCTGGATATGTCCGTAACGCATCTGGCAAATGCGTTTCGACAGATCAATGTTGAAAAAGACATCGCATTGTACCATAAACTTTCCCTTATACCTCCATTTTTTCCCCTATATAATTCGACAGTAAACATTTATTCTCGAAAATATGCGTTTTGAAAATGAGAAAAACAGTGTTGGGAACTGGGAATAAAGGTTGTTCTATTTAGCAAACTAATCTAGCATAAGCATAACAGAGTTGACTTGAATTTTACGTTAAAAGCCGTAGTTTTTACATTTGGGCGTCATGTGAATTTCGGAACAGAGTGCCAGGATACACCAACGCTCTCTCCGGGTTCAAACTGGGCTTCGTGAAAAGATCGAAAAACAAAAAGGGATTCGTAAGCACGAAGCCCTGAGAAAAACTGCGTTTTTGTTAGTTGTAAGGAAGGCGTTACGTTTATGTACATATACATACGAGTGAAGACAAAAAAAAGGCTACAGGAGTGCTCGTCTTCTAGAGGTAGCACCAACGGAAAAAATTGCCCTCGAGATTTTTGAATATCTTTTTTTTGAATCGAGGATTTGTCATAGTTTGAACAGTTCCCGCAACAGCGGAAACACACTGCTTTAACACATTCGCGACAACGCAAATTTTCTGCTCAGGGCCACTTTGGACAAAAGCGAGTTTGCGCTTGTTTCTCATCGGAGTTGCGAGAATTAGGGCATATTTGACGTGCTGATCACAAACATGCCATCTATTTTACTTGACAAAGCACTTCTGTAGCGTTACTGTATGTATACTGTAGAAACTGTAGAAAGACTTTTTTCTATCAGAATTTAACCAAAATTCGCACAGGAGGGTTATTTTACGTACAGATTAAGAATACGATATCCATTGTCTCGCAACTGCGCTGCGGGGTTACTGCAATCATACTGTAGGAACTGTGGGAAAGGTTTCGCATCAGAATTTGCCCGAAACTAGGGTTATTTTACACTCTTATCTCAAATATGGCACCTATCTCGAATATGGATCTCAAATTCTTGTTCACCATGTCAGATACCCTCACTTGCCAAAGTTTCACTGAATATGGTGAACAAACTCCATCTAGAATAAGCCTACAGTAACCTTACAGTACCGCGCTACGGTACAAAATGAATGCGAATTTCGTGCACAGCATGTCAAATAACCCCACTTGCTAAAGTTTCACTGGATTTGATGAATAAAATGCATCTACAGTATGCCTACAGTTGCCATACGATAACGCTACAGTAGTGTTAGAGTATTGCTCTACGGTGCAGGGCTGATGGCGTATTCATGTTCAGCACGTCAAGTAACCCCAAAAGTTCAAATTTGCTATAGACGCTGTGAGAAAATACATCGACAGTATCCACAGTATGACTACAGTAATCCTACAGTATCCAGTTACGGTACAAAATGGACGCCATTTCCGTGTTCAGCGGGTAGAATAACCCCTGGGGGGGGGAATTTGGGGGAGCTCCACCTAAGAAAAAGAGATAAGACAGATACGACCCACCGGTGGGTCGTATTGTCCTTTACGTAACCTCCCGGAGTCGAGGCATATGACGTTTTCGAGGGCTACAAAAGAGCAGAAGGGTGGAAGTCTAACCTATGTATGCATCAGTCGATCTCCGAGTCGAGAGGTTGAAATCCACAGTCTTGTACCACTTCTTTTTTAGAGTTTGTCTCGTTTGTTGGCTGGGTCCGCTTTCCCGACATTCTGACGCAATTTCACTCTATCGTACGCCTGGTCGGTGTGGACGCCCCTTCAGATCGGCATGCAGTGTGTCTAGTCACCGTTGCTTCGGGCGCCCTTTTGAACGTTCTCCCGGCATTCCAAGATCTATACGTTAAGTCCCACTTTGACGATGTTTTAGGACTTCTTTGCACACGGCGTTTTCGCTGGCGCTCGTACCATCTAAGGCAGGCTTCGCAAAGCATTCGGCAATCGAGGCGATTCCGATTTGCTCTCGGGTCTTTTTATTGCGGATGCAGTCTGCGCGCGTGATGCCAACTCAACGTGATGCATACATTGTAACATTTTCATCTCCATCACGCCCAGTCGCGTTCCACTTCGTCTTTCTTGATAGCCGCCCAACATTCTGCACCATACAATGCGTCGGATCGAACCACCGCGCGATACACCTTCGATCTAAGGCGAACCGGGATTTTTTTGTAGCACAATGCTCCTGTCATCGAGCACCACTTTAACCACGCTGAGTTAACGTGAGCGACTTTATGGGGTAGGTTGCCATCGGCTGAGAGTGTTGGGACACGATACTTGCGGCAGTCGTTTCTAGGGAAGTCGTTGCCATCAACCTGCATGGTGGCGGGCTCATTTATGTCGGTCGTTGATGAGTGAGATTTTCTTCTTTCTATTGCGATTTTCTCGAGGTAAAGTCCCTACGCGCAATCGGCGGGAAATTTTCGAGCGCGCCCAGCATGCGGTGCGTGCGCGGCGCGGACCTCTCTGGCAGCGGTCCCCAGTCGTTCATCATATTCTTGGCCCAGGTGAGTGTTTTTCTTTCATTTTTTCGTTAACTGAAATTTACCTGAAGCTTTGAGGCCTATGGCTAACCGATATCGACCGGACGGCCTCGGTCGACATCGGCCAGCCACAGGTCTCACACCTTCAGATAAACTTCAATCAAAGAAAAAAAAAACAAAGGGAAAACACTCACCTGGGCAAAAAATCTGACAAAAAACGGGGGACCGCTGCCACAAGAGGGCCGCGCTGCGCACGCGTCCCATGCTGGGAGCGCTCGAAAATTTTCCGCCGATTGCGCGTAAGGACTTTGATCAAACTATCTCTTCGTCGCCTTTTTGCGGTCTGTTGGTAGGTGACCGTGTTCACTTCAAAGTTTTTTAGGCGTCTTGTTCTGCCGCTGGCAGGACTTCGCCAGCCTGTAGCTGAGGCGTTCGCAGCCGTCTCTTGCGTCTGTATTTTTGTTGATGTTGTCGTAGTGGACACCCTTTGTAGCAGCCACCGCCTCCTTGTCGCCGCCGGTTGTCATACGTCTTGTCAACGAGGAAAACGTGGAAGATAATGTTCTTCTCCCACACCTTCATCTTCCTTTCATTCGTCCAGCCATGCTTACCTGACAATTCTACAGCTCCCTGGTTTATAAAATGTGAGAAAGTTAATGTATGAAAGAAGGTTGGTACAAGGGGTCCGTTTCGCATCTGTCTAGAGGAACCATTTTTAATTAGTCGGTCCTCTTCAGGCTCATTAGTCGCGCCAATCTCGGGACGTGTCACAACTGCTATCGCTTGTGTCGGAAATTACAGTTGCTCCTTTCTCTCCCAACCGCCACCAATAGAAACAGAAGGAGGACATGCTAATTGTCAAATAGTTTTGCTTCCATTAGTGAAAAAGCTTTTATGCACATGCGAATCTTTTGAAAAATTTGCACATCGTTTTGAGATGACGTGGAAGGAAGCAGAATAAGCGAATGCACATCAGCTGCAGCTGTCGAAAAGCTTACAAGGTCAGTCCTATATGTTATGGTCTTTGTATTACCTGTGAGTGTAAAGCTTATGTGATAGAACTATCGTTATAGGCATTGACCACTACAGTGAGATCATCATTTAGAACTAGGAAGCTGATAATCCTTGTATGTTTTTCATAGTTTAGTTATCAAGAAAAATCTAGAAGTACTGTATTAACTATTGGTGGCATTCAGGTTCTCGTGCTTGTGATCGTATTTCTCGCTCTCGGTACGACATTTTCCGCTAATGAATTGTGACACTTTGCGTCTTTTCCTAATTGTGATTCACTTGCAAGTGCTTACTCGAGAGACAAAGTGAGAATTTTTACGGGTACTTCTTCCGTACAAATGTAGATCTATGCATCTTAATTTATAATTAATCATTTATAATTTTCAATTATAAATCTAATAAAATGCCACCTACGAAACCAGTAATGATTATGCTGCAAGGATATACCGAGCAGCTCTTTTGCGTTTTTTTTTCAAATGTTCCTTTATTTTGAGAATTAATCCAAAATTCCAAGTGCGGCAAAAACGAAGTTTTCCGATTTTGCTTCAGTGTTTGCGAACCCACATGTGATGTGCCTAAAGTGAGTTCAGTAACTCATAAACAACACAACTGATCAGCACTTATGACTGCTTGTTGCAGATAAGGTGCCGTTTCACGTGTCGGCCGGGCGGACGATGTACGTGCAAATCAGGCTACCTTCGTGAAGAAAACGGAAAGTGTGTGCCCGACACTTGTGCTGGGGAAAGTGAGGAGTATAATGACTACTTAGTATATTAGTCTCAGATGCAGCCAGTATCAAAGGTTACGCAACAATAAACCTTTTCGCGGTTTATCATCTGTTTGTTGGCATGAATTCAAATTCCAAGACTATCGCGTGCCGAAATTTCAGTTTCAAGTGTAATAATCATTGTTTCTACTTTGCAATCAGTACCGTTATGTACTCGCCTCTGATGTTCAATTTTCTGATCAAACTTCTAATCGCCTACAGAACTTGCTCTTTTTCCATTTCTCCGTCTAGTGGAAGAAACGAAACGGAGATTCGGTATCTTTTGTTTCTGGTTTTTGTTTATTCAAAGGGCCAGTAGACCTAAGCGTTCTTGAGATCTCTGTATAGATGGAACCATCAGTATTTACTGACCTCAATGATATCCATCGTTTCGCGCAGAAGTGCATAAGATCTCTTTTTTGAGGGTAGAGATTGAACTTTTCTCTCCATGTGCTTGCATGGCAAGGAAAGTTTATCTACCCGATCAAAAAAAAAAAAGAAGGAGGGGGGGGGGTGACAAAGCATGCAGACAGCGCATATAAAATTCCCCATTATTGACCGTACAGTCGCCCAAACATCGCTTGAGCTAATAACCAATAATCTTCGAATAATTCGAAAAAATTGAGATGCTTAGTAGAGCATTTCTCGAACATGCCACATTTATTTTGTTATATGGTGACTGCAAGAGAGACAGAATGCCTAAGGACAGACACTGCACTTCCAGAATGGGGTTCCTGCAGAAACGTCCTACATCGGTTTGTGAAAAAATCAGACTGCACTGACTTGATACTATACAGCTGCTGAGTCATGGTACTATTCTTACTTGCTATTTCTCTCTCATATGTTCTTTGGTACATACACAATAGAAGATTATCCATAAGGTTTATGGCTCCTTTCACTATATTACAAGTGCATACGCCTGACGAGACGATCTCAACCCTTCATCGAAAAACATTTCTGCTCTTTGCAGTCTGTAACTGGTAGTGCGCCAGTGACGATGTTCTCAAGTGTTCTACCCACGATCCCTACGTGATCTCTGTCCTCGCCCCATTGTTGTCCCTCTAATGATGAACTAGAAACTCACTGGTAATGGAAAATAAATAACCGCTCGAAATGACTGGCAGTATTCCAAGTTCAAAGAAGACATGTTTGGTCTCGGCTATGCCAACTACATTGATCAATCAAAGGTCTTTACAAAGACCTATTATAGAAATTGCTCGAGAGGAATTGTATGGTACAAATGAAAAAGGGTTCATTTTAACACCGGACACATTGCATATGCCTTTGAGGACCGACGTACCTACTTCTGTCGAGCCTGTACTGACTCAAGTTGCATAGCTTCTTGTTATCTTCTAAGCTAGAAATTTCACGTAGTACTACTTTTACTCATTACTGGAAGAATAGTTCGTAATCTAACATTATTTTCTTTGAAATTTGACTTCATTCAGTTTCGTTCGTTCTGGCGCTGTCCACTATGCATTTGAGGTCTGATACAAACTTCGAGAAGAAAAATGCATTGGCAAAGGCTTCTATTGTAGCACTTTTCTTTTTATTATTCTTTATTTTTAATTGTTTATTCTTTAATGGGTAAAATGTTTATCAATCTTAATAATTTTAATGCTGGTTTTTCTATGGCATGTTGATTCTTATGAAACATCAAGATGCCACATCTAGACAAACAAACAAATACCTTCCGCCATTTTACACTGATTGTAGGATGCCGGCGGTTTCTACTTCAGCACTTATCACTCGGCACGCATTTGCCGTTACTGTCACGAAGATACCCACTTTTGCATGTGCATCCACCTCCTCCGCACACTGCAAGGCATGCAATCTGCAACAAACATAAATTACTTGAAATGTAGTGTGAGTGTCAACATGGTTTTCAAAATTGCTAAGATGCATACCATTTTCGACACACATGGTTTTCATGAGCCTTTATGGCATATTCTAACTTATAATTTAAAAGCTATATTACAATAACTTCCATGTTCTTTCATCTTTAAAGCTGGGCATTTTTGAAATTGATGAATAGTGTCACTTGCTTCTGCCACACCAGGTTGTTACGGTGGATCTTTATTGACCTTACGTTTCAACGAAACCGTCGTCGTCAGAAGTCTGAAAGTGGCTCCAGTTGCTTCATCTTAAAGGCAGCACCCGTCGAAACCATCGTGTTTAAGATTTCGCCGGATTTTGGGGTTTTTGGGGGTGTATTGCTCATATCCGGTGATGAAATCGCGTGAAACTCCCGAGGAAGCCGGAAAAACGCGATGCTGCCGTCCGTGCACGGACGAGTATTCCGGCGGCGCCCTGCGTGCGCAAATGGGTCCCAGCACGGAGACAGGGAATCGGTAGCAGCCCGCATGCGCTTAAATGCGTAAGCTGGCGCTTCGAGCCCTCCAAAGCACTGGGCGACCGGGCGTGCACGCGACGGCAGTTCGCCGTTTTCTGCAGGTAAGTCGTTACTCTGTGTGTTCCTTGCAGATTCGTGATGTGCGCGACGCCTACTTTAGGGTTCGCAGCTCAGGTCCGAGTTGAGGATTTCGACTCGTGCTGCCTTTAACCTATACGGTCAAACGTCTCATCATGCTCTGCCAGTTCTCGACATTGTCTCAGGCAAAGTACGAAGAGAGTATCCGGAGTCAAGGTCGAACCCACCAGTTGATCCACCTTTCGCGGAAGAGCGGACAACTTAAGTTAGTGCACTTCCCCTGTTAGCTTAAAGGCAGCTAGAGCCGAAATTCTCGGAGCTGAGGTGCGGTTGGTGAAGTACAGACTCAGCACATCACAACTGTGAAACGAACACAAACAATGATGGCTTACCTGCAGAAGAAATGGAAACCTCATCGCGAACACGCCTGGCCGAGTTCGCGCCGGTACGAGTTTTCCTCGGCGCTGAAGCCATTGCGGCGCATGGTTTGGGGCAAAGGTAATACGAAGTGCGTTCTATTCGCAGGGTTTTGTGGTGGGATCGGAGCACTCGTCCGCGTTCGAACACGGCAAGGCGTGTTCGCGACGACAGTTCCAGTTTCTTCGCAGGTAAGCCATCATAGTCTGTGTTCGCTTCACATTTATGATGTGCTAAGTCTGTACTTCACCACCCGCATCTCAGCTCGGAGTCGAGGATTTCTTCTTTTGCTGTCTTTAAGCAACAAAGGCCAGGAAGTAGGCGTTTTATGAGTCCCAGAGACTGTGTCAATGTATGAGTCCGGCATGGGCTAGTTCACCCCATGCTGGCGGAGGAGGAAATTGTTTGGGTCCCACGCCTGAACAGCGCGGGCGCACCAGCCAGACCAAGTAACATCTGGGCTGGGATTCATGAAGTGATAAATGGCAAACCAGCTATGCTTACCGCGATTGGTTATCGTAAAGATTAGGCGAAGCCAAAGAACGCAGGACGCGAAAATTGGTTTGCTAGCCTGGTTCTGCTTGGTTACGCGTTCGTGAATCCTACTCCCAAACAATCGCCCTCTAACCGATGTGCTCTTCATACATCCATCCACTGGCGAACGAGCTGTGCCTCACCGTTTTCAATCAGTTGTTTTTTATCCTTGGTTTGTTGAGGAGTTCCGTTTACAATTTATTCCGTTTAGCTCTCGGCAATTAATGCTTTCCGTCAGACCTTAATTTCCTTACAATACAACATCATCGGCATGCAAACAAACACAAGCAAATCGACAGCGGTACTATGTGGTGAGACGAGAAAGGATGACTCTAGTGCCAACACAGTGACGTTAACCTATACAAGAGGACTTATTGTAACTGAAGGAAAAGAGTTGACTACAAGAAAGGAAAGAGGCCTCATCCCTCTCTGGCGCTAGTAGAGTGGATGTTCTGGGACCACGACGCGAGTAAGCCAAGCAATCTAATCAGCTGACCAAGCGTAACATTTCCTTTAGCTCCTCTTTGGTGTTTTTGTTTCTTGGTGTTTCAATTGTTTTTGCTTATATAGTTCGAATTTACTCTCTGTCGAACAAATGACTAAGTGGCCATGTTAGAATAACACCAGGCCAAAACTTCATCTGAGAGTGAACTACGCTTCAAATAGTGCAATTATAGGTCCCAAGCCAAATAGCTGCTCAAAACAACAATAAATCCCAATATACAAAATTTCAAACCAAGGACACTGGCGAGATTCAAAGTTCAGAGAATGGTGCTAACATAGAAGCCTCGTTTCGATCTCCGAGGTTAGTCTTATGCAACCTCCTTGTAAGAGGTTCAGAAATTTGGAATAGTCAACGTGTTTGACGTAAAAGATTTATGCATGAGATACGCCAACCCCATAGAAGGGAACAGAGGGAGAGATGTGCATGTAAGAAAGATGGGCAGTGAAAATTGGCCGCAAAGTTTACAACACTTACATCAGGGTTTTTGCACGTAGGTTCGCAGCCATTGAAACAGCTAGAGGGTTCTTCGTTTTCAGCACATCCAGAATCCTTTCCAAATCCCAGTGCGGAACCTTAATTTTATTTTCACCAGCTTCTTCCACATCTACCGAAACTCATGCAACAAATTGAACGGAAATACATGTGTGCAATTGAACAGATCACCTCCCCACATGGTTTTTACGTAAGGTGGTTTCATTATTGGGTTTTCTTACTAGTTATGTAACTACATATTAAGTGTTATACAGTACGTATCAGAACTATGCATTCATCGAAATTCGGTCAATGTCTTGGCTCATGTTGGGAACCTGCGCCATAGAATTCTCGACGTGCACAAATTTTATATGCTTGTTTTCCAATATTTCTCAGTTTTCCTTAGATTTTTTGCAGTTGAAAATTTTTTGTTCATGTCAAAAGTGGATACATAAATTTGATAGGCACTGCATTCTACCCCTGACTTAACCCTTAGCCTCGATGATTCATTTCATTGGTGTTTCTAGGTGCGAAAAATAACACCCGCCAAAGCTAGAGTGCTGTTTCGTAAATAGGTCGGTCAGGTCCGTCAGTCTGCGCCATAAGAGATGGCTGTGTGCGAGGTCTTCGAGAAATTATTGTTCTTGCTTGGAAATATGCTACAAAAGAAAAGGAGTACGAGAGCTTACCCACGAGACTGCAAGCAATGGCGAAGATGATGACCTAAAATCCACAGTTTCATTGATTTTACACAAGGTAATTTCTAAACTACTGGGAAACATACGATGTCTGCCACCTTCATAGCAAGAACCGAAGGGCTGGCGCGATGATGTGAAGCTGCAAAAAGCTACAGAAGTTACTATGTGAAACGTTCTAGAACAAACGTTTAGGTCTTTACGG
Source organism: Ancylostoma caninum (assembly GCA_037903475.1). Taxonomy (NCBI): domain Eukaryota; kingdom Metazoa; phylum Nematoda; class Chromadorea; order Rhabditida; family Ancylostomatidae; genus Ancylostoma; species Ancylostoma caninum. The sequence continues at coordinate 307,126 of JBAJFG010000529.1, forward strand.
GAACAATGGAAGGTGCGAAGTGTCTTGGACAAACAAAGGGAAGAAGTAGAAACAATGCAGGTTGTTTCTCTCAACCTTTTTACCCTGGCTCTGCTGGTCGTCACGCTGTCATTGCGAGATGATCTGTCGACCATCGAAATAGAAATACTGTTTAATAGTGTGTTTCTTTTTATGTTCAACCAAAAGGCAGGAAATCATGCGATCAGTAGATATGCTAACCACGGAAAATATGTATTTGTTTAGTAGATCATTGAACTTGAATGCTCCTGGATGTTATTGTAAAATTTGCGCTAGCATGAAAGAACTGCTTCCATGAACGGGCTTGAAACACTTCACTACGGGACAAAGTACAAAAAATTGTTGGATGGTGTTCGTATTGCCACGAATCGTGATAGAACACACTTGTCGTTCTCAGATACAGCATTGTGAGAGAATTACGAGGCAATATGGGCCCAAATTCGATATGATTAACACATTGACGATAATCGACGTCTTAGGGTGATGTGCCACGTGGGACCAAGGCGAAATTCTCGTTCATTTCTTTCACTGCAGCCATAATAGATTTCATGTTAATAAATAAATAACAAAAACAGCTCTGGTGATAGTATTAAGTATAATAATGCATTATCATCATTTGCTAATATTTTGGTTATTATTATCAACTATTAATCAATCAATAAATGACAACAAACACAATCAATCAATATCTAAAAATAACATGAGACTGATGATTTTTTAATAAATTTCCATGATTGTAAGATTCATTAAAAGTGTGAATTTATAATACAGTTTGACCTAGATCGTATAAACATATATAACATTAATTTATTACTGGTATTCTCATGTATTTTTTGTTGATTTTTTATTTTACGTGATACAGTGTGCTTACCCTAACCCGCGAATTTCTCTATACAAATTTTCAGGGGATTCCAATCTTGGGATCCCCATTTTAGACGTGGGACCCACCGTTGAGTCCCTTGGTCTGTGGTGGCCGCCAAGATGGGACCCATCCGTGGGTCCCATTGTCGTCAACGTGTTAAAACTCCAGAATGGTAATATTAAATACCTTATAATATTGAATACATTTTTCAATTACACGGTGGGTAAAGACCTCACTCTTATTATGAAGAAAACCATTCAACGGTTCAAAGCAATTGCTAAAAAGTTCCTGGAAGGAGTCTATGCTTGCTCACTTTCCTCCTTCATCAGTGTTCTCATTCTCTACCTTTCACACATTTTGTTATTTCCTATTCAGTATGCTTTACGCCTGATGGTACATATATTTTGTAGACAACGTAAATTGAATGAAGCTATTTACCTTTCATTTCTTATTACTTCCTGTTTCATTATGAACATGCCTCTTCCCACATGTAAATAAATGTTGAATGTTAACTGTAATATTAACGAGTATAGATCGCATGTTGGTGAACACTAGCAGAACATGTACAAGCCTTTATTATACAACACTATCCTCAGTATGCTTTACGCCTGATGGTACATATATTTTGTAGACAACGTAAATTGAATGAAGCTATTTACCTTTCATTTCTTATTACTTCCTGTTTCATTATGAACATGCCTCTTCCCACATGTAAATAAATGTTGAATGTTAACTGTAATATTAACGAGTATAGATCGCATGTTGGTGAACACTAGCAGAACATGTACAAGCCTTTATTATACAACACTATCCTCAGTATGCTTTACGCCTGATGGTACATATATTTTGTAGACAACGTAAATTGAACGAAGCTACGTATTTACCTTTCATTTCTTATTACTTCCTGTTTCATTATGAACATGCCTCTTCCCACATGTAAATAAATGTTAAATGTTAACTGTAATATTAACGAGTATAGATCGCATGTTGGTGAACACTAGCAGAACATGTACAAGCCTTTATTATACAACACTATCCTCAGTATGCTTTACGCCTGATGGTACATATATTTTGTAGACAACGTAAATTGAATGAAGCTATTTACCTTTCATTTCTTATTTTCATTTCTTAAGTCTTGTTTTTGGACCAATTGCTCACCCATTGATGCAATTGGTGTAACATAATGACCGCTAACTGGTCACAGCTGAACCGCTTAGATACCTTCCTTGGGTGAGACGAGTAGACTTGGACATGTATCGAAATTCAGGATGATCAAGAGTCGTTCTTCCATGCTATCCATTTTTGGAATTATCGCACGAATTCAGAGTTTTATGAGTCAATATTCGAGGGGCTTTCACGAATATTGCTTTAATAAATTTACATATATTTTATATTTATTACATAAGCTTACGCTTATGTGGATATAAAACGAGTAAGGGAACAGGAACAATGGAACAAAACATTAACAATAAACACAACAGTTAGTCCAATTAGAGTAAACTTAAATAGCAACTGGGAGCATAAACGTTTGAGGCATTACCGGCTAAGGCAGTGCGCAAGCATCCTTTTAAATGCTTTGTAGCTGATAGGTATTGATTGAGTTTTTCGAAGCTTATCAAACTTAGTAATAGTTAGTAATAGTTACTTAGTAATAGAAATTTGCAATTTGCTTTGTCATCTCTCAACCTTCTGTGAGTGCCTAAAGAGAAATTCATTCGTGATTTCTCTTCGTCATCCATGTGTTCTTCGATGTACACTCGTAAGCAGGACCCCGTTTAGCCAACATACATCCTTCTCCTCTTTAATTGCAGCAAGAGATTAGATAGATGACTTCCAAAAGCGTTGAATCACCTACTCTAACCGCGGAACAAATGAAGCATTCTGGCAAAGAGCATGTGCGTTTGTACGTCCTAATTTCTAACTAGATTGGCGCTTAAGGTTATTTGGCAGAGATACGGCTGACGTACTTATACTATTGACTACTATTAACAAATCCAACGCATTTGGCCGTCACAGAGAACACCACTTTCTCGGTGTACTTACAGAGGGTGCGACTTTGAATTTTTTTTAGAGTTTCGCAGTTTTGAAGTATGGTCAGGTTTTTAGATGTATGACATTTCCGAATTTACCGTCATAGATCAATTTGGCCCTTCCAGAACTCGACGAAGGGGAAATCGCTGGAGCAGTGGCCAATAAAACATATTACCGACAACCTCGCTTTCGGCTAACGAATTCATAAATCATACTAGTGCACCATGCCGATGTTTAAAAAAGACAGGACTTTGAAGCCATTCGATTGGTCCTCTCGACAGGCTTTGAAACTATTCGGCTGAAAAAAAAAAACGGTTTCCTCATGGGAAATGAGAAAGCTGTGGTTCTTGGAACTGGTGACCACGACAAAGTACGCAAAAATTGAAGAAGGTGCGAAGAGCAGTGGCGGCACAGACTTAACAGGAAACTACATGAAGACCTCTATGCTCGTCCTTGTTTAATTTTTCGTTTTCTTAGGCAGATTCTGGATAAAGCGAAGCGAAAACAGAAGCTAGAAATGGCCATGAATCTAAATACACAGCATATTGAACAACCTATCGCTACCATACTGGAACGAGCGATAATCCGCTTGATCCTACGATCCAGCCATGTCTCTGTTGAATTAAAATTGTAAGGCGTGAATTTGGGGCGACCACCGCTAGCACTTCTTCTGGAAAGAAAGGAGTGCAACCTCTTGCTTAAACACTAGCTTACGGCACTCTGCACCTCCTCTTCCGCACTTGGCAGCACCAGGGGAAGTGCGGGAGAGGAGGTGCTGAGTGTGGCAAGCTAGTGCTACTCAACACTTCCTCTCCCTCACTTAGCAGCACCAGGGGAAATGCGGGAGAGGAGGTGCTGAGTGCGGCAACTAGTGCTACTCAACACCTAATCTCCCTCACTTAGCAGCACCAGCGGAAGTGCAAACTGCGGTAGAGTTATTCGTCCTCCATGGCGAATTAGTGCTCGTGAACATCTAATAGGATAAATCCCTGGTAGATGCACTCCCTGTTCAAAGGAGTGCATGACGAGGGAATCTTTTACTCCTATCTAGGCCCGGCTCAATCGCCCCTCAAAATGATGGGCTCAAAAACTCAAAACTTTTCTGCAAATATGCAAGGAATCATGTATGCCATTGTGATCAGAAGCTCCGGGGGTGTTCAGGAATATGGAAGCGCTTCTGTGATAGAATTTTTCTTTTCGAGGAAAAGAAGAGGGCAATAAAACTCATTAAGTCTTCAAGTTTCCTTTGGTACCTCATTCTAGAATTGAGATCTATCGAAGCATCAGACCGCCACTACGCCTAATTCTGTCATATCCGTCCTTGTCACGATATCATGTCCACTGATGTGTAAACAGTACAGTACTATGTAAATGAGTGGTGTAAATAATGTTTAGGACTTGTTGGCAAGAAGGAAATAGAAGTCCTTCGTTCCCGTACACAGCATCCGGGGGTGCTCGAGGATGTGATGATACACACACCTACAAATAGCGATGAGACTGTTGTAAGAAGCTTTTTGCGCTGATGATGTAAGAAATCCTCTCATCTGTTCGCCCACCTACTCCTATGCATTAATCTTCCTTCCCCACCTGAGTGGGTGAGCACAGAAAGAGGCTTTTTCAGATGTTCTGTGCATTGCATCACAGCTGTCTTTTCTATGGATTTGATGGATTGTGAACAATAGCATTAAATCAGCTTCTTTTGGTGGCATGATAGGCAACTGTCGCAAGTGCCCATGTTTTTTTTGTCCCATACGTCTTTTCCTTATCATTTACAGGATAGGTGACAGCTGCTCCTCGATTTGGAGATTTCCTGCGGCGATGTATCCAATTTCAGCCACTTCCTGGTACACTGTGATATTCAGGACGGCTTGTCCAGGAGTAGACAATCCCTCTAGGCCCGTATCCAGAATGTTTTATCCAAATGATGGATAGATTAGTGTGGTTCGGATATTCTGCTATGCAATAGAAACATATCCGCGGATACGTAAACGCACTGGTTATCTTTTCCCGGTTGACTGCCACTTGATAAGAATCCATGAACTGCTCCATCTCCACCACTTGTTATCTCTAACCAGGACACCATACTTACGCATAGAAATGAACACATAGATGGATTAATTATTGGATAGTAAAGTGGATAAAAACTGGTGGAAATGGTATATACCCGGTGTGCATTCCCTCCTACGGTTAAATATATTAGATAAGGGATCTGATTACTAGCTCTAATGTTCATAGATTTCTGTCATGATTAGCCTTTTCGTGATGGCTTTTCTACGAGCATAGTGTCCATTTAACCATTCTGGGGCGAGTTTACCAAACAATGGTGCTTTGTAGATAATCATATCTCGAAAGCATTTTTTTGTGTGAGAAATCAACGCTTTGTCCTGAATTGGTGGGGATGTCGTTCCTTCACAAATCCATGAAAACTCGTCCACGCATTGTTTGATTCTTTATTCGTTTTCACACAGCTTTGTTTTATTTGGGTGTCATTGCATAAGTGGGAAACTCTTCCACTTTTAGGAATTTTCATATCTTTCAGATCCTAACTGTGAGAAAATCTGCTCAATACCATATTTTGAGACAAGCGCGAGACTATGAGCTCCGCCACCTTTCAGTAATTTAACCTGTGATCGCATGGGTGGAAAACTCGTCCACCTCGATATATAGTAGTTCACCTGAGCAGATGTGCACAAAACTGTCCAAGCTGGATATTTACATTCACAAAATAGCTTGACGGTGGAATGAAATGCTGGGCGGGTCTAGTCAGAGAGCAGCCAATCAGCCGAGACCACCTGCACTCCAATTTCCTACCCCTAACCAATAGCCGTTTCCAGCGATTGGGCAGTGACAGGAAATTGGTGCCTCAACTAGTCGAAACGTGTTTACCTTGCTCAATACTTTGTGTATTTTGGCTATTGAACTACTTAGGTGCCATACTTGGTCAAGAAGTCGCCACTATGCATCCGCAAAATGGGCGGAGCCTATCCATACACACAGGAAAGCACGATAATTTATTATATCCTTTTCTTCCGAATAAATGATGAGCATATCGATAATCTCTGACAAGTAAAAAGAAAGTAAAAATCGAATGAAATGCAATCGTATCACCCTACGCACTATAGAAACAGTATCAAAATATACGAGAGGAGGAGGTATAAAATCTAGCGAAAGCCTAGAAACACGGTTAATGAACCATAGAAACGTTGGCAATGTGCTGCGGCACTTGCGCTGCATGCGGTGCGATGCGGTGCGGCGCGTCGCGGTTAGTGAGACGGCGGTGTCCTAACCGCTTCGGTAGCAGCCGGTCGCGCAATCATTTCTTCGCCGTCTGGTTTCTCATCTGCAACGCATGTCCATGGAGCGGGCTTCGCGTCGGCGTACACGCAGAAGATGGCGTTACAGAGAAGCAGAATTCCGGCGTGGATGAGGAAGCAGTTTCGCCAGTCTTCGAACCTAAAAAGCAACCATAAAGTATGGAGAAAATTCCGAAAAAAAAATTGCCGTTTTCCCCAGAAGTGGCCTGTCAACTGTAAGCCCCACCCACTGAACGGAGGGCCCATTTACACTATGAGTGAGCTCCGCCCACTACATCATATCTAGAGGTGCAGAAATCCCCCGTCTAACTTACGTGTTCGCTGAAATAATCGCGTTGACAACGAACGGCTCGAGAAGAATAGTGACAGCCCAAATGTTCATGATCTAAAATTATCGATTACTTCTCTGTGACATTCATGGAAAATTCCAGAAAGTCAAGCACCGCGGGACCCACCTGTGTCATACCGAAATGTCCAAATTGCCTAGAATGTAAAGTAATGCACTTGTTGAAACCCGCAGTGTTGAAGCCAAGCAGACTTTCGGCGAATACCTGCGCAGTGTGATTTTTGGAACACTGTAATTCGTATATTCTGCAATGCGTCACACTTACCAAGATAACTATAGCAGTGACATTGCTCTCTCTTGGTATAAAGGCTAAAATAATAAAGAAGAACGCCGACGCTCCCAAAGCTATTGAGTTGTAGATACGTAACTTCAGCGTTTCATCGAGGCAACTGCAATCGATATATCGATTTTTCCCCTGCATCTCTGTGTGATCCGCTTAACACTGGTATAGGAGTAAGGAACGCTTATATCGAACACTCACGTCAACATGTCACTAGATACACCACCAATGAGTTTTAGACAGAACTGCACGGCCACAGGTAGAGCAGCAAGGAAACCTGAGAAAAATTCGATTATCGATTGAAGATGACATGCGGCGAAATATGAGGGAACAAGATGCTCATGTACTCACCCGTTTTGAACACGTTGTACCTGAGATAATCGTTGACATATTGCGGATTGAACATGGTTACGAGCTGGAAATCGACTATGTTGATTTATTGATTGATTGATAAAACATCGCTGGATGCCTACCTGTACAGCCAACAGATCACCAAAAGCAGCTATCCATGCTCCCCAGAGCGTTTTCGACGTCAGTATTTGTTTGTAGGGGAGCTTTTCACGCACATTCTTCTGGAACGGATATATTTTAATGGGACAAGGTCAGACACGGAGAGTATGGCTCGGAACCCCTAATTATATAGTTAGTAAATAAATAAGCAATCAATAAAAAAGAGTAAAAAAGAAAACGAAAAATTGTTGGTCCTGTTCCCAACCTTAGATGTATACAGATTGAGTAAGGAGTTAAACAGTATTACATATTTACGCACTTTGATTGTCTTGAAAGGTCATCGGCATTCAATCGATATCCGCGTCGCGGCACGCAAACGCAATCGCGCGCGCACCGCAACACGACCGCCTAGAGTTAGGGAACGAATTTTGATTTGTATAGAAACAATGCTCCAACCCAGCTTTTGAATTCAGCGAAAAAAATGCCCATTCGTTGTAGTTACAATTAACCAAATTGAAGTACATGTTAATGTCAGACCAGCATTTCTAAACAGCTGTTGAAATACACCATTCATTGCATAGAAATGTTGCATTGCTTAGCCATGAGGAAAATTAGTATTTCAGAGGCAGAATAATAGAAAAAGGCGAGGATAAAAATAGAATATCTCCAACGTTGCCGCTCAGAGAACTATTAAAGATACATGACTAGCCCCGCCCATCGTCCCAAATGTCCCACATGGTATTTTTGAAATCATTTACAACTTAACAGAAATGTCTATATCTAATGCAGAGTGGAGATGTTTTTCTTACGCCCGGTAGTTCATACTCTGCATATCTGCCCCACTCAACTAATCGATAACCAACCTTCTTCGACTTTCCGGTCTGAAGACGTTTCAGTTCAGCTTGGCCAACTAGCCTATGCTCCTCTGGTGTATCCTTATACAGCAGAATCCAGAAACAGAACGAAATTATCGTAAACGACGCGTGCACATAGTAGACGGACGGCCATCCCCACCGCGACGTGCATAGCGCACCTAAACGCACACGCACACACTTCCTCTGCGTCTCTAACCACCATAGAAAGCTTCGCTAACCCGACACTGGCATAGTGAATATTTGACTGAGCTGTGTGCAACCGGTCAACAGGCCACAGAACAATCCATGTTCAGTCAGCGTGGCCCAGTCTGCAGTTAACGCTCCGATAATGGGAAATGTCGCCGAAAATGCGATACCCTGAAATATCAGGGGTCGCATCAGCTGTGCGGTCCTTTAAAGTGCCCACATAGAAAAGTGAACTGACCTGGAACGTCCTCGCTACCAAAAAGTATTTAAATCCATATTCATTCGCAGTTGGAATGAGAATGGTTGACACTGAAAAGATCAATATCGATTTTTAACCAGAAAATTTACGTGTGCAACAGGTTCAGCGCGCTAAAGCGAGAGCTCAAAGAAGCAGAGTTTTTATTTATTACGTATTATTTATTACGTTACGTAGTCAATCCAAAAGTCCTAGAATGAAACACTGTGGATAATTCCTCGGAAAGGTAAGGGAGCGAGGGTGCAGAGAAGCGGAGACCGAGGAAAAGTGCGAAAAAAAACCTGCAACACATAGTTGGACTGGAGCAAAACAAGAGCAGAGAAGTGTAAAATACTCTGCGTCTATGACCGCTAATTAAAACCCCTGGTATTTTAGTTTCTGAAGTAATAAGAAAATTTTGGGCTGGTCAAAGAAGCAGAGTTTCACTCTACGTCTCTAACTAGTCTGTAGTGCGAACTTGGCACGCTGGCGTGGTCTTCACCCATTACGATATACTCGAGGACGAATAACAACTTCAGTGCCGTATTAACTCAATCAATACGCATGTTTCGCACATGATAACCGATAGGTATGTTTTGTGCACAAGTGGGTCGATCAATACGCATGTTTCGTGCATGGTCTCGTCTAAGTTGTGCCACTGCCAATGGTCTGCGCTGCATCGATGTGAGGCACTGATCTCTCTCATCCCTTCCCCCCCCCCCCCTCCCCCGCTCTCCCCACCCCTGTCGCAAACCCTTCCAGGCGCCAACAGCGCGTGTGACGTCAGCGGCGTCAGCGTTTCATTGCCATTTGGATGGAAATACAACGCGACAAATACGTTTCGCTGGATTGCTTTTTTGCAAAAGCACGAATTTAAACATTTTACAACACGTTCGCACTCTTCCTACAAAAAACCGTCAAGAAATACGAGTCAAGGTCGGTCGCTGAACGCATTTTGCGGTAAAAGATGTTAAATGGTGTGAGAGATGTACAGTATTGATCCAACTACAAAATGCACTTTTAACACATAACGGACAATACGACCCACCGGTGGGTCGTACGGGAAGTTACGTAGAGGACAATACGACCCACCGGTGGGTCGTATCCGTTTTATCCCTTTTTCTTAGGTGGAGCTCCCCCATATTGTGCCCCTAGGGGTTATTGTACCCGCTGAACACGGAAATAGCATCCATTTTGTACCGTAGCTGCGATACTGTAGGATTACTGTAGTCCTGTAGATAGTGTTGATGTATTTTCTCACAGCATCTACACCAAATTTGAACTTTGGGGTTAATTGACGTGCTGAACATGAATACGCCATCAGTCCTGCACCGTAGAGCAGTACTCTAAAGCTACTGTAGTGTTATCGTATGGGTACTGTAGACATACTGTAGATGAATTTTATTCGCCAAATTCAGTGAAACTTCGGCAATTGGGGTTATTTGACATGACGAGCACGAAATTGACATTCATTTTGTACCGTAGCGCAGTACTGTAGGGTTACTGTAGGCATACTGTAGATGCATTTTGTTCACCAAATTCAGTGAAACTTTGACAAGTGGGGTTATTTGACATGCTGAGCACGAATTTGAGATCCATATTCCCAGTAGGTGCCATATTCGAGATCAGCGTGTAAAACAACTCCAGTTTTGGGCAAATTCTGATGCAAAATCTTCTCCACAGTTCCTACAGTATGATTACAATAACCCCGCAGTGATGCGATACGGTAGACACTAAATATGATATTCTTATTCTGTATGTAAAATAACCCTCCTGTGCAAATTTTGGTTGAATTCTTATAGAGAAAACGTCTTTCTACAGTTTCTACAGTATACATACAGTAACACTACAGAAGTGCTTTACCAAGTAAAATAGATGGCATATTTGTGATCAGCACGTCAAATATGCCCTAACTCTCGCAACTTCGTCGAAAAACAAGCGCAAACTCGCTTTGGTCCAAGGTGGCCCTGAGCGGAAAATCTGCGTTGTCGCGAATGTGTTAAATCGAGACGCTCCGCCCACATTTCACATTTCGTATGCTTTTATTAGCGTGGAACTGCGAATATGACAAATTCACAAGGCCACGCCCACACTCTCGTCGTCTGCGTCTATGCTCCTACATACCAGTGGCAGACGCGGAAATGGTCAGCCCAGGCGGGAGGGGAGGAAGGCATGGAAAGGGGAAAAAACCGTTGTCTCCGCTATTTAGGGGATTCGTACGAGAATACTGAAAAACAGGAATTATTTATTCTAGTATTAAAAAATTTGAAATAATTGAAAAAAAGCGGAAATAAACAATTCAAAACAAGAAAACGTAATATTGCACACAATGTGTTATATTTTTTTTCAAAAATACGGTGAATCACTCTTTTGAAGGGGGGGGGCTACCTGACTTCCCAGGAACACAGTAACTACATTTCCACGAAAGGTTCCATGCGTCACAGAGGGAAGAAATGATACAATAGGTTTGAGGGCAGAGACGCAGAGGAATTTTTGCTTCTCTGCACTCAAGCATGTAGCTTACAATACTTTTGAGGTATCCAATATTTAGGCAAGAAGCAATTTCATCGAAATATTCTGGATGAACGAACAACGCCGAAGAAACGCAGGACAACTCAACAAATCAATAAAATCAATAACTCACATGCTGATATGATGCCAGCCGATAGGAAAATCCACTTCTTTGTGTAACGTTGGAACATATACGTATACGGGACTGACGCCGCTAGTGCACCTATCGCCACACAAGCTTGCAACCAACTTTGCTCCAGCTTATTATATTGTCCTCAAATATAGACATACATTTGTGGAAGAAAATCAACAAAATCGATATCGATCACACGTACTTCCTTTGTCCAACTCAGATGTGGTCGAGTCATTTTTCGGTACCATACAAATTTTCGTGAAATTATACGTATTCATATTCGATAACAGTGATGTGAGACATAATGCAGCAGTGATGAGAATCTGAAAAAAAAACTCATCACATGTCAGATCGCGTTAGACCAGAAGGGTCAGAGACGCAGAGTAGTATCACTTACCACGTAACGAAATCTCGCACATACTGGTGCTTTTCCAGGCGCTTCCTGCCCTGTCATCAACGCGGTGGTCTGCTCGCCACCGGCTTTATCCGCTGTAATGGAGCAATATAGTTGATGATCGAGATGTTAAATGATGTCAGATGGTGTAATGTCAAATAAATTTCCGTGTTTTTTCCATAGAGTTTTCTGTGTCAAGATTTGCACCTTGTTTTTGTTTCCTTTACACTCCACATACTGTATGCTACAGTAAAATGACTTTGTTTACTTCATCTGTCAACCCCCGAAACTGGAGCATATCACCACAGCACCAATTTCAATCCCGAATTCAATCTCTAGGAATGCTTCCGATGAAATGGCACTTCTGCAGGCAATGTGCTCGTTTTTCTTGATGCCGGTCGCAGGACGACAGCAGCAGTTTTTGCAAAGGCCTTAATTAAGGGCTGACCGCCGAATTGTGTTGAAACAGGGGATGCCATCCAAGGTGATTACGAGCTTTTGCGGACATCGCGTAAATAAAAAACTTTAATTATGCGAGCGGTTCCCCGAATTTCTGAAAAGGCAGTCACTATTTGAAACTTGAATCTCTACAATTCTAGAAATTACACAATGTGGACACTATGCTCGGAGAAAAAATTCGCTTAATACAAAATGTGGATATTGATCAAAGGTGGTCCTCTGGCTCTTTCAAAGGTGGTTTTCATAACTGAAAAGCAAAGCAGTATGTCTTCGTGCTTATGAGTATATCAAATGCATACATAGAAGCTCTTGTGAGACCCTCTTTTAATGGTTTACACAAATGGAATTAAAAAATTGCGCTCCAATGCGATACCGTACCCTCTGGGTGCACGGTTGGATATTTATTGATCGTTAATGGTCGATTGATTGATTAGTTCATTTACTAATTCAGGGAATCGCTCGCTTTGAAAAGTGAATACGCACTCATGCTACCCTTTTAGGTCCTAGACATCTAATGACCCTGACAAGCACTGGACAAACTGCTCAGCAATTGGAATCCTAGAAATGAAAGAAAAACTTTGAAAAAAGGAATGTGCAAAAAGTTTTCCGTATTGCGGTATTAAAAGCCTTCTCTACATAACCACACAAAAATGCGCTCATACAGGGATTGAGAATAGACCTGTCTGACAGAAAATATACTACTTGTCAAAGCGCCAAAGATTCCGCGCTCTAATACAGTCGCTCCTAAAAACGCGCAATTCAATCCTTTTTTTCTTCTTTACCAGTGTTCGATGAGCGCTTCTGTGTTAGTAATTATTCCAGTGAGCTTCCGGCGCTTAGCGCCTTCCTCAGACCGAGTACGATGAATAGAGGAGCAGATGTGTGACTTTTTTTGACAACCACAGCTTAAAGTCTGATCTCATCCAGGGAGCTCTTGCTCTCAAAAGTGAACTAATACTACTATGTGTCAAGTAAGCAAGCTAAAGCCAAGAACCAAAGAACAAAAAATGAATAAATACAATTTCTAGCTTAAAAGGTTAGCCAAGGCAAAGAAATTAATTAAAATTTTCTGAAGAATGTGCTGCTGCTGGTATGTTTATGCACTTTTTTTCCCATAGAAAATCAAAAGACATGGAGGTTCTATTGCATAAATAGCAATTTTCTTAATGTTTAGACAGTAATGCGTGCGAATTTCAGAGATGAAAGACTAGGTGCTAATTTGCCTAGAAATCAACCAATGAGCCTTAAAATGGGCAGACCAGATCTGGGACAATCCGAATCCCAGGAGAGGTCCGAATATCGAACGAGCTTCCATTTGGAAGGTCAGGCTCTGACTGACTGCTATGTTGAAGGAGAAGAAAAAAGACGTGTGATTGCCAATAAATCTTGTGCCAATGGAAATGAATATGAAATTAACGAGTTTTTGATGGGAATTCATTTTTCATACAACAGTCATTAATTTTTACTGTGCGAACAAGGAGTTTCCAATTGCTACAGAACCCCTTGGTCAAAGAAACCTCCCCGACGGTTGACCGTTTCTCTCTGCTCTGTTTGTACCAACCCCGAATACCTTTTTTTCCGCTATAATTCTAAGAGGATATATGTGGCTTGTCCAAATTCCACCTATATGTTGCTTGATGGGGCGACGGAAGCTTTTATATAGCCTATGCAAGAGAATATGATACGTTCTTTGTATTGAATAAATGATGAGATGCCTTTTTTATTTGTGTTCACTTGCGTGTTCTCAGCTATAAGAAATTTTCTCATAGCAAAGAAAAAGTGCAAAGTCTAATGATGATTGCCTGAAAAACGCTTTTCTATCACAATCCATTGAATTAATTTTGAGTTCGAAATTCATTGCATTCCTTCGGAGAAAATTTGCCAGTGGTTACACATCTTTAACCTCTTCCTCGGTTAAATTCACCTCTTCCAGTTGGAGGCTCCTCCGATTTCCGGGCCTCCTTTGGAATTCAGCAGTTTTTTTTTCCCATTTCTTGGAACCACATCCCCACTTCTGAGGCTCCATGGTTGACTTTTCTGTTGCTCAGTGGACTCCCGCATATTTTTCTCAGCGACCATTTTATCTTGTGGATCTAGAGCCTGTGCATGGATGGATAATCCCAACAGCAAATGCACCACTGGGGTTACCCAGGGTTAACGCGTTGACGACCGTGTTGACCATGAGTAAGTTTGTGGGCTGTTATCACGTTTACCCTGGGTAGATTGGATTCATAACTGAGATTAAACATGATAACCGTGTTAACGTACCCGAATATACCCTTCACCTGGCATCCATCAACATGTTTACCTATACGCCACAATGTCCATATTCCGCTACTGTCCAAGGTAATTATACCCATGAGTACGAGTTTACCCATTCTTACAATGATCCTGACACAGGATGTGATATACTGACATCTATTCTGAAGCCGCATGCATTATTCAGATTACCCAGGGTAAACGTATTAACATCACACAGACTTGCCCGCCCTTAACACGGGCGTCAACACGTTCACCCTGGGTAAACTCAGTCATGCATCCAGGCCCTGGCGAGTGAGATATTTGTGAACAAAAAAAGAAATAATCGTCATAGGGAAAAATAAGAAAAGTCGTCTTGCTAGAAACCAGCAATCGGACAACTGGTACTCTTCGTCTTTTTACAAAACCACACAAACTGCAATTACTGACGGGATGCATATCATAAATCACCATTGTAAAGTGTCGATAACTTCCACAATTAATTTCTGGGTGATCGTTCACCGGTTGAGGGTCGTGAAACAATGAAAAACAACAAGTAGTTTTGCTCAGAAATGCGCTGGATATGTTTAAATTCTTTGACAGTCTGGAACTATTAGAAGTATTGTGTAGTCAAGTTTTCTTTTCGAGGAGACGACTACACGAACCAGTGCAGAGGGATACCGCTATTATGGCTCTAAGGTGGTTTGGTAATTTTCTTGCATAACCAGAAAAAGGGTGAATGAAGTCAAACTGCGAGAAATTCTGAGGGAAACGGCAGAAGATGAGAAACCGACATTTCCCACCGGTTTACCTTCCTTACGCTGCCATTTTCATCAAATCAATTTGACGCATTCTGTCGAATCTGACGTACTTGTTTAGAGCAATCAATGCAACAAAACCAAGAAAATTTCCATTAAATGTTCCCTGATAGTTTTTGGAAAGACCTCTGAGGTACTTTTAGCCACAGAGTTTGTTCCACTTTGTAGAAGATTATTGAAAAGTTACTAGTATAATATTTACAGCCTCACAACATTGTTTGTTTGTATGTGTTCTGATGAAGGTAGAATGTCTTAATCAAAATTTCATGGAAAACCGGTTTTTCGAAATATTTACTTAACAGAAGATTTTCAAAAATGAAAATCATTCACTCGAAGGCTCGAATAATTCGCAGAAATTCTAATAGTCGACGGTAGTCAGATGCTGCGATTTCCGATTACACGAATATATAGTAGAAATTTGTTAGTATTTACCAAATAAACTGCTGCCAAAATTCTGCTGATTTTTCATAAATAAAATCGTGTTCCCAAAGAACCGAATAACTATTCGAATTTTATTCAATTCGCTCCGAGCATTTCGTGTGATTGTCTGCCTCTCCTCTCAGTGTGTAGTCATAGCTCACACTCTCGATGTCTGTTCCACAAAACAGACACTGTGATGCAGAATTCATCCGCTTTACAGAAATTTTACACCCATCCTCTTCAAAAATTCAATAGCTCCTCTTTTACCATCTGTCGTGAAGCGATCGCTCCTCTCCAAAGAAGGCCCGGTGCACTGCACCTATGTATGATGATCTGAATTTGAATTTGTATGTGATCTGAATTTCACCACATCCATCTTATCGGTTATCGATGGGTTCGGCTTTTGGACGCTTTTCTGAGAACCTATAGCCCTGTGCGGCTTCTTCGATTTTTCATTCTCCTTATTAACTACTATTATTGTATTCGTTGATTTTTCTTTCTATAGCATTACAACAATTTATGAGGTCATTATCCTAACACATCCCAACCAGTAGAACATTATAGCAATGCCACGGCTCCAAACTCTAGTACGATCTCAGTTGGTCGCCGGCTAACGTTTTATATGTTTTAACTGTTCACCGAAGTTACCGCACCTAATGTTGATTGGGTCAATTAATTATTTTAGTCTCGTTTTACTATAACTCCATCGCAGGTTTTTCCAGCCTAGCTTTGCTCACTAGTGATTTCACTTTCTGCTGTGTTTTGTGGCACTACGGCATTGGGTGGTCGATCGGACCCACTGAGCTCCCGATTCGCGACAGCTTCACTCACTGTTACACTCCTGCGTCTCTTTGCAGTACATTATCTATCGTAGAAATTCTGTCTGACCAGAGAACTGTCGTGTCTCCCCATTCCCCCCCCCCCCACTAAGTTTTGAACCTCTGTCCAATTCCTCTAAAAACTTTGATTGAGCAAAGGTCAAACTTAGGAATGATTCATCATGATTCGTAACAATGGGTCGTCAGGAGTTTTCCTTTTCACCTATATATGAGCATTTCTTGTTAGGTTTTCCATCTATTGAACACACGACGTCTATATTCTATGTATAGAGATGAAAACCTATAGACGTCACGCCTATAGGCGAGAATTTCTAAATTTTCACACAATTTTATAATTACAGTACGCTTTGAATACCTAAGAATACATAATAACACATGCTCCCATGGAAACATGGTATGGAAGGTCCCAGAAAGGATAACTGGTCTTAAATTACCTCACCAGCTCAGAATTCTGACGGGCAACAGTTAGCCTGCCATGGTGAACGACTAGGCAAGTCAAACATATTTCATCCTGTTCACATTACACCAGGACTCACCCAAAGTAATGAAACCAACTATAAATCCACCTCAATCCCTATAAACTAGCAGCTCCGAAGAGTAAATTTTCAACAGCATCATGGTTTTTATGCCTTCATAAAGCCGTGTAAATGTCAGCCTCACTGGGCCAGCTGACAATAGCAAATGTACTCTATTGTTGCATCAGTACAGCATAAACTTCTAAAAAACATCGATCGCATTTGCATGAGGATATACGTCCAGGACCCGTGATTAAATTCTGGGCAGAAATGGAGTTTTCTTGGAAGTGCACTTAGGAGGTGCACGAGAACGTCACTCCTTTATGAGGAACTTTCCATGAAATATTCTACAACTGCTCTGAACTTACTCTTTTTATACAATGTAAAACAAATTTCAAAAAATAATCAAAACATAAATGTCATTTGTTTGATCCTAACAGAAGTTTTTTTTTTCGCCCGAAGTACTGGGCTACTCCAGTGATTCACTGGTTGACATATCAAGCGAATAGCAGCAGCTCCTCCATCTAGATCGTGCTCCAATATAGAAAGTATTCAGTTTCCTATAGACATCGAACTTCGATGTAAATGAAACTTCGATGTAAATGCTAAGCAACCAGCCAGCCAGAATTGCCCCAGCTGCGTCATTTCGAATCGATAATGCTCCGCATCTGCGTTAAAGATCGATAATGCACTGCGCCTATTACCACATGTCATAGAGGCGTACGAAATATTGTCGATTATTCATTGTTTTGTTGATATGCATCTTCTTACACGTAGCATGAATTCATAGAACAGTGCTACACAGTTAACGCTGTGCCAATCTATAACGCGAGGCGTCCCCATTTCGCCCGTCCTTGGTAGCACAGGCATGCAGGGCACATTATCGATCGATTTCTTTCGTTCTTTGTACTGGCAAGGTAAAAGGCACTGTTTCTATATCAGAACCAGGAATGTGCAGAAGTACAATTTTAAATCCCGTAAAACGTAAAACGGAGAACGGAAGGCCAAAAATGGGCAGAAAACGGAAAGCGTGAAACGAAAAACGGAAAATTTTGCCCAAGCATCGGTTTGTGACGAAACCAAAATCAACATTGGATTTCCTAAGTATCTTCCTGGTGAGCAAAAGTGGTGACTTTTCCAAGTAATTAGGTAACTTCAAGTCTACTGATGGTACTTCCTTCAAACGCCTAGAATCTAGGGAGATCGAGGAGTATCTAGTCATCACCTAGTTATGAGAGATTATCAGGGCCCGTAGTAAAGTACCCCATGACGTAACGTTGATATGTCGTCATGTAGGCAGGTGCGTAAGGCATGTTGGCATCTTTGCTCCCAACATGCTCCCATCTACGGCGGCATCACAATGGAAAATGAAGAAAGCATAGATGCCGACACGTTGAGAGCAGAGATGCCAAATCAGTGTGCATTCATATCAATGTAACGCGCTTGAGAAGTTGGTTGGTACACTACACTGGTCGAGGAGGTCTCGCTTACAAAGTCTATACGGTGGGCTCTGTCTTTGGAAACTGTCCAGCACGAACGCAACCCGAACAGTGCAGTACGTCGAGTTCAAAGCTTAAGACCATTTTTGACCCTTTGTTTTCTCTTCTACTGGTAAACCTTTGCTGCCTTTTACAGAACTTGCGGAAGAATGGGAGAAATTGACGACAGCAAGAAATAAGAGACGCCCTAATGTAGAATTTGAAACCGACGTATTACGCTGTTCGGGCGACTTTGGCGCTGCACAATTGTCAGAGGCGTCCACTTGGAGGATGGAAGAGTATGATGTGGACGGTAAGATGATTTGGGATGACCCAAGGTCATGTAAAGGACCAAAATGCCCAACGAGCACAGGTACAACAAGCCTGGTCTGAATTCAGGTAATTGGCGTAGGTAGTGGTGCCGTGATGGAGTTGCCATTGACGGGCTATCCGATTGACGAGGTCGAGAGAACAAGCGTAGATGTTGCCACGTTAAAAGATTCAAGTCCAACTGGATAATCCTTTAAAACACCTTCCTTACAGCAAATATGTGCTGGGGACAACTTTTCTTTAGTTAAGAGAAGGATAGTTCCATGGAAATGGGGTTTGGTAGGAGGTGCTGACGTCCATCATGCTCCCGGCCATGACCGAGCTTCTGCGTCCGCACCCTCTTGCCTCTAAATGTTCTCTCTTCATTTTCCGACTTGCCGCTGTGGGCTCAGGTCGTGTTGGGAGCAATCGAGCTGCCGGCAGCCCTGAGGCTATTGCTGCCAACAAACTGGTGTCCGATGTGAGGGCACATGCTTAAGAATAGAAAGATGCCGACATCCCTCTGGCAATTTGTCGGCAGCTATTTCACGTCACTGCAGCAGCAGATGGCTGCCAACATTGAGGGCTTTACTACCGGCCCAGAATTATATAATCAATGGGCATATTTCTCACTGAACTTACTCACTAAGACGAGAAACTGTAAAGTGTGAAAAGTGCGACTTCTTGCTTCACTTTAGAGCAGACCTATTCTGCAAAAATTCAGACAAAAAGGTAACTATGGTAGTTAATACATCTGCAATCTGGGAAGGATCATGTTATTCACAAAGGATCTCGTTGGAGCGAGGTAGCGAGAGAGGAAGCAGGAGAAGAACATCGTGTGGGGAACGCGAAACACAAGCAGCCTAAATATTGCGCAAAACATCAGGAGTCAACGGCGCCATTGTGGAGCTGGGGATCACCGTCTGACTAAAACAGTGGCAAGTGTGATGTAACCTTATGCTTTTGTCAACTTGAAAGAGAGCCTACGTCATGCGTTGCTTCGCAGGAATGCCTGAAGCTCTTACCATGGCACGTCACAGTTTCATGGAAATTTCATATAAGTTCACCCTACATTTCTGTGGAACCTTGTTTTTTTTTGAGAATTTTGAGGAGAGCAGGGCACTTGTATGGCATATTTGGAGCAATGATGAGGATCAGCGAAATTGCGACGGTGTTGGACGTCAATTTTGGCGCCATTGTTGTGAACTCATATATATTGCGCATCGAAACACGTGAACTCTCTTTAGGATAGGGAAGAACCTCAAGAACAAATACCGTCTCCCTGCATAATTTTCCGGAATTTTCCGTTTTCCGGGCTAAAAACCCGTAAAACGTAAAACTTTAAGGCCAAAAATGGGCGGGAAACAGAAGACGGAAAATTCCGCACACTCCTGATCAGAACCCACAGAAATTTTAAAAACGTGGTTGAACATGATTCAAATGTTAATATTCGTATGACTACAGCAACGTTACTGGAGAATGTGATATGGAGAGACGGAGACAGTTAGAGCTGCATTCTGTCGAAAGATTACGAATAGAAGGCGCAGAAAACAAGTAAAAATAAAAGCCAATTAACTTGTAATTATGTTGAAGATGCTTTGCAAAATAACACTACGCGAAAGTGATGCAGAAATTTTTTTAGAAAAAAAAACAAAAGTAATTAAACACCTACCCCGCGACATGTCCAGTCCCTGTGTTGAAGTTGTGCAGTCGTACCTAATAAACTGAAAAAAATATCAGCAATAATTTGTAAGTTTCGACGTAATGAAGATTTGAACGAACGACAAGGACGAAATTCAGCACGTTCTATATAGGAGCTGACAGGTTACTAGCAAGTAAGCAACGTTAACAAGTAGGCTGCTTCCAACACCTTCGACAAAATGAAGTATGAACGAGCAATAACATCTCACCTACGTACTATGATCATATAAGCACCATAAAATTGGCAAGTTCCTGTGGACACGTACTTTTACTAGTATTTACTAGTAGGCGCCTTCCACTCACTGAATACGACGCTTCACGTGTCCTTAAAAGGGCCTACTGCGTCAGAATAGTGCAATTCTTCTAGATTGACCAGTAGAGGAGAGAGTTGAATTTGCGAATTTCTCGCAGAGTAAGAGCAAATAGAGGTGGCATAGCGAGAGACGCAAAAATACAGAAAAAGCCCAAAACCGTGAAACGCAAAGCACTTCATATGTGGTAGATTTTACGAACTGGACCATAAGGAACAGTTGTCCGGGATTTTCCTCTTTCTCAACTCACATATAAGCACTAGTTGCTATGGTATCGTGGTCAAGGAGGGAAACAGGTGCTTAACGAGAGCTTAATAATTAAATACATTGAATGTGGCAGTAAATTTAGAATCGTGGCAAGCGGAGTGCTGATGACGTCATAGTGCACTTGGCCACGCCCGCTAGTGATGCAATGTTAGCCAAAGTTTGACATGTATTAATGAAACTTATTAAAAAAGTCGGAATGGGGAGCAATGACAGATCAAATGGCGGCCACGCCCACCGACGCTTTGTGGAAAATTGAGAAACCATTTTTTCTTTGTATAAAAACCGTTTCCTTTCGATAATGCGAAGGCCACGCCCACCACCCTAGTTTTTCAAGCCAGTACGGGTTTTTTCAATAATTGCATTATTTTTTGCTGAAAATTGGCATTTGAGGAAAAGGCTATTATAAATCCAGAAATCTTGGATGTCCGTACTTAGCCCGATTGACAAAGGCTGCACTCTTAGCCACGCCCCTTGCACTATTCAAATAGACGTGCGAGTTCTCCTGTCTCTCTATAAGATAAAAGCTTATTAAATTGGATTTGATGCATGACGTCCATTTGCTGAAAAGGAAGCGAATAGGCTCAGAACTGATGCGTTTAGCAGATAGTGCAGCGTAGACCACGCCCGTCCAGCAATATTGTGCGTTGTGGACGAGTTTCCTGTCTCATACAAGTTAACGGGTGTTAATAGCTCATTCAGCCCTTCCCCGTCCTTAGAGTCAGGTGCACACTATCTCTTCCGAATCAGTGAGACTGAAGCCACGCGTACAGCCGTGCGAGTTTTCCTCCCTGACAAGCGGAATGTCCACATGACTCAAAGCGTCAGACCGTCAACAATGTAAACACATTAGCAAAATTGTGCACATGGCTATCATCGTTCCTTTCCGGTGTGTTTACAAAGTTTTATGTGTCTAAGAAAAACGGAAAACTCGTCCAGGTCGTGTCACAGAGCAAGAATGGGGCTATTGAACCATGCAGTTTTTGAGCTAGGTAAAAAGTACCTCTGCTAAATCGTGTAGATACTCTGGAAATTAGTGGAGATAGGGTAGAAGTGTCAATGGTTACGGCGTGCGTCCATGTGCAGGACCGTGATTGGTCGCAGAACCATGCTCCAATAATAAGTCCCGATGGGGAGGATAATGCAGCGTTAGCCCCGCCCATTTAACTTAGCTGTGCCAACATGAGTGCTTTCCATCTGTACATTCGAATTTTCCTCGTAACCATCAAATCAGATGAAGTAGAAAGTGCGAGGACAAAATCATGACAACTCGTCCAAAGTAGGCATACTCCCTCCCCCAGGGACATGCATGTGCATTTGCTCATCGCTTCAAAAGGCTATCTGCACAAAGGACGCAGTTGCAGAAAAACCAAGTCCTCTCAGTTAGCCCTCTGGGCATGTTAACTTCTCTGTTTCATTTGCATTTTCGCCGCTTCAATTATGCGGACTTTAATGACTACAGTATGCTGATATTCTTAATACGTGCAAGGACACGTTAGGACATGGTATGATACTGTGGTTACACGGGTCTGCATTTGCAGGCGTGACACAGCAAAGAACGACAACTAACGAAGTTTCGCTTGCAGACGCTGCTGTGCAGAATTTTTATTAACACTTGGAAGTGAATCTTCATGATAAATGTCCGCAGATAAGGCTACACCTTGCAAATGTGACGGACGAGTTTCCCGCACAAATATAAGGAAGTGCTGTTAGCGCACTTCCAATAGCCAAGAATGCCAGCATTGGTAGAAAATGCCTGTATTGTTTGGAATGTCTATGTTTGCACTTCATCCAAGAACAAGAAAAGGGGCCATATTCAGGAGTGGGCGGGGCCAATAGGACAGCAAAGCCAAACAGTCGTTAAGTGCCCCGTCGACAGAGCTATAAGGTGTTTTGCTTGGTGCTTCTTATGGTGAAAAAGAAAGAAAGAGAAGCCCTGTCGTACCAGTCTCCATGTCAAACTTCTCAACTATCATCCGACACTATGAATAACAGTCGAACGGACGGAAACACTACAAAAAGTGTATTCATCAGGCTTGAGCATAAATCCAAGCGGATATCTTGTCATGGGAGGGGCTGGAGAGGCAAAAAGTAGAACAGCTCAATCTGAAAAAGTGGGTTACAAAGGAGAGCGGCTCACCCAACATCCATAGACGTCAATCGTGATTGGATTTAGGTGCACAAATTTGGGAATGCAAACTGTAAATGTAACTAGACGTGGCAGTTCCAGCTTATACGACCTTCAGCAAAACAGGTAATGACAATGTAAATATTCCATAACTCTCATTTAGAAAGAAAAGCGTATCCGTTCCGGAATCACACATAATTTCTTGCTTTGACACATTCCATTAGAGACACAGTCCCATCTCAGAATTTTTCCCGAGATTTTTGTAAGTGAGTGGAATCGCCATGGGCTGCAGATCACAACAGTATACATGACTCCGTGCAAAGGCGTCCAGAAACCGGCTTCCAGCCACTCATTCCGTGGAGCAAATGGGAGGGGCCAAGGCAGTAATACCAGACTACCGCGCCATGCACCCATTTGTTGACCTCACCTCAGATGCATCTCCTAACCTGTCAGGTGGTGCATTCCGTGCCAGGAAGTGCTCGGTGAGGAACTTCATACTTCTGGAATTCCCTCAAAATGCACTCCCTACCAGGTTAGGAGGTGCGATCCACGTGTAGCTGGCAAGGAGTGCATGATGAGGAAACCTCGTACTTTTGCCTGGGCCAGGCCCCCAACGCTCCACAAAGGGAGCGGATCGAGAACGGGTCGTCGACATTCTCCCACATGATCATGTATACATTGTAACCAACAGCTCATGGAAAGTTCAGTTGTGTAAAAATCCTAGAAACGTATCTGGAGTGGTATTTTTTTCAGCGGTTGCTGAGCCTTTGCATTTCCAATGAAAACGTGAGTAGATGTTGCAACATTGTTGAAAAAAAAACTGCTAGTTCTATTTTTCAAACAGGCAGTGCCAACAGTTACTCATTTGTGGGGCGTGAAAGTCCCAGCAAGATATCAATAGCATTTTTTTTTGCAAAGTGCTCAATGGAAGCCTTCTTTCACCGTCAATCTAGTAGTTTGAATACAGTTTATGCTGAGTTATCCACTTGAAGGCATGCACTATTTAGGTTTTCATAGCACAACGAGCAAGGGGCGTGGCAGTCCCATGTATGTACGCAAACCTCTAGAGAACATTGTGATTGCGTCATTCGCCGGCCTTTTGAGTGACTGATTATTCCAACAACAATAGCCCAGCCTTGGTTAAACGTTCGCTCCGAAAAAAGTCGAGACTGCCGCCGAGATTTGCTACTTGGTGTGTTTACAAAAAGTGGAGCAGACAGATTAGCAAAAAGCTGTTGAAGGAACGGGCAAGGAGAAACTCGGAGACGTTTCCGGGGAAGCGGAAGAAGGAGGTGCAGCTGTAAATCTGCACCCTATGGCAAAAGGACGTGGCCGTCCCTGGCAGTGAAAATACGACCAAAGTTCTAGAAATGCATATAGCTAGGGCATAAAAACCACTATCAAGTCAAAGTGGGAGAACAGGGTAGAGATTTCTAATCAATCCATGAAGAGAAAGAGTGTGCCGAGGAAAGAATGGATGGATGAAAGGGGCGAACGAAGAAATGAAGCGGCTGATGATGCAATAGACGCCGAGACCTCCTGGCTCGCCTCGTGCACCCGCGTCGGAGCATTAGAAGAACCCCGCCCCTGAGTATGAGTCCGATGTGAGACGCTGAGACACTTCTTGCACTTCATGATGCAACTGCTGTTAAGCCACGCCCACTTCTTGTGGATTTACCTAATTGATACCAGCTGTCGCAGTCATAGCGACATTGACGATTCCAAGTAAAGTAATAACGCATTCACACAACTTCTCAGAGCCTTCTGGTAATTACTGGGTGACAGGCGGCTAGGAGTAGAGGCCTAGATTGGTGCTTTGAAGTACGAATGTCCTGGAATGTGTAGGAGATTGTTCGATTGGAGGACAGCGGGAAAAAATGCTGTAGCCGGAGGGGAGGGGGGGGGGGGGGTGACCGGTGTCGACGGCAGCAGAAGCATGCTCATGTTGTCGATCGAACTGATATGCATACATATGCATACACGTATGATGTGAAACACGCCACGAATGCCGTTGCAAAACGGTCGTGCAGTCTGATCATGTCGATCGCTGCGATAGGAGCACGAAGTGGGCGGCGCGAAGTGTGACGCGTCGCGGTCCATTCGCCTGACTTCGCCAGAAACAAAAAAAAACAGCATTGAGCGCCTATTACAGATGAAACGCCACACCGCAGCCCCTGGGCACTAGGTGGACATCGAAGACGAAAAGGACAGAGCGCAGACGAGTAGAGCTCGGCCAGAAGACGTGCACGCAACCAAGGAAATTGCGAAGATCCTTGGAATTATGCACTGCTTTAAAGGATCTCCGTTCGCAAGCGGATAATGGACGGTTAGGAGTCGTTTGTCGAATGACCCTCTGGCGCTCCCGGGTGCTGGCGTTGAGGCCACGCCCCCACAGTAAAAAACGCTGTGTACCCATTTCCCATTCCTAGTACAATAGAATCCATTTCCCTTCCGCTAGCTCAAGTGTGAGGCTAAACACCAGGCAAGACAGAGTGTCATCATGAAAAAAAGAAGAATAAAGGAGAGAAGAAAATAGTGCAAGGAAGTGAGACGACAGAGGAACGCGACGCAACTCTGTCTCACCTGGAAAGCCACTCCCCAGCTGGAAAAAAAGAAAAATTTCCGCGTTCTTGTCATACGATACTGTATTTTACCCTCTAGACGCGGTTTTTGTTCCGTCTATTCTCATATGATTAGCCAATTACCGCCCTTCATCAGCAATTAGCCAGAAAATTGCTATTTATTTGCTGTCTAGGTGAAAAAAAAAACAACTGAGCAGGAATGCAAAGAAAAAGTTATCCAGCTCATGTCAGAGAAAGACGCGAAAGGAGCGGATAGTTGGTGGAAGCTCCAACGGATTGGAACGGAACAACGCAGGATGAAACTCAGAATCCGCTTACGAGCAAGAAAATGTTCAGCTTGGGTAACTGAACCACCCTTGAGCTGTACGGAGCAGATCCTCTATTAGCACTGCAACTTCACACGCATAGTTGAGGCTATCCAGCGCCTGCATGCATCACTGATATTACCCAGGGTAAACATGTTGATGCCAGTGTTAACGACGGGTGAACTTGTGTGGCCAAAATAACCCATCTACCTTGGGTAACCGCAATGATGCATGCGGCTCCGGGATAAAAGGGTTAATATCACGTAATCTTACCCATCGTTGACGTGAGCGTCTACACGTTTACCCGTTGTAATCTCTCTGATGCATCTAGGCTCAGTAACTCAGAAGATGAACAACAACAATGGAAACTATTGAAAACAAAACAAAGTGACAGCTGTCCGTTGTCATATTTGACAGCTCTGACTTTATTTCACAAGACATTGACCAATCAAAGAAGCCACTGTTTTCAGTTGGTTGGTTAAAGAAACCGCTCTGACCAATCACAGACCCCGCCATTTCACTATAAGTCCATCTAAAAAGTCTAAGGAGTGAAAAAAATGAGTATGCACGTACCCCGAAACGTACAGCCATGGCCAGAAAACATAAATAACCCCCCGGCCGTCACACCAGTAGAAAAAACCGTTTCGATGTACGGACACCCACCGCTGTAAAGCGTTTTTGTCAACTGCAAAATAGTGCAATCACGTGCCCAAATCTGCACGTTACCAAATCGACGAGAAAATACACAAAAAATAGAAATTTTCAATGCCGATCTTATCATTTGTGCTACCCTATTGACAAATGAAGTTTAAAGGACGATCATTTGTCACGAATAGAACTTCTTCTTCTGCGGTGTATCCTTGGAATTCGCCAGTACATTGGTTTCTGGTAAGCCACTGACAGGTTCGCAATTTTACGTCGAAAAGTTGTGCAGAACGCGCTACTGATTAGTGAAAAGTTACGACAAGCTAAAAAAAACTGCCCAGCAAAATCGTAATTGAATAGGCAGATCTATGAGTTCTTAGATAGGGTAACAACAGATATTGATTGGTATGAGGTGTCTATACTAATAGGCACTACCCATTAATAATATTATTTTCGGTGATTGCACACTTTCACGCACATATTACCGTGGCGCTAGATATCATTTTGTCAGAACATGCAAAAACACCTTATCTCGTACTCAGGACGAAACGGCCGCAAATGACATGCTGTTTTTCTCAAGTCCGCAATTACACAAAAAAAAACTTATTCAGCACATCAAGTCGATGTAAAGAGGCAGAGATCTATAGGGAGATGCAGAGATCTACTGAGATAAAAAGAAATTGCGTATAGTTGCCTATAAAAAATGGATTTCAGCTCTTCAGTCGTATGTTGTCCTATTCTTCGCTGTTCTTTTTCTTGAAGATATCGTCCAATTTCAAAGTAATTTTCGAGATTTTGATATAAGGAGAATCACCAGGAGCTGTTGTTCACGGCGGTACCTACGATTCCTTACAAAACTGCCGAAAAAACCCGTTTTTCAGCCTCCATTACCTGGGAGAAAGCCAAGGCAAGAGCACAACGTTACTGCACCATGCACTCCGTTGAGGGTCAGACGTGAAGTGCACCTTCGATTCTGTTAGGAAGTCAGGAAGAGCAGGAACTTTCCTCACTATACTATTCCCCAATGGAAATGCACCTCCTGAAAGGCTGGGAAATGTACTATCACAAGGGAGTGCACCTCCTGAAGGGCTAGGAGGTGTACTATCACAAGGTAGTGCACCTCCCAAAAGGCTAGGAGGTGCACCATCACAAGAAAGTGCGTTGTGAGGAAACCTCATTTCCCGCCTGGGTTTCAATTTTCTCTCTGCAACGAAGGCCTGAAAAACGACTTTTCCGGCGCCCCTGTTAAAAAAGGAAAGATCGACAGCAGAGGGTGAATTCACTACCTCAGGAATCTCAACAACGATTCTGAGGTGGAACTGTGCAGCAAAAGGTTTTTTCCATGTGCAGGATTGAGTGATGAGCCTTTGGGATAAATGAATGGATGAATGGGTTCCCGTGCAGTATTGGAAGATAAATGGATGTGGAAAGTATCACAGTAGATTAGCTGGATTTGAAGAGGGAACAATTGCGGAAAATGATGATGAAGTGCTAAAGAAGGAAAGTTATCATGGGTGTGTGAAAAATAACTTTAAAACATGAATCCTCAAACTCGCAGTAAAGATATTCAGATATCAAAACTGGCACTGTGACTCTTTCGTTCTCAAGGATCCACTATATCCACATTTAATCATTGAAGCATACTATCCATGCACGAAAAGAATCAGGGAATACTAGTTTTTATGGTAGAGGGAAGTGAAGATTGCACAGAAAAAAGTGAGATAGAGAGAGGTAAAGACGGACAAGCGGTCAGAGAGAGGGGGAGAGAGATAGAGAGCTAGAAGAACATTCCACTAGCCCATTTGCAGATGATGCATTTGCACGTCCACATCCGCCCTTAAAGAGAATAGACTTCAGAAGATTAATTGCCTTGGAAAAAACGCCCCTCACGGAAAATGAGCGAATTTCAGTTGTTTAGCTGTTCATTAGAATCAGACAACCAGAGTCACTTCTCTTGACCTACGTAACTGCTGGCATAAATTAGGTAAAAAAAAGAGCTAATTTCCCAACAAAGCTAACAATAAAACGAAGCAAAACCAGTTCACATGAACCAGCGAAGGGCCAGAATCAGAACATCGGAACCATAGTTATACAGTAACTCCAAACACGGCAAAGCTTTATCCATAGAAGTAAATAATATTGCTCAGAGTCTCTAACCGGAAAATTACCAGGAAATGGAGCACAATGGCAACCTGAACTCGTTCTTTGAGCTCTAACTGGCCAAAAAACTTCCAGGCAAGCAAATTTGTCCTTATCTATCACAGGGCAGGAAAATTGATGAAGTGCAAACGTCCTTTGCGTCCCTTACTGGAGTACATCCAACTAACAAGTGTACGGAGCTTCCCATACCATTAAGCATGGAATTGGCAATGAGTAGCTGAGCCAAGGACTGGCGAAAACCAAGGGAAAGATGGACATGCCCCATTTTCCAAGCTAAAAAAAATGAAAAAAAAAACGAACCAAAATAGATTTGGGAAACAAAAAGGTGGCGGAAATGTGCTTTTCCCACGTTCAAGGAGATCAAGTAATGTCAGTCAGTAAAGAGGACGAAAAACTAGTGTTTCTATGCTTTTTTTTACGAGTTCTATAGGAATCTAAGACATAATTAGCAGAACTGATTAGGCCATTAGTGATAAAAACACCTTCGACGCAATAAAATCACATAAGAAACCCACGCCTGAGGTGCTTTTTTGTGAATTGCATGGGATTAGGCGTTATTGATTCACATGCCGTCCATAAAAGGGCGCTAAGGAATGTTCATTAGCTCCTTACAGAATCAATATGTAGCACAAGTGTTTTGCCAACAGCATTACTGTATCGATCGACTTTTTTTCTCCGCATGGAAGTACATGAAATCTCATTAGGGAATTGAATGCGACGTGTCAGGATCTATGAATTGAAACGAGGCCACGAATGCTGCAGTGACGAACGCCTTCGGGAGTGAATATGCAGGCCACGCCTTCTACGAGACGCGCTTCCTGGGATTTCTGAGCGGACGCTGAAATCAGCTGCGTAGACGTGACGAAGTAGTCAACAAAGCTCTCAGAACGAAGCAAGGGGCTGGGGAGACGTGGCTTGAGAAAAAATTCGAAAACAGAGGGAGCGAAAACAGCGGGACGACTTGGAGATGGGTGGGACTTGAGCTGCGCAATAAAAAAAAGCTTAGATCTGGATTAAGGCCATGTAGGCCCTAACTAAGGTGGTGTGGGTCGTCTACGTTAATTCATGTATGTCGACCAGCACAGAAAACTGGCTGACTCAAAAGGAACAACCCACAGCAGCGCAATATCAGCATAGTAGCAGCACTTCCGTAAAGCCGCACACTCTTCAGCCTAGCCTTCCTAGCAAAAAGTCAGGACAAGGTCAACAAGGAAGAGAAGAGCTATGGGAGAGTGCATTCCATGATGGCTTGGATAACAAGGAAATGAATTCATGCGGAAGTACCGCAGTACATCAGAATTCTGGGAGGCAACAACAGGAAACGGCCGCATTCACATGAACTAGGAGAATGCACCGTCGATATGCGAATCGATAAGATCAGCGCGGATCAAAAAGTTTTTGATCTGAGGTCTGAATGACGTCACTGTCTTACATTTCTCACAGTACATTTACTAGCTAAACATAGTTGCAGAATTTGTAGAACAATCCAATAGGGTAGGTCCAATAGGGTAGGTATTGATTGAACGTCAATCAATAGTCGAGAGTTGGCGAATTTGAACAATGACGCTGGAGTGGTTCTAGTGATATGAAATATGAAAAACAAAACTTTGAAACTATCTGAAATATATCTAAACAATCACTGCTTTGTACGACCGCCTGATTTTGAAGGGTTATCCATATCCGCCAAATCCTAGACTAGGAATGAAAGAATGGATTAATCCGGATAAAAGGCAATTCATACTAGCTGCACGCGTCAGTCGCACGTCAGATGCATACATCTATTTGCGAATAATTTTTAAGAAGAACGGTCAACGCGGCGTGCACATCCTCAATGAAGAAAACGCGCGGCTGGCGTGAAGCCACAAACGCGTGCATCTGAGCTGCGCGCGTGCGATGCGACTGAGTCCTATTCTTCATCATATACATAGACGCACGCATGTCTGTCGCACGCATCCTGTATAAATTGCCCTCAACCGGAACAAGGTACAGGATCTAATAAAATACAGATATTAGCAATTTAAGAGGTAGTACTGCCGGATGTAAGCCTGGTGGTAATTTTCTGACTTGGAACCTCTGGGAGACGAACACACGGCAGAGGGTGAAACAGGGAGATTCTCACGATCGACACCTGTCACTTTTGATCTATACTGCGGTAGATCGGATCATTGAGGGTCTCCTCTGAGACCAGGATGATTTTTTCGTATTTGGGACTAAATAATTACATGTTTGCACGAAAAATCTGCATTTTGTGTGAAAATTCCAGAAAATCCTTGGCGCCCTGGCTCTGTTAGAGCTCGGATCCCTCTATGGTTTCCACGATCTCTTCTCAAGGATTCTTTAGATAAGTGCGGAAGACCCGATGGCTCAGGATGAGTCCAGCCGCGTTTTTTCACCTTTTAATCCATGATAAGCCATGAAGCCATAGAGCTACATATACTTTAAGGAAACAAGCAGCAAGCAATGAAAGATCAAATAGACCACGCCCACAAGCGGGCCTGAGCGAGTAATGTGATCAGGCTATTTTGTGTAAGATTTTCTATGCTTAATTCTAATTCACTCAATATAAATGTGAATAAATCTTAGGGAGACAAAGGCATGAAAATGTGCATAAAATCGGAACGTTTCTTCCTGGAAAACAACTTTCCCCAGTACCCACGCCAAGAAGCCCAGCAAAGGTTTTTCTTATAGAAATTCCTTGACAAAGGTTTTTCTCACTGAAAATTCCTGACATCATACGTGACAGAAAAAAAGTCGACATTGTTTATATTACGGCAACGATGTCTGCATACGTATGTTTTATGCCATGAGAACAAGAGTGCCGCCTAATGCTACGTGTAGCTTACAAATGCAACCCGTTCTACGGATTTTTCATGGTTCACAAGACACTTATCTCTGTTCATGTGTCGAAAACCTCTAATTTGGCGAACACACAAAGGAATTTGGGCGTAAACAACGTGAAAAAACGCCCCGAGCGATAAGTAGAGAATGGCCAGATGGCGTTGACAAGACGAGAATTCATATGTGCAGGCCAAATTAATCGAAAATTGGCTGTCACGATGGAAATTGGAGAGAAACCAGAGAAGCAGTGAAAACATACATGTGTGGTGAATTGTTACCTCATCAAATATGTAGCATTCCGAGTGGGGCTGAATTTCCGTAAACATGTCACGCACATTGTCAATAATTGCGGATTTTTATGTTTTTTGGAGGATTCCATTGCAGCGACGCGAAAATTTTTGGAAAATGCGTTTGGAATGCGGAGCAGGTTTTCCGCATCAGTAGCCAAGGTGTACCTGCAAATAAGGATGAATCCTTGTATAGTGTGATTCAGAATTTGAGAAGAAGAAGGAGGTAGCATAGGTTCAAACAAGGGAGTAGCAGAGCAAGATTCCAGAATTTCTGCCGATATTCCATGACAGGAGCTTGCTTAAAAGCAGCTGGTGGTATTGATTGCTTGTGCAGAAAAATCTCAAAAATCTCTTCTTCTGTAGTAATACATATATGTATGTATATATTCACAGGTACATGTTGAAAACGTGAGAATCCTTTGCGCCAGAACACAGAAGCAAACAAAGGCAAACAAAAACCACGTGCATCTGAATATCATGTAGTAGTATTTAGAAATGCTCGTACAGGTCAATTCCTAGGTTTATAAGTGTGGCGTGGCATTCAGAAAAGTGTTAGCAGGAAATGTTGCTTCATAGAATAGATGTCTCCATAGCAGCCACTACTTTTCAAACAGAGAAAATATCAAAACTAAATTGTTGAATGAAACAGTAACATATACATAGGCAGAGGCAGACAAACAGGATTTCCCGCGAACGCACATATTCCCATCCCGACGATTCCAACTTAAAACATATGTGCATAATGACCTAATAAACCTCCAAATTGCTGCAACACATTCGATACCGATTCCAGGAAACAAGTTTCCAACGCAAAAGGCAAGCTCTTTGTGTACTTCTGAATTTACGGGAGAATCATCTGGGTTCGAAGTCTAGCAAAACATATGGAAAATAAACATGCGCTCTATAAGCCAGTTTTTTTTTGGGGGGAGGGGGGGGGGAAGCGTGGTCATAATTAAATATTTCCGGGAATGACAAATAAGAATATAGGAGCAGGCATAAAATATCACCCACTCACACCAATTTGCATCACTTCTCCTCAATTCGCACCACCTTCGCCTCACGTAGCACCACCTGGCCTCACCACACATCACCCTGCATCACCGTCAAGTTCGTAACATTTGCACCACCTCACCTCTAAAAGCACTGTTTACTACAATAGAGCCTGTAACTCTTGCGAAAAGACGGGGGGAGGGGCGACGGGTCAATCGTTAACATACTGTCACAGTACTGTAACTTCTTTTAAGACGAAGCTTATCTAACTCTGAGCACACGATCCAATTCCTTATAGAAATTGGAGTTGAACAACTTATAAGATTACTTGAATTTTGGTTTCACGATATTTATTTCTTCAGGGATTTGAAAATTTTTGAAAATCTTGGCAATGAGAACAAAACCCAGAAAAATTTCAAAACTTTCCAAGGTCTTAGTGCTTTCGAACACGATTTGGAATTTTAGATTTTGCTTAACATCGGCTTTGTTTTGAATGATTCATCACGTGTTTGATTACGTCTTATTTTAATGAATCTCCGAATTTTGCCCTTTCATACTGGCTTCAAGTAATCTAAGCTTTACCAAGAATGCAAAGTGAAGTGATAGAGCGAAGAGGGATGCTACAAACTTAACGGTGATGCAAGGTGTGTATAGTGAGGCAAGGTGGTGCTAGGTGAGGCAAAGGAGGTGCGAATCGAGGAGAAGTGATGCAAAGTGGTGTAGGTGGGTGATTTTCTGTGCCTGCTCTTGGACTATCATATTGCAGAGATAAGAAAATTATTGACGTATGCGGCAGATTTACAGTTCACACTAATTTTTAGAAAAATAAAAGCAAAATGGTCAGCGTTTATCAATCCCTTTCGTGGGATGGTCAGCGCATTCGACTTCGTCTGAAGATAGTAAAGCCATTGCATGTATTTCTACACAATGAGTGGATTGGGGGGGGGGGGGGACATTCAGTGTACCAGTTCAGCGCTTCATCCTTCCAGACTCCTCTGGCACCAATTTACGGCCCTGGAGGGATGGATGGCTTGATTGGCCTGGGGCGGGATCGAACAATGGACCATTTGCGCAGTAGGGCCCCTTCCGCCACTGCGCCACACGCATCCTCATAGTAATTTTTTACGAGCAAGAAAAATTTATGGATGATTTATGGAGTTGAGTAACTTTCTTTCTGGTCACAGAGCTCGCTAGATGGCTGAAACTATGAATATATTAGGCAACAGTTTTTTTCTGACGAATAAACAAAAAAAAAAGAACGCGTAGCAGTAGTTTTTCTTCAGACTCATCAAATCAGTGAGTTACGTTATGTAAATGCTATTTTTCAGCATACATCTCTGCTCGTTTGATTCATTAAAATTGACATAACTTCGTCACCTCACTTAACACCACCTCGCACTTCGAAGACCGTTCGCCACACCACGCACTGGCGATGACCGTACGCCTCAATATGCACTAACGTGCTGCCCTTATCGCCTCAAGTTGCACCACCTCAGATCGTGGTGAGTTCGCGGCGCCTGCCGAGACATCTACCACGAGAGGCGCAACTATCGATATTACCACCTACACGGCCTTGTACCAGATGTCTCAATCTGTCTGATTCTCGGCAAAAGAAAGTGCTCAGAAACGAGTCTTCAGCATTTTTGCATGGGACCGTTTATTCATTGTGATCAGCAGCTCCTTGATATTCTTCACGTGTGAAATTCTTAACAGCAACATCCGTCAACATCATGGCTTAATAAATAATAATAAAAAAATCATTTTTTCTTTATCCAGCTACAATAATCTATTGCGGATAGAAATATGTGTAACTGATCTACCTGCTATAACAGCACAAAATCACTAATCTATGTGGTAGGCGCAATGCGTTTCTTAAACGTTGAAGCGCTTGCAGCAGCATTCCTTCTTAATTGGAATACAAAAAGTGTTGCATTGTTCCAGGCGCGCTCCAGTGATCGCAATGCTTCCACTGCTTGCATTTAG
Organism: Ancylostoma caninum; assembly: GCA_037903475.1. Taxonomy (NCBI): domain Eukaryota; kingdom Metazoa; phylum Nematoda; class Chromadorea; order Rhabditida; family Ancylostomatidae; genus Ancylostoma; species Ancylostoma caninum. The sequence goes on from JBAJFG010000529.1 coordinate 342,034, forward strand.
TGTAGAGGCAGTGTAGAGGAACTTTCGCCCAGATTTACAGCACCCGTTCAAGAGCTTATAAAGAGACAAGGTTAAAGACTTCAACTAAACTACTAATTGCACTCGTTTGCACGTCTAAATCTTTTTTTCAGCTACAGATAAGGAGTTCTGCATAGTTGTCCTGTAGACCAGCCGTACTGTATGTAGTACTTTTTGTCTAACCCTTTGAAAATGCATATAGTGTACATACATACATTCATTGAACTGGTTATAATGAAAGAACACTTTCGTTAGATAAAAGAGTAATAAAAATCAACACCAAAAAAGGGATGAAAGATGTAATGTTCTGAAAGAGGAGCAATTCTCTCTGCAATACTATAGATTACTTTAGCCGTCACAGGAACGAGGAAGAGAAGTTACTCTTTCTTCTTTCCGCACTCAAGAAATAAAGATGGAATAGGGGCAATTTTTACTGAACGCGTGCGTCGTGTGTGCGACTAAAAGGCAAAAAATGGACCCATACTATACATTGGTGTTCGAACGAATAATTTGGCCGAATTTTTGAATAATTCGAAAAGTTGAAATATTCGATCGTTCTAATATTCAAATATTCCAGCTTCCGCGATTCAACTGATCGGTTCAGTGATACAATTGCCAAGATTCACGGATTACTTATTGTGATTTACCCTGAAGTTCGTTTCTTGATTAAGACCAGGTGGAAACATAGGGTGAAGGTGGGATGTGCGTAGTTCGACTTGTTTACAGATAATTCATCCACAGAAAGCTCGATCAGTCACTACTAATATGAGAAACAGAGCGAAAGAATGTAATTGCTGTTTACGTTGGTACCTACAGTTATATTTATGTGTACAGCAGTGGTGGACGCGGAAAGTGGGCGGGTCGGGGGGAAGTTGGGGTTTCCGTCACTTTGGGGACACGGGTGGAGAATAAGAAATTTGAGAATATCAGTTATAATATTGAATACTCAATATACAAAGTTTTTACCTATTTTGTAAAGTGATTCCAGAAACTCGATGACCCATTATCGTGGGGCGGGAGGAGGGGTGGCGCCCCCTTGCGTCCGCCACTAGTGCATTGCTGTCCCATTATCACCATTCCGGAGCAGTCCATAGTGACATTCTCTGTCACTTTAGTCACTTTATTTAAAGGATAACCGCCTTGCTTCTTTGTCTTCTTTCATGACCCCAATGAAAAGGGCGTGCGTAGTGACGCGAGAAGCACAACGGAACGAAAACTAATGACGGCGTAAGAGCATTGTTCAGCGACAGTTGCACACACTGTCCTGAAAGACGGGTCAAAAGCACCTTGAAACATCCCGTGCACAGCGTGTCAAAAAAACCAAGAATCTATCTATATGTAGTTCAGACACGACAATGAGATGGGACTCCAACTTTAATGTAGACGACCACTGGTCTTAGTTTGACAATGTGTATTTCTATATCTTCGCATATGAAAGACTGTTTTCCCTATTTTCTCTGAATTGAAGCATCGCAAAACCACTTCTAAAACATTCATTTATTTCAATAATTCGGAGTTTTCTTCATTCGAATGTTCCAGTAATTGGAAAAGTTGAAATTTCCGACTATCCGAACATTCGGATATTCGAAAGAAAAATCCAACTACAAATGTATAGCCCACACACAGCAGATGCAGTCCGGACGTAAGCGAGACGCACGGAATTGTGACATCGCAGCAGCTCCGCGGTATTCTTATTTTCGTTTATAGAATAATTTATATTACGTAGCTGCGTGTGTTAGCTGGGCGTCAGACGCACGCATCCATTTGTAAAGGATATTCCACCAAGACCAGTCAACACGGCAGGTACACTCTCAGTGAAAAGAGACGACACATTAGACGCATACGCGTCAAATGCACGCACCTAGTATAAATCGCCCTTGTGGTTTCATGCAGCATTCACCGGTCTTTATGAATGTCCGTAGCCAAATGTATACGTGCGTCTGACGCCCGACCGACCCGTCCTTGTAGTATAAACTCTCCTACATTTGGAGTAACGGAATGTTTACTACTTTCAAACGCAAATTTTCATGAAGGAATGTCCCTCAAGAGAGGCAATTCTTTCCTATGTTGAAGGCGAAACACTCTTCACGGTGAGATGTATGGGTACTTGTCCTGGAAATGTCTCGAATAAAGGCAAACAGGAATCCCTCATGGCTAATAGAATCAAGTTAGAAAAAGATAATGTAATTTGTATGTTGGACGGGTTTCCTATATCAATTCACGTGAAGAAATCTTCAAAGGGGAATTTTCTCACACAATAATGAAATCAAACAGATATGACACAAAAGAAAACGAATAAAACTGAAATGAATCAAATAATAAATTAAAAACAAATGATAAGACTAGCTGAAATCATCAGCAGATTCACTACATACTTTCTTCACATTATTGGAGCTTCTACACAGTAAGGTTATTTTTCACAAAGTGATTTACCTCTTACAGTCTTCACACAACGTCTGCTCGTTGTTGATGGAAACAGAGTTCACACATGTTATATTATGCCAGTTAGTTTCCGCGTTTTCCTCTGATTACCTTGTACATCTCGATAGTATATTATAGTATATTGATCTAATAATATTATAATCTCAATAATATATAATCCCGATAACATAGTGTACAAATGCAGGCTGTACGAATTCTCGACATATGCGAAATAGAACGTTCGAATTTGAACGCGTTTCTTAAACGTATTGTTCGCTCCTCAGAGTAGTTACAGCTGGTGGACATTTCGTATTGGCACCCAATACACATTCCCGAATAGGTCGTAACTATTTGCATGATCTTTATGTGATTAGGTATGTAAATATGTTCATGACTAGACCGTATGGTCGTGCAGTCACACTGTGTCTTCGAGGATGGTGGTGGCTTGATCTTCGTCTTTCGCGAACACAGCTATTTTGTCTACGTACATCAGATCCGTAATGAACGGTTGCTGTCCGAAATGAGGACACCGAAAAAGAGGATATTCAGGCCATTGATACTATCGATGTTGCTGTATGGAGCAAAATCCTGGGCAGTTCCTCATTCGGATGCACAAAGGCTGGAAACGTTTCAACTGCGACGTCTTCGACGAATTCCTGGTATCTATGAGACCGAGTCCGGAATGAAGAAATTCGAAGAAGATACTGTGATCAGGGTCCGTAGTAAAGTGTGATGGCGGTGAGATCAGCTGCCTACACAATTCGTCGCCACACTTGGGGCGATGATCGCACGCGCGACGACCTTCCAATACTGAGGAATGAAAGATCATCACCATCCTTGGCGGTGCTGCGAGCACGTACGTGATCTCATCGTTTGGCGACTGGATAGTGTCCGCGGCGAAGAGACGTCGAGTGAAGTACTCGGAGCATCTCACTCGGAGTATGGTGATGGTGTGATGGTAAGTATGATCAGGTGCGCGAATTGCACAGAATGCATCTGAGCCTACGGACTGAGGCATGTTGATTTTCTCCCCACAGCACAGAACAAGCTCGAAAATGTACGACGTGTCAGAAGCACAGAAGTGGTACTCGTTCTGGTTTGTTGGACGCAATGGTTCATAACTGTCTCACACGCTAAAACAGCCTTGAAAGTGATGTGGGAATACGTGAAACACGTACATTTGATCACTTTTCATGTATGGCCCGTCCGATTCACCGTGGCGATGATCACCATACTCTTCTCCAACGCGAAGTGTGATCATCGCCCTGAAGGTGATCTGCGATGATCGCACTGGACACTTTATTACGGGACCAGGTTACTATCGCTGCTGAGATCAGGAAGCGAAGGTTGAAATGTTTTGGCCAGCTGTGAAGAATGGAGCCTTCGCGCTTACCACACAAGCTGCTATGAATTGTGCGCCCAACAGGATGGAAGATCCAGTGAAAAGCTCATAAGAGAACCTGGCTCAAGCAGATGGAAAGAGTTCCCTTGTTTTCCGAATTGAACTTGCAGCAGGACAAGATTCTGGTAAGGGACGGATGTTGTTGGAAAACAATAACAAAATGCTTGCGATGTCCTGTGGCACCTACAGCAGCGTCACCCATGTGCGCGAGCTAAGTGAGGTATGTAGACGCAAAATATGTTTATCGCTTCTGAAAACAAGAAAATAGAAAACAACTGGTCTATGTATACGGTATGTGACGTTTTCTGGGAAGAAAAAAAAAACGCACAGTTCACTCTTTTTGTGAGTATGGTCGGGCTCAGAAAGAACATAAACTTCTGTACTCACTCATAATCCTTTCGTGCTAGGACCTCCGGTAACGCTACCGGAAAAATTACGTTGGATTAGAACCATGGAACACAGTTGATTGATGCAACGGTGGGGAAGTGCTGCAGTGAAGGCTGTGCGCTCCGATCTGCCACGACGCGGCGAGAAGTGGGGGCGCAAAAAAGGTTGATGTACACCGTAACCCTTGTGTAGAAAAAACGGAATTCGACGCAGTTGATAAGGAAACGCTTTAAAGGCAGTTTTCCGGGGTAAACAGGGGCGTAGTTTTTTTCTGGATGACGCGTTGCAATGGATGGTCATCAGTCTTCTTTCAGCTTTGATCCGTGGCTCTGTAAGCTACTAAGAACATTTTGCGATTATGATGAGTATATTTATTGATCGCTATGGCGATCGACTTAGTATGGAAAAATGCAGAAATCCATCTGAAATGTTCTCTATTCCTCTTATCGCTTTGCTGATATGGGTAATCAGATTGAGGATGCCTAAAAACACCTACATAGAAATAATATGCTTGCACTTGGTAGACGACAACCCTGGTTGTCTGATTCTAACCTAGGTCACACTAAGATAATGGTACAATGGCACAATGGTTCAAATATGGCTGTATGTTAACAACTAATAAAACAGATGCAAAGTAGAAAGCTGCCTGTAAGGGGCAGAGGAGGCGCGCTAGCGTGCAGAGGTGGAAGAAAAGGGGAACCATAAAAAGACCCTCTTCCGACATTTACCACCCAAAAAAAAAGAATCTCTGCCTTCAAATCGACTGTAATCAATTTCTCCGCAGGTCAGCTGCCGATTAAACAAAACCATCTGAGATCCGGAATGCTCGTCTTTTTGTGCCAGCGGTCCCGTTAGCAATAAAGATCTGCGCATAACATCTGCACGACGTGCACAGCGAGTAATTCCAGAGTTTTTTTTCGTGCAACACCATCTGGCACGACTTGAGCAATGATAACAAAGCTGGCACGAACTGATTGCTGAGGGGTTAGATATTGGGAAAATTTGGTCTGATAGATAGGCACAGACAAGGAACATATGGTGCAAGAATGAGTTTCCCTTGATAGATGGAACATCGTAAATAATCTTGCACGTTTCCATGTCTATAACGCGACAAAAAAGCGCGTGAAGCACGGGTGACTCATCCACAACTGGTGCATGTATCATGCGGATGAGACACCGGTGCGTCACCCAATTCAACGAGTGTTTGTAATGAGGTGATGTCACCAGTACTCCATCTAATATTATTGCAAGATCCGGTTTCTCGTCCTTATCGTCGGCGTTATCCAGAAGCGGGACTGTTCTCTGGAAAAGGAGCCTGGATAAATTTGGAGCGCTCTAATAGAAGAAGAAAAAAGGAGGAATTGCACTGTACCAATGTTTTAACGAGAGAGGAATACTGAAAAAGTGGAATTTGCCTCAAACAATACCAGCATCACTAATGGTGAGACACCGGTGGCTCACTGTGGCAAGCCGTAGGACACATATCTTTAAAAATCTTGCAACCTTAACTACTTCTACAATCAACTATTTGCTTGTCAGTCTGTCTGTGCGTGCGCCCGTCGTCTGTATGTCCCTCTGTTTGTCTGTTTGTTTGTCTGTTTGTTCAGCCATGGATTTCCCCGGTTGTCTGTTCATAGAACCTTCGCTTCCTCTTTCTTGTGAATTCTTTAGGAAGCATGTAACACTAAAAACGCCTCTGACCTTTCGTTAATTAATCTTACGGCTCTCCGGGCGTAAAGTCGTTTGATCGTTATCTGGTAACAAATCTTTTTTTTTGTACGTTTTGCGATGAAACTGCTATCAGATAGCAGAGTTTTTTTGTTCCTGCCGCTGTGAGTGGGGATCTTGGGCACTATTATCCACAACATAAAATTTTATGACGATATGAGACCCAGCTACTCTTGCGAGAGGCATTTTTTTTCCAATATTTACAGCGTCTTGTCTTCCCGTAGTACGTATTGAACACTTGTCCCTGAAATCCTCCAGATAAAGGGTAAGCAGGAAATCAGGATGAATAATAATATCAAATTTGAAAAAAAGGAATGTTCAGTGTGCATTAGACGGGTTTTCTATACCACTCCATTACTGAGACCACATTAACTTTTTAATGCCGTATGTGACACGGGTTTGCACACCACTATCTGAACCAGTTGCATTGAACGTATTGCGAGATACCCCTGTAAAACCAGGGAATGCGTTGAAACCACTGGCGGAACTGTTTGCAGACCTAAAAAATGGATCTGAAAATGGATAAATTGAAACTCAGTCTTGAAAGCGGAAAATTCCAGAAAATACTGCTTCTACTGCATGAAAATGTGTGATATGATCCCCACAGTTTTTTTTCCAGGTTTTTTTTTGTTTTTCCTGAGACTCTCAAAGGTCACGCTTTCAGTACACAATCATAAATCCTGGCTAGTACGAATCAGAATACGGCATACGTGCAAAAAGGCACTCATTGCTGCGTGACAACGCGATTTGTCGGCTCCAACTCAATCTTCCAGCTCGATCATTTATTTCTTCATCACACTCTGTGCTGGCTGTAGTTCTTTGAATTGGCGTCAGTGCAGAAAAAATCACACGTGTGATATATATCTACAGCCGGCGATGGCGGAAGTCCCAGAAGTCACGTCTTGTTATCAGACTTTCTCATGGGGGCGCAAAATAGAATCTTAGAGAATTTTTCCACTGAGGAGGTGCTTTTTTCAAAGAATTTGCTTGAAACTCAGGAAAAGGACTGAATCAATTATGGAAGTGAAGATATGTGCCTGTAATCACAAGATTTTGGAATCATGGGTCATGATAGACTTATAAAATTTCAGCAGAAATATTGCGCATTACGGGCCCTCGAAGCATGACTGGGAAATTAGCCACGCCCACAACATGAGAGGACCAGTCGGTGAGCATGCAGTGTAACCGTAATTTCCAAACAAGTAGTTGGCGGAGCACGAAGTGGTTGGAATTTATACACTGCTTGCCATTTATGGACGGTTTCCTATGCTGGAAGGAGAAAAATTCATGAAGAATTCTCCAGCTGCTGTGTAACACAGAAGATTGATTGTGGAAGTGTTCAATGAAAATCGTTTCGTGTTTAGTGGCAAATGGGCAGCGTGGTGGGAAAATCAAAATGGCAAAAAACTCGGTGGACACGTGACGAGCGAGAAAAATTTAATTAACCTTGCACTTTGCTTTTCGGACGTGCAAACAGGAACTTGATTGAAAACATAGCACGAGGGATCGATAGCAACGATCTCTAGACAAAATTCAGTTTTTAGTATGGGTTATATCTTCAGTGTTTCTCTACCGACGGCACAGGTTCTTATACGAACACCTTTATTTCGATGGCACGTAGTTTTCAAGGCCCAGGATGAATCAGTTTTCTCGGATTCGTGCTCCAAGCCATCAAAAGCATCCTCTGACTTGACATCCGAATCATGATTCTTTCCTCCCCATCACCATTTTCCCGTAAAGTGCTAAAGTGCTCTATACCTTCCGAAAGCGCTTTCCTTCCTCTACGATCCATCATCACATGTTCTGACAGGACTATGAAATCACTCAATTTTCAGGTTTATGAAGACATACGCCTGTTATAGGAAAAACATCATTTCCTCTTTGTAATCAATAGCGACCAGAAAGCACCCAATACTGTTTGAACCTATTAGCTCTGTAGAATATAAACGCGGGCGAATACCGTTGATGGAACTATCGCTCGGCCAGTTTGACGATGTTGTTGGTTGGTAAGGGTAGCGTCAAATGTTAACATGGGGTGAGATGACTACAGCCCTGCGACTGGATTCTTTTAGCAGAATTACGTTGGGTATTTCGTAGCTTTGATAAGTGTGATGTCCACCTAGACCACACGATTCCTCTGGAGCAATCCCCAGCTCTTCGTGAAAGAAATATGTTTGGTCAAAGCGGTAGGTGTCATTCAGACAAAATTTTATTTATTTATTTGTACGTGGTTAACCACGCGTGAAACAGAAATTCGTGTGAATGAAAAAAACACGAACAAAACACAACAATTAGACACAACAGTTAAAAATTGTTCAAACAGTAACCCACTAAGCAGATTCTCTTAGGAACTTGTCAACCAATCTTTTGTATTGTGCTAGAGAGTATGGCAGAATTTACTTCTTTGAGAATATGTCTTCTTTGAGCGTAGAAAATCACTGATGACGAGTGATTTCAAGCAAAGCATCTCTTTTATACATAGCACAAGTCATATGGCTAGTTTTGATAGCGTTCAGAGCTTCAGCTGAATGCCAGGATAGGTAGCTGTCGGTAGCGTTGTTTTTCATTGACTCATTGCTCCATTTCGCAGACTTGAAACTTAGGCATACAGTCGTTTCAGGAAAGGTTGCTTAGAGCATTCCTTGTAGGGGAAGATTTCGCTTCCGAATCATAGATGAGTTGTACCTGAAGGAAAACAAATAGGTGGAGAGAAGTGCATTTCTAAAAAAGCGCAAGTACTTATGTTAACACCTAATACATAAATGCGAATGTCACAAGTGCACTACTGAGTGTTGTTCAGCTCTTGTACACAAGCTGGTTGGTGACATTCTTATATCTCATCTTTCGGACGATGCTTTTAACTGCATCAACTCACTGCTCACGATAGGTGCTCATCTCTGTTATTTATTCTGGATGGTTCGGTTGTTTTTCTCTCCGAGATTCCTTGTTCGTGCGCCAGACTCGTTCATGCCATTGCAAAATCGTTTGGTCTTCTCGCTCAGACAATTTCGGGGGCAAATCCCGTTCCGAACGAGCGGGGGGCGAGGGTCGAAACGAGCGTTTGGGTGTTTTCGCCCGAGAAGTAGTCGCGTTCAGGCCGCTGTGGGGCCGCTGAAAACGGGGCTTCCATTCCTATCCGCCCGCATACTGTCCGCGTTCAGGCCGCCATGAGCCCGCAGAGTACCAGGCGCTACTGCTCCTAACCCAGCGCACAAGGTGGTATTCTCCACAATTACCTGTCAGCTGGACGCACAGTGACAACCTCTGGCACCTTGGTCACTGCTTGGGCACAGTCTCGCACGGAGGAGCTCCGGGTTCGAAGCTATTGTGGATCCAACGTGAGGAGTAAAAAAGCAACACAAATATGCAAATTCTTATCAGAAATACGAAAAGATGGCTGTTTGCAAGGCATGTCCATGGTTTCGTAGTGCTAGCCTTTTTCTATTACTGAGAGGATTCGAACCAACCTGACCACTCTTTATGAACGACTGAGAGTCCGCTGCTTTATCCACTAGGCCATCCATGCTGCTGATCTCTTCCATACCGGTGTTGCCTTCATCCTTTATCATGTGCGTACTACCACCAACCAATCATTCCGACCGGGCCATTCCCTTATTGAGCCGAAATACGTAGTCGTTCAGACCGCTTTTTGGAGAGATTTGCCGGCGGTCAGTGGCCGCAGAAAGCGGGCAGATGCCCGACACTCTTCACATAGCGGGCCGAACCCCGGCGGTGGTGCTTTAGCCCGAATGACTCGGCGTTCAGCCCGCGATTCGCCCGACAGCGCGTTTGGCCCGCAACATTCGTGGTTTCCGCCCGCTGTTTGTCCGCTATTGGTCCTCGTTCAAACGTTTCGTCGGGGATTTGCCGGCGGTTGGAACGGGATTTGCCCCCGAAATTGTCTGAGCGTGTATGACCCCCAAGCGGCATTGCCGAACTTTTCCATCTTTTACCGACCGTATGCTCATTTTTTCGAACACGCAGCGGTCGACCGGTCTCCTCAGTGTAGATCACGTGGCAGCACAGGCATTCGATTGGGTAAACAACCCAGGTTTTAGCACAATCTCTGCTTCTATCGAGTTCTGTCATAAAGTCTATTCCGGACCAATTCTCTTTTGATGTCGACACTAGGGATGAACTGAAACGACTACATCTTGCAATTGAGCAATAGAAGACATGGTTCGCTAGCATCGATTATCCCATCTGAAGTGAAGGAAGTACAAAAAAGCTTTGGTGTTCTCGTGACATGTTGCCATTTCCAGAATTCAATCGACTTTTGGTTAGAGAATATAATTCCACGTCACTGGAAGCTGGAAGCTTACAGGCACAACACCTCGAACAAGGAGGAATTCATCTCCAATCAGGAATCCAGAGTCTATTCTGAGCTGTGTACTATAGGGACCCTGTACTATAGGGAGTCAGCAGGCTTGAATAATGGGATGTGGAGCATCGGGTTCTCATCTCTCCAAGGCATTGAGCATCATAGATATCTGACCACACTATTTGGCTTTCGTTTTCTTCATGGTTCCATTCAGCACCAAGAATCTTTATTGCTGTTGGAACATGAAGAGCGCAATGGAGCGACTAACGGCGGGCCAGTGTAACACGTCCTTTATACAATAGTCCGATAGTATAAGTTTGCTAACTACTGATCTGCTAAGTCAGTTCAAAAGTGAAACATGAGAGAGGATCTACAAAGCCACATAAAAGAAGAGGAGTGGGTATGTTGCTAGAGAGGAGCGGAGGAGGCGACGAGATGGAATGGCAACGGCAAAGGTGGTGGCCGTGGAAGATGGAGAGCAGCTTGTGTAGCCAAGCGCTATCACCCAATAGTGGAAAAGATGCCTACGCACAGTTCCACAATGGTGTCTAATTTGGGCTGAGGTGAAAATATGAGGACAGGGTTACTTGAGAGGCATGTCGGCGCTCGGTCTAGCGGAAGATGTCAACGAACTCATGCACTAGGGAGGGGAGGGATAAGGAGCGCGCCGGTGCACCGTAATAGGGAGGATGCAGGCGAAACGAGTGCATTAATTGCGAAAGAGAAAACTACGTTTTTGCCGCGAAAATAATGCTGAGGAAGAAGTCCACAGATGAGTGCGCCTGTGCCTTTACATAGTAAGAAGGTCCTCATCTGATGGGTCCTCAGCTGTGGTGTTTTAGTGTCAGGTATCGGAAAGTGCGGAAAAGGGGGCGATTGATGGGTGAGAGGGACAGGCTCATTGTGAGGAAGAAGGTTAAGCAGCGGAGTGAGAACGGGAAGAAGTCTTAGAGTTCGGCCTTAGCCGAAGGATCAGGCTTGTGCCAAATTCAATCCTCTATCAACCTCCAATTATTCCATATCAACCCATCTATAATAGGGGTCAGCCGGTTACCCACAGCGATTATTGGTGACGTTTACAGCAGTTGTAAAATCTATGGAAGGAAGGTGCGCAGATCTACAATGGCGGCAGATCACGGAGAAAGCGGCAGCAACAACTGACCGTAGGGCGCAGGATGAAACTGTTCCCGATCAAGTCTAGATTTGGTAAACGAAGTATCGCCTTCGCGACGGGGAGCGGAGATCACGAAGAAGAGGAACAGTGAGCAACTTCAGCTGGGACAGAATGTGAGAAGCATTTCTTGCACCAACATTTTTTACAACTCCTTCCATACTTGAGTCACTTGGGATGAATGTGTTGTTGTGCATTGAGAAACTATCATTTCAGCAAGATAAAGAAATGTATAAAAGTGTGGTCATTTCGAGAAATGACTTCACTTGTATTATATCTCGTCACTAGCCGGGTGTCTACCAAAGACGCACAGCACCAACAAAGAAGATGGCGCAGGAGTTGATACAGCTCCAGCCCGGAATGCAGGTGTGCTGAAGAATACCACTGACCAGTCCTGGACGGCAGTCTACTTTGTGCTGATTAGGTTGAACGATGGACGATTGAGAAGAAACTTGGAGAAGGCGGGTTCGGTGCAGTATATCGTTGCCGCGACCACACTGGACAGTATGCGCTGAAAGTTGAAGGCGTTGCTGAGCAGATTCAGGTCAGAGCACCACCAATCAAATATTGTAGACCTGTTCAGAAGTAGAAGATAGGCTCCTACCCAAAACCTCTCCTCTGTGTAGCTTGTGTCCGCTCGGCGCGTTCAGCCTGTCCAATGCGCAGGTCACCTCTCCTGAGTATAAATCAGAAAGTTCCTCTGAGAGGAACTTCGGATCTGAGTTGCATGGTAACGTCCACTACATGCTGATCCGTGTCCCTTAATTTTTTTCGCTTCCATGGGTCGGGAATGAGCGTTATTCTAGGTGTTGAAAATGGAGGTCTACGTGCTGACGGAATTGACAAAGCGAGGATCGCGACACTTCTGCAGAATCGAAGACAAAGGAAGATACGGGAATTTCAATTATGTGAGCTCCGGACATCTTATTGGGCTGGCGCTATAGCGAAATCTTCGTACGTTGCAGGTGGTTATGACACTAGTCGGTAAATCGCTGCAAGATTTGAATAAAGGTGGACCAGGCGGCCATATGACGATCGGATGTGCGATTTCGTGTGGTATTCAATGCTTGGAAGCACTTGAAGGTATGCACAAGCAACCATTGACTCCATTTCTTACGTCGTGCATCTAGTAAATGTTTCAGATCTCCATAACATTGGTTATCTACATCGTGACGTTAAGCCTGGTAACTATACAATAGGAAGAGCTGAACTCAATGAACTACGCAAAATATATATTCTGGACTTCGGAATGTGTAGAAAGTTCACCAATGATCAGGTTTGTACTCGATAGCATGGATCATACGCATACGCCTTTAGGCTCGCTTATCAGTTTAACGCTTTCCATTCCAGGGTATTATCCGCAAACCACGGCAGGCGGCCGGTTTCCGAGGCACAGTACGCTACGCTCCTATTTCATGTCATCTTCAACGGGAGCTTTGCCGGTGAGTTTCGTGATATTCTGTGAAAGACACATTCACATCGAGCATTTCAGAAAAGACGACTGTGAGACATGGGTGTATATGCTCGTCGAATTCACGTATGGTCGACTTCCCTGGAAAGAAGTGCAGGACATGAATCAGGTATATCCCAGAAGTGTCGTAATTGACATGCTTCTTCAAAGTTCTGTACTATACTGCAGGTCGGAGAATATAAGAAGCGAGTCCGGCAGCCTATGTACATAATGGAGTTGTTCCCACCACCGTGTCCACGTGAATATATAGAAGCACTGCAATACATTGACGGATTAAAATATTATGACGCACCTAATTACCAATTGATCTACGGCGTATGTTCCTTGTACAGTTTTCTCTTCTAGTCATTGTTGTTTTCTTTCCTACTTGCGTCCTCATTTTTACTAATTCTCATGTCTACAGATTATGCGAAGAGCACTAGCGTCATGTCGAGCACAAGAGTTCCCGTACGATTGGGAAATGGGCGGTCCTACGGCTTACATGCTAGCGTGATACGAATTAGCGCCAGCTATGTAATAATAAAGTTTTTAATCAAACAAACAAGATCTGTTGTCCAACATGTGAAGGGCGCGAGTTAGCTTCAAAAAACGAGAATACTATCAATAAATTTTATTGACTTTTTTAATGCCTATACATTGGAAGAAAATCCCAAAACGTATGCTCTTACGTGGATCATTTTAAGAAGAAGAGGAAGAAGGGCATGCGAAATGTACTCGATGCGGGGGCGGTGGCACCTCTCAATTTTCGAATGTTCCAAGGAAGCTACACACATGCTAGAACCTCAGAAACTATTTACCCAGCTTTTGAAAAACCAGTTTCTAATCGCCAAGCGCCGCAACACATTCGCGGGTGGAGGTGCGAGCCACTCGGTACCTGTCCTTTACAGCTGAACGGAAGCTACGCCTCCCTTCATACAGGGCATCCGAAAAGAGTGAATATTGGTACATTCATAAATTGAAGGTAAGCGGTGCGGTTGTGCACTACCAAGCATGCTGATATCGACTGTAAATAGCCTCTTATCAGTCCACCAATATTCACTACCGGTTCAATAAGGTGTATATCCATTCGGATCAACTCTGATGCTATCACCATTAACCCCGACTTCAGCATCATATATGACGCTGCCAACTAATTTGCCCTCGCAAAAATGCAAAGTAGAAAATGAATGGCAAAATCCGAACGGTTCAAGTTATGCCACCATTTCATTTTCACTGTGCCATACCTCGAACGGTCCGGATTGTGGCCATTCTTTCCCAACTTGCATTTTTACGAGGACAAATTAGTTGGCAGCGTCATATATCTTGAAACTTATGAAATCAGTGGACATTCGGTGACCTGGGTGAACACCTAGTTTGACTGATTTATTGCGCCTTATTTACAACGCTATGGACACACAATTCAATGCTCTGAGTAATCCCCCCTTCAGCCCTGCTGAGCTGGGTTGACCCAGTCGACTGCAAAGAAACTCGTCCAAAGGCAACCCAGCCGCCTTGTGATGTTGCAGGATAGGCAGCCCAGGGGTAAGCCGAGCGTGCTCCGTTCTCTATTTCCCATCCCAGAACACGCTGGCAACCTCTCATCCGGAAAAGGATTTCAATGAATCCTGAAAAATGCACTCAAAGTTCGAAAATAGCCCAACTTTGAAGAAACATTTCGACGTGGCTTCAAAAGCAATCAGGGAAAATTGGATATCCTTGGAATGAACAAATAATTTATTTACGGTTGCCGAGATAGAGCTGCGGATTATAAACCGATCACCTTCCGTCGGATCAGAAGGATATCTTCCCGATCGCTGTTGATCGGCATCTCTTAAAGAGTAGTACACAGACAAGCTCCGCCCACCGCGGTTGATCACGTAGGTCAAAAAGGTCGCGCTGGCGACATCATAGATACTGTCCACTTCGAATCCACTGTGGGAGTTCCCTCGACAGCTGAGGTCACCAACAATGAAGATCCACCTACCACCCTGTTTCGCGAATAACAACAATAAATATTACATAAACTTCTACAAATATGACCAACTTCAAAAAGTGAAGTAGTGGAGCATGTGGAGAATATTTCGAGACGTTTCTGGTCTAAACGTTTTTTGGAATTATACAAGTACAGATGTTAGTATTATTCTTTTAGACCTCAATACGTTACTCTTGGTATATTCCGGTGCCATGGGACTTTCTCCATTCTTGACAGTATGTGAGTTAAACTCACCTCTATGAATTTACCTTTACTTTTTGAGAACACAGAGTAGAAGAGAGTAGAAGTTAAAGTTAGAAGTACTTCATTCAGACTCCTACTGCTCATTTTTATATATTTTTGCAGTGTTCTTGCAGCTCGATAGCGTTGCCTTCAAAATGAGCAGCTCTTGCAGAAATTTGAAAAGATAACCCCTGGTTCGAGTTTTCTTTGAATTTGAAGAAGAAAATCATTTTTCGTACTTCTTAAGTGCAGTCAAGAAATAAACTTTAATTTTGTTCTTAGTGGAAACTACTATCCACCATCACATTTGCGCGGATTGTTCGAAGATTTTGTTACGAGAACTTTACTGCCCAGGTGGTTCTCAAGGTGCAGCAGTGGTCTTAATTTACCTTTCTTTCTCATGAAACACACACACACCCATACACACATACACACATACATGCATCCATACACACACACTTATCTGTCTGTGATAGTCACTGATCAACGCCGCCATTATCTTCGACATACATATAGGTTGTCTTGTACGGGAAACCAGATCACGGTAGCCGGACGTCGCGGAAAACTGCTTAACACACTGTGTGAACCTTCCTCCGTACATTGGATCCCTGTTTTAGTGAAATAATGCCACCAGCTATTTGACAAGATGCTGCAGCGGAATTTGTGAACCGTATTGAGTTGCATACGAGCTCTTGTTCGTTCTTTTATGTTCAATGTCGTGTATACATTCTGTTTTATTACCATCTTGTAATCTCTAATTGCAAAAAGTCGATGCAGTAAGCGATCTCTGATTTTCATTCACCAAAGATCTCAACTTCAATTTGTTGAATTGTTGCCGAGAGTATAATATTTTTCTTCTGAATAAGATATTCAGAGCTTTGTCGACCAAAAAATTACTACTTTGTCGACCGTAGCACTACTACTCTAATGCAGGCGTGTAAATCTTATGCCCGCCCAATATTGGGATACGGAGCAGTAATCTTTCAATACTACCAAATCAGAGACTGTTCCATAAACACCATACCCACTCGGACACTCATTTAATTAAGACCATTCGTCCAGGTGCTCTCCTGCCCTTTTCATCACTAGAGAGTGATTTACAACATAAGGTCAATCACACCAAGGTTATTTTGGTCATAATGAGGTAAATCTCGCCAGCAGACTAAATCTAACGAAATAAATATCTGCTTGTTTAATTAATAACACTATTCAAGATGAGGTTCTGTTGTGTTCAAGGATGCAACACCTAAACATATAATTATACACATTTGGTGGCGTTTGGTTGAGATGATATATTCACTTCTACATAGTGTAACGATTGTGTTGTTGTTCGATGACATACTTCTTGTGTAATCCAGTTCATTTATCCAACTGTGGAGCGCGTATAGCATGTCTTGGTGGGGTGGAGCACAATTGGTGCATTTAATAAGATAAAATAAAACAAATAAATCGAGTGAGTTCATTCCAGTTGTATAAGGGAAAAAATGGTGGTGTTCTTTCGATGTAATTCTTTCAGACAGAGAAAGAAACCCTAAAGTGGTGTTGACAAGTCTTGGCGATAAAATGATCAAGGTCTACCTTGGTACCCTACTACAAAATTCTAAATAATAGATGCGGGCTGGAACCTGAAGATTTTTGCTCTAGGAGCATAGGAGTCTATGTGTCACCCAGTGAGAGTTCATCTACGTTGGTATTGGCTAAAGCAAGAGCCAGGCAAGGACTGCGTTTTCTTCAACAACAAGGCGGGTTGTGCTCACTCAGAGCCCAAATGGAAACTATATCATCTCATACAACCTTCCATGACCTTTCTATGGTACCTCCTTAATTTACCTTCCTTGCGAAGGGCTGCGTTGTGACTTGTCATGGTGTATAACATAAATAAATAAATAAATGAATAAATAATACAACTTCTCTTCATTCGAGCTCATGGTTGATAGGTACATGAATAAACATAATAAACTGATGACAACGCGTTGATAGGTCCTTTTTTGGGATGCGTCATCCCATTCTGCTTCAACTCACTCGAATCACTTGAGTGCTCATGTGAGCAGTACAATGCATCTTTGGTGGGACCGTCAGTTGAACTTCTTCACATGCATAAATGGCATTGAAGCCCTTTCATTCATCTGGGAACCTTAGCGTTAAGGTATCTATCCCGGTGGCCATGCACCTGGAGTTTGTTCCGTACAAACATGCACAGCCATGCGCATGTGATAAGACACAATCACATCATTAGTAGTAATGATGTCCAAGAATGGGTGCAGCTCATTCTGTGCTCACCATTCTTCCATGATAGACGACTGGCGTTATCTTACTTCTTATTAATTGGCAGTTCATGTGTGTGTGTGTGTGTGTGCACGAGAACCAGCCATCAAAAATGGAATATACCTGTACCATCGTGTTCAGCGCGTCGAGTTATGTATGAAAATGTGGTAAATTTTGATTTTTACCTTGATTTACAGGAGTTTCGGGCCACTTTTGTCATGTTCACACATGTTAATGGCCAATAGCTGTTTTGGTCACGGTCGGAATGAATGAGATAGGCTTTTGATTACAGGACTGTATAAAAGGAAAGAGAAGGGTAGGACACCTCTATAACGAAGAGGAGGAACCAGGCGAACGAGGGATGACACAGATGAGGGTTACGCCTTAGGATATGTTAGAGGTGGGCTGGCGGTGTGATAAGGGTGCACCAGCGTTCAAAAGCGGGGAAACGCTAGGAGTTGGGTCCAACGGCGTGATAAGGGTGCGCCGGCGTCCAAAAGCGGGGAAACGCTAGGAGTCGGGTCCAACGGCGTGATAAGGGTGCGCCAGCGTCCAAAAGCGGGGAAACGCTAGGAGTCGGGTCCAACGGCGTAATAAGGGTGCGCCGGCGTCCAAAAGCGGGAAAACGCTAGGAGTCGGGTCCAACGGCCTGATAAGGGTGCGCCGGAGTCCAAAAGCGGGGAAACGCCTGGAGTCGGGTCCAACGGCGTGATAAGGGTGCGCCGGCGTCCAAAAGCGGGAAAACGCTAGGAGTCGGGTCCAACGGAGTGATAAGGGTGCGCCGGAGTCCAAAAGCGGGGAAACGCTAGGAGTCGGGTCCAACGGCGTGATAAGAGTGCGCCGGCGTCCAAAAGCGGGGAAACGCCTGGAGTCGGGTCCAACGGCGTGATAAGGGTGCGCCGGAGTCCAAAAGCGGGGAGACGCTAGGAGTCGGGTCCAACGGCCTGATAAGGGTGCGCCGGCGTCTAAAAGTGGGGAAACGCCTGGAGTCGGGTCCAACGGCGTGATAAGGGTGCGCCGGAGTCCAAAAGCGGGGAGATGCTAGGAGTCGGGTCCAACGGCCTGATAAGGGTGCGCCGGCGTCTAAAAGTGGGGAAACGCCTGGAGTCGGGTCCAACTGCGTGATAAGGATGCGCCGGCGTCCAAAAGTGGGGAAACGCTAGGAGTCGGGTCCAACGGCCTGATAAGGGTGCGCCGGAGTCCAAAAGCGGGGAAACGCCTGGAGTCGGGTCCAACGGCGTGATAAGGGTGCGCCAGCGTTCAAAAGCGGGGAAACGCTAGGAGTCGGGTCCAACGGCGTGATAAGGGTGCGCCGGAGTCCAAAAGCGGGGAGACGCTAGGAGTCGGGTCCAACGGCCTGATAAGGGTGCGCCGGAGTCCAAAAGCGGGGAGACGCTAGGAGTCGGGTCCAACGGCCTGATAAGGGTGCGACGGCGTCTAAAAGTGGGAAAACGCCTGGAGTCGGGTCCAACGGCGTGATAAGGGTGTGACGGCGTCCAAAAGCAGGAAAACGCCGTTGCCAGAAATTGTCGGAAAGGAGCTGTCCATAGTGGGTCAGTGGTTCCATGAACTGCGATGAAGAATACTTCTCTGTGGATAATGTCTGTTCATCCACCTTCACCAATCTTCTCTGAGGACAATGAAAATATGCGAGCGAAGCGAGCACGAAAAGAAGCCTGAGAGTCCGGCGTTAGCCGGACGATCAGGCTGGTAAGAAGTGATTGAAGCATTCACAACTAACTCAGCTGGTACTCATCCCTCGCACTGCTCAGGGCTGTTTGGAGGGAATGCGAAAGCTATGGCAGCGACGATGGTGTGAGACTAGAAGCTGGTCAAGATGAGGAGGGCTCTGCGGTGGGTTCTTCTTCTCTTCAAGGTGATTTTAAGGTTCTTAGGTTCTTATCCTTCTTTGATGCAAATCAGTTCGCATTAATTCTGCACTCGTTTGAAAAAGCACAACTTCAGGGAAGTACTGGTAAAACGACGGGTCAAACTACAACTTCTGAAGGACCACCTATGTTCTGTTGCTGCTGCAGCGCAAGAGTGAGCTTTGGTTCATCCCAGAGTACAGAGACTAAACATTCTCTACCAATGATACTAACCCCATTTCCACAGCGGATCAATTGAGAAACGGTAATAATCTGATAAGAAACACAAAATTGGGTGATTGACATTAAGGAAGTTGGGATGCTCTCGTCGCACTCTTGTGGTCGTTTGCATCCTCGTGGTATCCTTTTTGACGAAGTACATTTTGCGCTGACCAGTCTCTATGAAAAATTTTCCACAATTTTTTCCTTCTGAGAACATGCGCCTGTCGCTTTAATGACGTACGCACCAAGTATAAGAAGCACTTCAGAGCTCTTAAACAATAAGCGTGACATTGCTTTCAGTACTGCGTCTGCTTTATGTCCATTGTGATAGCATGGGTTGCAATTAGTACCTTCTACTCTGCAAAAGAATCCAAGCTCGGTGTTTTTGGAATCATATCAGGCATTTTGTTTGTGAGTTTTTCCGTTCATATCTTTATTTGATCATTACCATTTGTGAATCCTTGGTGATGAACCTGAATGAACACAATATACTGTGGTTGTCCGGCAGAAGTAGCTGAACACCAGAACAGTTCATTATAAAATTCAGTAGCACAGGATGAGCTAATAGGAATGACTACGAATACATGTAATGCCAATGGTGGGGTTTATATATCTCGCGAGGTGATCTTCCAGAGCATTCGAGAATTGATCAGAATCAACTAGTAGTAGATCGAACTCTATATCAAAACAACTAAACAACAATTACTACAATCGAGGTTCCAGGACACCTTCCCCTCTCAAATCTTGAATACCTCTTATTAAAAGGACTGACATTAAAACGATCTTGAGTACTATATTGTGCGTGAAAGGGGTAGTAAGGTCACACTGATGTCCATTCGAGAATGCTCGAAGTGTGCCATATTTAAGCGGTCCGTGAATTAGTTTTCGTAGATTCGAGGACTTGGCATGGGTCAGCGACTTGCGCCTCTCCTCGCAATACGTTCCACGCCAAGAATAGATGAACAGCTCGGTTGCCAATAATGTTCTGCCTTCGCACTGATGACAACTGTGTATTTGCGAATGCTTAAGAACTCTAATCAAAAAGCCGCAATACAACGTGCTTGCTCAGGCATCCGGGGGTTTGACCCCAGCACGAACGGGGGTTCGAGCCCAGTTACACCAGGGGTCAAACCCTTCATTCCACGTGCTGTGTTCGTTCCCTCACCTGCTGCTGTCTCATATGTCACCTGCTTAGTTCTCCATGCTCGTCCCCTTACGTGTCAGTTCGTGACACTTTGTATCAGTAACAGCAACATGTTTAGCTAACGATGTTGTCAAAACTTTCCTTGCTGAGGCCGAACCCCAAATGTGAATGCATAGGACCTGATACACGAAGAGTGGAACAGAGCACGTCCAGCTGTTCAAATTAGTAGGCGGGAGGGGGGGGGGGGGGGTGGAACACAGCACGTACCGCACTAACAGCACGTCGCCTTTTCCACGGGAGTGGGCGGGATTAGAACTTTCCGTGCTGCGGTCGAACCCCATGAGTGTCTGAGCACACAGGGACCACCGCATTATGGGAAAGGTGGCTCTCCTATCCGGATACGCAAGTGGGTGAAACTATCGAATATTCTCATGCACACACTAACGTTGCTAAACGTGTCGCAGTGTATCGTGTGCGCACAAGGAAACGGAAACGGTTTTTTTTTACAATTTCTAGCAAGTTGCGGCGCGAGAACGTTCGATTTGCCACTTTGATGCAGCAGCAAAGAATGCCGCAGAGTATTTCTCGATGGGCTTGCAAAATGACGCTCCGCGCCAAAAAATTTGAAAGGACCCCCTTGCGGCTGATCACGCTCGCACTGCGTTGACGTTGCCTATGTTTAAGCCTAGGGCGCAGCGCGTCATAACTGTGAAAACCCCTGCAGCAAAAGTTGTCGCTCGCTGAAAAAAACCCTATTGCCCTCCACTGCTGCGCGCCGTGGATCGGCGTCGGATGCGCCGCGCCAAAAAGCGAGCAAGCTCTTGTTGCCGGATCCTTGTCGCGGAGCGTAAGGATCAAGAAACATATGGCCACGAAAAGACGTGAAAATCTAACCACTCCGAAAGGGCCCACAACATTTAGACTCCCAATGGTACTGATTTCAATGTCAGGTGTAAGAGACCGAAATTAGATAGGTGAATTCTTGTGGGAGAAGAGTTGGAAGTGGCCTGGATTGTTACCAAAAATCAGGACATGAACTACAGAATGAATGTTTGTCATTAACTGAACGATGGAAAAAACTGCTGGGAGAAATATCGATTTTGGGTGCTCTCGCTGTTTTTTGCCTGAGACAACGTCGAGAACAGGCAAGGTGGGTTGGGACGTTTGAGCCTGCATAGACGAAGAACGCTGAAACCAGCTGAAGACTCCCAAGGAACACGATATTCGTCAAAAGATATGTGGCAGTAAACGTTTCATCATCAACAACCTGATGTGGCAAAGGAAGATTTCATGGCTTCACTGGTCGTCTCTGCTCTGATGGCTCCAAGACAGAGCTCACTTTCGAACTGACACTACTTTGGATTTCTTGTTTTTTTTTTCTTGCGAAGCTTCTCTTGATGAAAATTGTGAATTTAAGAACCTTACAAAATCTCGATGCGGAACCTCAACGGTCAATGCCGATGATGTCGATATATGATGTCGACGGCCGAAGCTTCGCCTTGGCGCCTAAGAAAACCAGTCATTCCTCATTTAACGACTTTATGTCGTGAACTGTAGTGAACATCCGACCAAATAGTGAAGATGACTCTACCAGTTTTCAGATCGGTGTTGCAGTCTGCGGCATTGTTGGAGCATTCTTCCGTAAGCCACTGCCATTAAGAATCTTGGCATATATTACGGTATGTTCCATATCTTCTCTCTTCTCATTGAGGAGTGAGGTTTAATTAAAGCCTGATAGATATTACAGTTAGATTACAGGCAGATATTACAGTCTATTTCATAACAAGAGGGAATTGCAATAAAAAATGAGCTGGTATTTGTATGCGGAAAAGGCGAGATGGAATTTGTAGAAACCCTCTCAAGAGCGACACTTAGACACTTTTAACAGGAGAATTTTTGAAGGGATACTCCCCAGAATTCAAAATTGATAATGCTGTTTTGTTGGTTCACATAAGGAGACTGATTTCAATTGATTCGGACTGGAAAACAGCTCAGATAGCACAAACACGTACTTTATTGCCTGTACAGCATGGATGATACTGAGCGCATCCGTACAATTTTAGGAGTGACTTTGGCTAGTAATTGCTTCTAGAGAAGAAATGACTAATTTTAGTTGGAGTTTATGATGAAGAAAAAAGCGTCAAATCTGTGTTCAGTTTGCGATTCAAGCTCCGATGGAACCACGGGTCCTGAGCAGGTCCACTTCGAAAAAAAAAAGAAGTTGCTCAAAGTTCTTTGACACCACTAAAAACCAAGGTAGTGGTGGACACGATTAATTTTGGCTGGAGTATTGGTGCATATATTATACAACAGCACTTGTTCGTATCGCACGAATTCTGCTCAAACTTTGTACCAATAGATATGTATTCGTGAGAACAATGAAACAAAGCATTGGTAAAAGTGGTACTGTTCAGGCAACAGCGTCACAATATGCATGCAAATAGGTGTTCCACATTTAAAAGAGCATGTTCAGGTTGGTTGTGCAGTCTACGCGCTTGGGTGTGGAATAGCGGGCTGTGTCATGGCTATATTATTTCCTGAGAAAGATGATGGTATGAATTTTAATGCATTGAGCCAGTGAAAAAAACATGCTTCTGGAGGCCTTTTTACTATGCTTACGTTGATCAATCCTGAGAACACTTTGTTTCCCTTTGTGTAAATTAGTGATTTCTTTAAAAAAATTTGGGAAATTTCTAGAAGTCCAGGACGTAACGAGGTTTTCCTTCACATCTTTCTCCATGACATCTTCTCTCGAAATGACTCACCGGTCCGAGTTCAACCTCAAAGTCTTCTTTAGAGGGCTGGAAGTAACATCATTTATTGTCTCTGATAATTCATTAACTAATATTAACATATACTGTGAGCCTCAAACGAGTGACTCCCTGCTGAGTACGCTGATGGAGCAGGGTCCTGTCCGCTCTGACAGCTATCAATCGAAAATTCTTACCATTTCTGCACACATAACCATCTACAACTCGTAGTGCCAGCCTGAGAGTCCGGCTAAAGATCTCAGGCTTTTTGGGCTCGCTTCGCTCGCCTCGCACTCGTGTATTTGTTCCCCTCTACTGAGCGTTGGCAAACCACTCTCGCAGGTTCGAACCCGTGCATGACATTTTTGCCATTACTGAGCGCCCGCGCACCTTTATCACGTCGTTGGTGTAGGCATTTTCCATTTTTGATGGCTGGTTCTCGCGCGCGCGCGCACGCACGCACGCACACACACACACACACACACACACACACACACACACACACACACACACACACACACACACACACACACACACACACACACACACACACACATACACACACATGAACTGCCAATTAAGAAGAAGTAAGATGAGCGGAGGTGATTGTCAGTTGGTAAACACTCATTTCGATTGTGCATCTGTTCGTTGCAGCTCAAACATTTTGCTTTCTATATCACAGTTCTTCTAATTCTCTCGTATGGATAAACAACACAATGGTCAGTCATGCGTTGTCTATCGCAGTCTTTTCGCACCAGCAGCCTCTTGATGTTGTCATTGGGGATGTTCACAGAAGGTCATGTTTTGAAAACGGCGCTCTATTTCTCGAAGTGTTCCAGCAATATGATTGGGTTCCAATCCCTGTCGAGAATTCTCATTGTTGTTCAATTGCGGTAGCATCCGCTATACGCCATCATAGTTGAACGCTTGCTTAATCAGGAACAAATGGAAGTTTGAGAGGAATTTTGTTTGTTCTTAAGATGTTTGAGTTTTTGAGTGGTCGTCTTCAATCATTGGACTGGTGAGGTTTTGTACCCATATTCGTTACTCGCAAAAGGGAAGGACTTATTAAATGCCAGATTACTGGACACCTTCGCTACAGGGGGAGTACGAAGTCATTAACCATGATCACTCGTCTCTTCATTTGTTCACGACTCTCTAAAGACTATAAAAATGAGATGGCTAGAATATTCATGCTTATTCATGCTGCGTTTAAAGAGGAATAAAAGCCCCACCAAAAGAAAAGACATACTCTGACTGAAGTTGCTCAATTTGGGCAGAAGAGAAGAGTTCATTTGTGCTTACCGCGAAGTGACAATTGCTTTCACAACAACCTGATATTACCTGCATTTGATAATTTTTACTCTGAACTTTATACATATTGTTCTTGTCTGCTTGTTTTGTAGTGTTGACGGCATGCGAGCACTACTCTCCACGCTATCCGCGTTCTAATCCTCATATGCCACAAAAATCTACGCGCCGCCTCTAGACTCCCCACCGGCCTTATCTGACCACAGCTTCGAATGGACTGTACCAACTCAATCGTAACAGAAATTTAGCATAAACTTTCGAGTATGCATAGCCGCGTAGTAGTGTACATGGAAAATGGTTCTGACCGTTTCCACACTGGATTTGTTTTTAAAATTAACAGAGTAAAGTTGTCAGCAGTTGTTTTTCTAGCCCTCCCACACGTACTTGCTGCATGCGCTCTCGCCTTGGTGATTTATCTAGCATTGGCACTATGTGAGTTGTACTCAATTCTATGAATTCAGCCAGGATTATAATTCAGTAGTTAGATCTAAAGAACACAGTGTGAAAAGACCACAGTGAGATATCCCAATGCTAGCTTTCAACATTTTTTTTACAGTTTTCCTCTACCTCGCTTATGTCGCGTACAAACTGAGCGCCTACTACAGGAGTCTGGGACATGAATAGGAACCGCTTCAAGAAGACAATCATTTTTCCTACTTCTTCAATGCTGCATGAAAATAAATCAATTTTGTATTTGTGCAGTGTGTTCTACCCTTTTTATCAGAAATGTTGCAATAATCGCAATCACTGTCGATATTGTACACATCGTGACATCAGTTCATAGGAGGCATGTTTAGAAGTATCAGGGTGGTAAGAAAGTCTCGAGCCGTTTAACACTTATTTTCTGCTTCGTTTTGTTATTCAGCGTACTATAGAATTTACTCAACAAAGAAATCACCATAGTTAGTCACTACAGTGCCCCACCTAATGGGCAGGTCAGCAGCCCCCTTCTCTCAGAACAGCGGAGATTGGGAGTCAAAGAGATCGCTGACCACTCTTTCAACATTCTCTTCTCAACTCTGGTGAATTTTTTCTTAGATAGGCATGCCTTAAGGGAGGTAGGTAAGTGGTAGTCGGATGGGCAACTTCAGGAGAATAGCGTGGATGGGGAACCGTGAGCGAACCCAGCTTCTCCAACTTTTCACTGGTCTCTTTAGCTATATGGGACCTAGCGTCGTCATGGCGTAGGTGTACAAGAAACTCGTCTCACGCTTATTGGCGTAAGTGTTACCGATGACTGTGTTTGTTAGCGGAAGCAGCTCGTAATAGAACACTCCTAGCGAATTCCAGAAATAGGAAAGGAAACACTTGTCTTGGTGGTGGTGCGATCTGTCGGATCTTCTCGACCGAGCCACATGGCACGATGCGTGTTAGAATCGTAGAGGACCCAACTCTCACCTCCAATAATCAGATATTCCGGAAACTCCTTTTGGTGCAGGCAAAGCAGGAAAAACTGATTATGGCTCAGAGGAATTGGGTCGTAATTAAAGTTAGGGAAGGCAATTCGGCCATACATGCCTATTATGGAGAAGCCTCGAGTTTGGTCTACATTTCCCACATGGCTCATGGCTAGCGATCAATGATCAATAGCTCGGGAAGTTTCAGAAAAGTGCGCTCAAGATTTTCTTACCGCCCTAATATGTTCTGGTGATCTGAATTTGTCCTCTGTGGCCATAACGCAAAGATTTGACCTCGGCCCCAAGACTACTCTTTGTGTAGTTTACGCTCGATGGAAAGTATTGCTGTAGATCTAATGCCTTGGATGTAATTCCTGCTCCAAACTTTCGCTATGTCGTTTTGGAATCTTCATGCTGAGAGGGCTACTACTACGTCGTCAAGTGCTAAATCTTCGATTTCCTTGGGTGATCAGTCTGACAGTCTTTATCAACAGAGTTTCACTTTTTATTTTCCATTCATTATGAGAATGTACTCCTCTCCTTTCGAAACCAATTTCTTGGATTTTGATCAGTTTTCAAATTTTCGTCATAGTGTAACATTTGTGATACTAGTCGGAGGTGGAGTCGTTATATTCTCAATGAGTTCAACCGCAGAATATTGAAAGTAAAAACAACTTGATGCACTGAAGTCGTATTAAGGAGTCGTGGTGCTGATAAAAGAAAAAAAAGAAAAAAAAACATTATTTACCTGAGATGTCTATTTTTGATGATATAAACTTTAGAGTGAGCCTTGTCATGAATCTGGAAAACAATGAGCTGGAAGATGTATTGGATTGGACTGGTGTCAAATTAGGCCTGCATGAGAAGCAAGGTTTGACACTTCACCACACCACACCCGTCTCTAGGTTTTTATATGATCTCAAAATCACGATCACCGACCAATCGTAGAAGTTCATAACATCTGACACACTTACATCCTTACATACGTACATAATGACTTACATGTAAACTGACTAACAATAAGCTCATTATTATATACCAGTCTGGCCGTCCGGCTGACGCCGGGCTTCCAGACTTCTACTGATGCTCGCTTCGCTCGCATACTCCGCATACGATGCAGAAAAAAAAGGTGGACAGATTTAGTAGATCCTGTATCCTCTCGAGTAAGTCCATCGACTTTTGGAAAGCCCTCGATCGCGTGACCGGTAGCCTTCCTCCACGTGGGAGAAGTAATTCCTTTTGATTGGCCCTCGTAGCCGTTGTTAATTGGGACGTAGCCGTTTCAGTGAAAATGCTCTCTTGAAATAATCTATCTTTAGCAGGTTGTTGTGGTAACTCAAGTGATAAGGGTCTGCCCACGTATAAACACAGAGGAAGGGTAGGGTCGATTCAGATACAAATGGACTGGAATGAGGAGGGGAATACGGACTGGAATAACGTGCTCCTAGGTCACACAGGTAAAAGGAATAGCCGGAACGGGTGCCAGGGCACAATTCTTATTACACGAAATTTACCTAGACCGTGACGAACTTCCTTTCCTGCGTCGCAGGCGTCCTTGTCACAACGCTGGACCGTCATGCGTTTCCTCACCTTTGGGCGTCGGCGCACCCTTATCACAGTGATGGACCCCTCTCCCCCACTTCTGTGTGCCGGTGCACCCTTATCACAGTGGTGGACCCGTCTCCCCCACTTCTGCGCGCCGGCGCACCCTTATCACAGCGGTGGACCCGTCTCTCCCACTTCACGGCGCCGGCGCAGCCCTTCTGTATTGACTCCAATGACCCGTTGCACATTGTCCAACCTTCTTCTCGATCTCATCCCTACCCCATTCAACCATACCACACCCATTCCTAGGCTTTTATATGATCTCACAATCACGATCACTGACCAATTGTAGAATTTCGTAACGGTCTGACACACATACATACAGATAGACATGAAAACAGACTAAGCCCGTTATTATAAGTCATGATTAGGATGTAACATAAGTTTCCGCTGTTTTCGCATCGGCATTTGTAAAGGCTCCTAATAAATGAATACCTATCAGATCTCGCGCACGTCTAAATATCTTTTCAAAGAGCATAATCCCGCGGACATTCTGGAATGTGAATCCTATTTTGCGTCTTATTTTGAAAATGTAATTAACTTCGGTGAACGCTTCAAAAATACAGATTCGGTAACTGCACTTGCACTTATAAACATTTTACCACAGTGTTCCATGAGACTAACCCATTTTGGGTGGAGCGAGGCGATTCTTGTCCTCTCTGGTACTATCTCTCCCCACTTTATTGTCAAGCGATCTCAGGCACAGGCACCAAACTTGATAACCCAAAATTTTGATTATGCTGTTTTTCTCTCTGGAGTTGAAGCGAATTGATATGGGATTTATTCCACTGTGGCTGCAAGCATCAAACGTTTGCGGAAACTATTCGGTGGAATTTTGAGACAAATTCCATGCGCTCTATGAAAATCACACAATTTTGCTGCACCGCGAAGAGGGCTTTAATTTTGCTGGTCGAATTCTCCAGGAAGGCAAAGAGCCCGCAGAGTAATTTTTAATTGTTCATTACCAGCCTGATCGTCCGGCTAACGCCGGACTCTCAGGCTTCTTTTGGGCTCGCTTCGCTCGCCTCTCATACGTGTGTGTACCACTTCACTGAGCGTTAGCATACACTCTCGCAGGTGTGGGCCCGTGCGTGACATCTTCCACACTTTCGACGCCGGCGCACCATTGTCTTACTGTTGAACCCGACTCCAGGCGTCTTCCCACTTTTGGATGCCGGCGCACCCTTATCACACCATTGGACCCGACGACTCCAGGCTTTTCCGCACTTTTCCACGCCACTGCACCTTCATCACACCAATGGACCCGACTCCAGGCGTTTCCCCACTTTTGGACGCCGGCGCATCACTCTCACCGCTGTCCTCCCTTCGACGGCAACTCTTCCCCTACAGAGCGCCGACGCACCTCTGACATAGCCCTAGGCTCGTTTCATGTCACCTTCCCCACCATCTGTGCGCGCGCAACCCTCATCCATGTCATCCCTCGTCCGCCTGGTTCCTCCTTTTCGTTATGAAACTGTCCTGCCCGTCTCTTTCCTTTTAAGTGCAATTTATACTAGCTGCGTGCGTCAGTCGCGCATCAGTCGCACGCATCCATTTGCAAGGGATTTTTCATGAAGACCGGTCAACACGGCATGTACACCCTCAATGAAAAGAACGTGCGGTCGTCGCGAGGCCGTAAACGCGTGCGTCTGAGCTGCGACTGCGATGCGACTCCTATGCGACTGTGCCCTATTCTTCATCATATAGACGCACGCGCGTCAGTCGCACGCATCCAGTATAAATTGCCCTTTATACGGTCATGTAATCATAGGCCTATCTCACTCATTCCGACCGTGTTGAAAACAACTGTCGGCCATTAACATGTCTGAACATGACAAAGATGGCCCAAAACACCTTTAAATTAAGGTTAAAATCAAAAATTGCAACTTTTTTTTAGATAACTCGATGCGCTGAACACGATGGTGTCGATAGTTTTTCTCGACAGTGGCTGGTTCTCTTGCACACACACACAGGCACACACACGCACATAAAATGCCAATTAATATTAACTATGATGTGGCACAAATCTAGCAACAACCATGCGCCGATTATCAGATCAGTCTACTGAGCGAGAACGATTTGCCAAAGTCAGTGACCTCTAGCGCTGCCCGACTCACTTCTTTGCCTCGTAGTTCACGAATTTCTGGAGCAGCGGAGTCGAGCTTCTGCTGTAAAAACGGCAAAAACCCAGCGATTGTTGTGGTCCATATTTCGCTTAGTACCTTTGTTTTATTATTTTCTATAAGTTTTTTCATCGAAAACTCCAAAACAGTGAAAACGTATGTTCCATCCTAATAGAACGATGTTAATCACAATGAATATTAGATTAAGTCGAGCTTTCTCTTTATTCATTAGTGTTTAATTAAGTCGATGCAGCTATACCAAATATCTATTTAACCTCGGGGAAAAAAAGCAATGTCTGAATTAACGGTTTCGCAGTTAAACTACGTAAAAACATAAATTACTCCTGCCCTAGACTTCCTTATTGAGCGGAATAAAGCTGTCTGATTTTCTGTATGCACAGCTTCTGCCAATGCAGTTGACGGATAAAGCAGGCGGCGCCTTAGTGTTGCAGACTGAGTAGCGATTCATAAACCAAACGAAGCATGAACGAAAATGCCGTTTACACAATGCAATTACGTCAAACTCGCAAACGTATGCTTTTAAACTGCGTCAGGACCGCGAGGACGTCTATCCTTCGTCATGTAGAAACATGCGAGTGCAATACACGCATCTAGCACAATATGATGTCACACAAAGTTGTAGACTTCGAGAAGGCAACACCGACACCAATGCATGTTGCCTTCGTTCATTAAAGTAACCGCTTTGGAGCAGCTGAGACATACTCAGACACTTGGTGCGGCCGCCCCCCCCCCCGACCAGTAGGTGCCACCGGCCGAGCGGCTGCTGATCACGGACCGGCGTCCAGCCCATCACCGCATACCGGCCGGGCAGCAGCCCATCACCGGCCGGTCGACCACTACACCTTTCGGCCGGCACGATCGACCATGATAACCTTCCGGCCTGCCGATCGATTATGGTACCATTCCGGTCAACCCGGTCGGAATGATATTGATAGTAGGGTAGTGATAAGGGATGAAGGTATCAGCCGAGAGAGACAGATCAGAAGCACAGATGGCCGAGTGGATAAAACAGCCAGAAACAAAGGTCAGGTTGGTTCGATTCCAATTGGTGTAGAAGAAAGCTGGTACTGCAAAAACAGGTGAGGGATTTGCAAAGAGGCATCTTTTCCTATTCGCGATGAGAATTTGCTGATTTGTGTTGGCTTTTCATCACTACGGATCCACAGCTGCGTAGAGCCCGCCCGGAGCTCTTCTGTGCGAGGCACTGCGCAACCGGACGCCAACCTGCCAGAGGTTGTCACACTACTTGCTGCCGCCAGCTGGCCTCCTCTGCCATAACCGGCCGGGCTCCGATCCGGTGATTCGCGGGGAGGTAATGGCAGACCATTCCGGCCGCATGGAGTGTCTGAGTATTAATCCTCAAAGTTGTTTTTGCAAGCTCTTATCAGATGAGAATTCAACAACGGGTGAGGATCAGTCCGTGGCTACCATTCTGCTGTGATGGGCGACAGCCGTCGCAAAAGGTATTGTAAGTTCGGTCGTTACCATGCTATGTATTCGTCCGATTGCCTGTTCAGGGATGTATGGAGAGACTGCGAGGCATACAGTAACAGTGTTGGACCAAGAATGGAAGCTGGTCACGAAAGTGAAGTGAGTTTTTGTTGATTCCTCAGCAGCAAAGGCTGCCGGCACAGTGCTGTGACGTGACGGCTTTGAAACCTTGAGCAACCATTAAGTCTGTACAAAAATAAAGGAATTACCTACGTGCACTATGATATCGCTATGAAGCAAAAATGTTATCAGAAACATAGATGAGAACTGCTTCAACTCGTCTACGGCGACCTTCACACCTGTCTGCTTCATTAGTTCTGAAAGAAAAGCTACTTGTGTACCAACATCCAACGGAGCAGGAGGGTGCGAGACTTATCGGAGGCTTGTAATCTGTCATGCCTAATCCACCTTTTATTCAACGCGCATTCCAGACCAGAATGACTTTTCTACTTTGTGGACTAGTATCAAACAACTATGTTTAGGGGCCACCGATGATGTGTTGCTGCTGCAGTGCAAGGGTGAGCCTTATCAATGCTTGAAGTATCATACGTACGCTGCCAATGGTGGCTGCATGCGTGCTGATAACGCTTGCATATGCCTCGACACAATGAAAATATGAAACAAATGTTTTTTTTGGGAAGACTTGCTTCGATTTGTTTATTTACAGTGGGTGTGTATCATCGTGAGGGAAAACGGGGCGTGATACGATGATATACACCTATTTACAGTTGTTAAGGAGGGAGGGGGGAAGGGGGAGAGGGACATCAAACATTGAGGTTACCAGCGTTAGCAGAACACTCCACAGTGTTCAGAAGGTGAGAAGACATGCATGGTTTATGACGGCCAGGGATCAGCGCTGCGGAGGACTGTGCTGGCGCCTTGGGGTCTAATTAGTTATAGTTCACTTTTCTTTGGGTCAAATAGGACTTCACTTCACAATTTTTATCCTCTAAAACCATATTTGTACCGAGGTCTGTTCCAGTCCTCCCATCTGGCTCCTCCACCTCCCTCCAAAAAATCTCACCCATTTCTTGATGGTATTTCTGTTCAGGAGAACCTTCAGATATATAATACTATATTTTTCAGTATTGCATGTTCTACCTGTGCTTTTCTATAATAATAGCGCTCCTTCCTGGATTATTCGCGGGGAATGTGGCCATTGGCTTTAACGCTCAGACCATAACCACCACCATACTGGTAAACTTTTTGCATTGCTCTTTAGGTAGCCGCTATACTCCCCGAGGAGTATAGCACCTTGTGTCGCCATCGCCGGCGACGGCGGCCGCCAATGTTGACGACCCTTCACAATCGATACGCACCGGCGCCGCAGTCGCCAACATTGGCGGCCGCCGATCGCCAATGTTGGCGACCAATCGATATGCGCCGACGTCACAGTCGCCAACATTGGTGGCCGCCGATGTTGGCGATCGCCAGTCGCCGTCGACGGCGGCTGCCGCCGCCGCTCCGCCCACAATCGATGCGTATCGGCCTCACAGTCGCCGGCGACGGCGACGCAAGGTGCTACAGTCCTCGAGGACTATAGCGGCAGTGTTATTTATGTTTGATGATTTTGATTAAGTGAGCATTGCGAATGGATAGAGCAGTTGAACAGTGAACGCCCGATGATCAAATAGTTAGGTCAACCTGACCAGTTCCAGCTCATTGTGGCCATCTGCGGCGCTGTTGGATCGTTGTTCCGCATGTCCACTCCAATGTTAGTACTGGCAATTACTGCGGTATGTACGTTCTTTTCTGATGTATATCTGAAAATAAAATTGAATTTGAAAGACGAAATGCAAACTAAAAAAAGGTGAAACTAAGGCTGTAGGACCGGAAGCCAATCCGCTATCTCTTCAGCACTTACAGTCAGAGGCCAAGGCCTATTTCGGGTGCGGCCTTCTCCCCTATTTCCCGAATCCCTGCCCTCAACTGCCTTTTCTCTTTTTTTTCGGAGCAGTTCATGACAGGCAGAAGAAAGAGGAGGAAACCTTTGAAACAGTTTGGACCCTGCGGTGTTACTGCTGCAGAAAAGTGCTTGGCACATTTTCCTTAGCTTCAAGTCTCGGGGTTGTTGTCTTAGCAAACCTCCCATAGCCAACAATTACTGTTAAAAATAGCTACTAACAAACAGAAGAAATTCAGAAACTGAACTGTGATGAGCAAATTATAATATCATAACAGCAAAAGATCACTGGACTATCTTAAGTGTGCTCAGTGGTGAAAAGTGGACGAGCACTCACCGGATGCCCTCGGGTGTTCTACTGTGGATACACTGTAGAGCAACTACACTGTAGAGGGGTACATCAATTCCGATATATAGTTTTCCTTTTTCAACCACTTAGCACCCTTGAGACACCTTTTAGCTAGGTGCGAAAAATCTGGCACAAGTTCTCAAGAGTCTCTATGTTCTTGGATGTATTGTAACATCTAAATATTAGGATGATAATCTAGAAGACATTTCTTGACTTGTTTCGCCACACAGGTTTTTACAGACACTTTTATTTGCCAACATGCCGTTTTCAAGGCCTAGAAGTGGGTCAATTTTTATGAGTTTTTCGTGTTCTACACGATCAAGCGCTTCTTCTGAACTGTGCATTCAACTCATTCGGCCTAGTCAACGTCGAAAATTAGAGGTGGGAGACGAACTCACCAAGCGTCCCACCAACACATGGAAAAGTTATCCGCTCCGCAATGCGAGATTGTCACCAGTGAGCGTTACTCAGCATGAGCATTTGGTGACAATCTCATAGCTTGCATAATGGTACGGACGGCATTGGATCACTAGTTATCGATATGTGCTCATTTCTGTTGTTCATTCCGAGGTTTCGCACGGAAATCCAGAATGCTTCGAGAGCTTTCCTTGCAGAGATTCCCGGTTCGTAGGCCAGAATTGTGCATGCTACATCTAAATCGTTTCCACTGCGGTCTTCGCGTTTGTGTTTTCCGTGTGGATTTACCGAACTGCAGGGTTGCCAAGAAGTATGGGCGCCTAATTTGGCGCTGTTATTTCTTTTACTCTCGACTTCTACCACGCCTTTGTTTTACATATTTTAGAGACGCCACAAAACCCTCTTCTTTTTGACCTATAACCCAGTTGGATTTCTTAAGTCATGTGAGCGTACCCGCACTGCGAATCCATTGTAACCCTCGCGCAGTCTAGAGAGTCCGCGACAGCAATACAGCAATAGGGAGAGAACTTCAAAACTCTTTTGCGAACAGGCTGAAGGGAATATCAAACTGAAAAGAAAACCAGGTCGTCCCCGATCGGTGAATAGAAGGAGGATTCCTGTGATCATTTGAAAAAGGATCACCTAAAATGAAGGAGCGAGCGAGAAAGAATAATAGCCAAAAGTCCGAATGTTGCATGTTTTTCCCTCTGAGTAATTATCAGAAAAAAGTTGAGATTCTACCGTTATTGCATGTCCAAGACCCAACACTAACCGTTGTTGGCACAGTTGACAGGCATGAGGAGGTTGTTGAGCGTCTGACAGGTGCGCCGTACCCAAGGTGTTCTATGCACTGACGAGAAATTTATCCCTATTTGGGTTGTTCACGGCCCATAAACGGAAAGCCAGTTTATCAAGCGAAGTGAGCAACACTCTTCAGAAAAGAGATTCGTCACAAGCTTGTTGTACACCAGCGCTGTAACCGTTTGAGGAAGAGTGACCTCAATTGCGAGGATATCTCTGGTTTACATGAATAAAATCAACAAAAAGGACCCCATTTTGTAGCATTATGAAATTCTTGGAAAGCTCTCGAAGCATTCTGGATTTCTGCGCGAAACCCTGGAATGAACAGAGCACATATTGATAAGTACTGATCTAATGCCGTTCGTGCCATTACGCGAGCTATAAGATTGTCACCAAATGCTCATGGTGAGTAACGCTCACTCATCCGCTGGTGACAACCTCGCATTGCGACGCGGATAAGTTCTCCGCCTGTTGGTGGGACGCTTGGTGAGTTCGTCTCCCACGTCTGATTTTCGCCGTTGACTAGGCCGAATGAGTTGAATGCACAGTTCAGAGGAAGCGCTTGATGATGTAGAACACGAATTCATAAAAATTGACCCACTTTTGAGCCTTGAAAACGCCGTGTTGCCGAAACGTTTGCAAATAAAGTGTCTGTAACAATCTGAGTGGTGAAACAAGTCAAGAAATATTACCTACAAAATACCCAAGTTTTACGGTGCAAAATAGCTTTATCAAAGAAGCCATGGTACCCTAACTAAAGCATAAGCACTTGCACGCAGCAATGAACAGCACATTGTGTAAACCTAATAGCTAAGGCATTCCAGCAACTGGAGCCGCATGTCGCAACTTCTAAATAGGGGCAAAGTTGAGCTGCTGTTTTAGTGATTTTCAGTTGCTCTTTAATCACTAATCGATTGCTATTAGATCTTTGCATGAGAAGCGGATCGCACTTGAAATGGGAGTGAATTGCTACTAAGTAGCACATAAATAGCACTGCAGCCTTGTCCCTTTTAGGCAACTCAACCTGAAACACATCCCACTCTAGCAGCAAGAACGTCTGAGAAAGTTGTGCTTCACAAATGCCTTATTTAGGCTATCTGTGCACTTTATGCGCTTATCTATGGCATCTGGGCATGCATCGACACCATCTTTTTAGACAAATCGCATGAAGCTGAGAAGAAGAAAAGAGGTGGGAAATTGTAAAGCATTCTCTATAGATAGAAAAAGTATTGCGACCATTCATTCTCAGAATCGGAATCATCACTACTAACTGTCTTCCCCCCCCCCCCCCAACAAAACGGCGATCATTACAGTATTTCTCTCCCTCCTTTCTGCTTGTTTTTCTGTTCGGCTTTTCAATCTTATAATTGCTATTTCAATTCAATGACACGCATGCTTACAAGAAAGGATAGGAAAAGAGAGAATATTCATAGGAAATAACCAAATTCAGATTGATATGATTGTTTTGAGGCTTCTTTGGAATGCTTTTTGTGGCGCTGCTGAGCTACATAGTATTCCTGCTCGTGGGATTATGTAAGTTCTGCAACTTTATGGTTTTACCTAGCATCATCTTGAACGAGGCATAGAGCTTGGAAATAACACAATACTTGATCCATTAATTTTTTTGTGACTGATTTTGCTTTTTCAGTGTTCCTCTACCTCGCTTACGTGGCATTCAAATTGAGCAAATACTACAAAGAACGTCGTTAACAAGCTACCATCCGATTTCAAACAGATGATCAACTCTCCCATTTCTACAATGCAGCTCGAAAATCACCAGTTGCTTTTCGTGGGATTTGATAAAAAAATTTATGTGAAGCGTGTTTCGTATGAGTTCGAAGACACACAGAAAATTGTTTGCCTATACACGGAGTATTGGACGGTTATGGGTCGAAACAAGCAGTATGGTGAAAACTGTCACATTCTCAACAAATTTTCCTCAGTAACGGCAATCGCAGCCAACTAGACTCAGCGGTAGGTTTTCGTTAAATGGTAGTCAGTCTCATTAGAATACATGTTACAAACTTGGAGCCAAATCTTCGACTTCCCCTACGCTACTGGATACGGAATGACTTGTATTATTAGTTGATTGATGGTCTCGGGTGAAACCGTGCCTCTTCTTATTGTTAGGCGAAAGCAGCGATGAGCTGCCTATCAGATCGCGCACGGTAGATTACATTTAAAAAACTAGTACAGCACGAAGATGTCGCCTAGCGCTACGGAGATGAAGATGCTGCGCTGGATGGCCGGAATAGCGCGGCTGGATCGAATATGCAACGAGGACATCAGGAATCGGTTTGGCATAGCGGCGACATCGGAAAAACTTCACAAATCTCGCCTGCGATGGTACGGCCACGTTCTGAGTGCCGAGGACCGAACCGTCTGCAAAGTCGGCCTTGATCCCGAAGTTCCGGCCAAACGGCCAAAAGGTCAGTTAAAGCAACGCTGGCTTGACACCCTCCACGCCGATCTTATGCTAGCTGAAATCCACCTAGACCAAGCGCGCAACAGGGCTAAATGGCGTTAACGGACCTCCAAAGCGGACCCCGCTATCAAACGGAACAAACGCTGGAGAAGAAAAGAATTTGAACTTGAAGTAAAGAGGGCCAGGTAGAAAATGAATCGAGTTGATAAGTTGGTGAGAAGTGCGTCATCTTCATATTGATTGTGGCCAGCGATTTTCTAAGAATGTCGTGAAGCACACGAATTAATCCCGTGCTGAGAGCATATGATCTGTTGCTTAGAAATATCCATAAATGTCACATTACCTATTCCTAACTTCTGTCGAATCTCGCCACATTACCTATTCTTAACTTCTGTTCCGGAAGCAACATCATCATTCACTCGGATGTACACAAAAGAGTTACTGATGCTTTTCTGGCGACAACACTCGGATTCTCAGTCACCTATTTGCTGACAAGTGACGAGCACATTTCTCGTCGTGAAGCTGGTTCACACTTGGGCCCATAGTAAAATGTCATGGCGGTGAGATCAGCTGCCTGCACAACTCGTCGCCACATTTGCGGCGATGATCCCACGCGCGACGACCTTCCAACACTGAGGAATGGAAGATCATCACCATCCGTGGCACTGCTGCGAGCACGTATGTGCGGGGCGCTGATCTCCTCGCCCTGAAGGGCGATGATCGCCATCGTTTGGCGACTAGATAGTGTGCGGGGAGAAGAGACGCCGAGTGAAGTACTCGGAGCATCTCACTCGGAGTGTGGTCATGGTGTGAAGGAACGTGTGATCAGATGCGCGAATTGCACAGAATGCACCTGAGCCTACGGACTCAGGCATGTTGATTTTCGCCCAACAGCACAGAACAAGCTCAACGTGTACGACTTATCAGAAGCACAGAGGTGCTTCTGGTGCTTCTGACAAGTCGTACTCGTTGTAGTTTGTTACTCGCAATGGTTAATGACTGTCTCACACGCTAAAACAGCCCCGAAGTGATGCGGGAATACGTGAAACACGTACATTTGATCAGTTTTCATGTACGGCCTGTCCGATTCACCGTGGCGATGATCACCATACTCCTCTCCAACGCGAAGTGCGATCATCGCCCTGAGGGTGATGTGCGATGATCGCACTGGACACTTTACTACGGGCCTTGGGCACTTTCTTCAGCACCTTCCACTGCCGTGTGACGACCATCCACTCTCCCTCCTGAAGCGAACAGTTTACAAACATTCCCTCGACAAACTCCACGAAATTCGATAAAGTAAATATATACTTGTTCTCCCACGGGCTTCTCAGCTCCAGTTTCAGTGGCATCAATTCTATGCAAAACTGTTGAGATCCCGCTTCGTAACCCCAATTTTCAAGGAGCATGTGAAAAGAGCTGAGCCTTTGTTCTGTTACAGAGTCGATGATAGACTTTTGGGAGAATATAAGTTTCCTTAGAAGATCTCCGTTTAGTATCAGCGCGTCAGCCACATGGACGCAGTGATCTAAAATAGGTTTAACATTGCGTGTTATTTTGGCACCTATCTTGTCATACGTGTATGTATATCAGGAAATTGTTACCTTTGTTGGGAATATGCATAACATACACGTGAAACAACGATTCGAAAAATTGCAGCGATGGCGGATCAATGACCGCTAGAGTGAAGATAAATCTAGAAGTACTTATGTCAAGAAAGAAAATATAATTTGGGAAACAACGAGAAATAAAACAAGAAAACTGAACAATAAAAAAAACTTGGGAGTTGAGCATAGATGAAAATGGATTCGAGTTAGATCCTATATAGGTCATTTATGGGAGCAACCACTCTTCTAAACTGATTGTGCTTGTTTTCGTAAAACCTCGCTAGTATTGTGTTGTCCATCTAGATACCTGTATCTAGGACTTCTGGGAAATCGGCGTAACAAAAGTTTCATACTCATAACTCCCAAGAATACTGCTTACCACTACCACTGAGAGCAGGCAAATATCTCCAAAGAGCGGCTTGAACGACCTTGCAAACAGACATCTTTTCGTATCTCTTGTGAGAATTTGCGTATTTATGTTGTTTTTATGCTCCGGTAGATCACTGGATCCACTATGGCTTCGTCTTCCGTGTGAGGCTCTGCGCAAGCAGGGTCCTAGCCGCGTTTTGTGTTGTCACGGTGCAGTCGTCCAAATGACAGCTAATTGTAAAGAATGCTGCCTTGTGCGCTGAATTAAGAGCAGCAGCCCCTAATGGTTTGCGAACTCATGGCGGTGCGAACGCGGACAGTGCTCGAGCGGATAGGAATGCAAGCCTCGTCTTCAGCGGTCCTACAGCGGTCTGAACTCGACTACCCTTCCTACAGCGGTCTGAACTCGACTACCCCCCCCCCCCCTCCGCTCGTTCGGAACGGGATTTGCCCCCGAAATTGTCTGAGAGACTGTACCGGTGTAATCAACTCAGACACTTGGTGCGGCCACACCCCCCCCCCCCCCGGGTGGGCATTGGTGCCTACTGGTGCCCACCGGCCGAGCGGCTGCTGATCACCGGCCGGCGTCCAGCCCATCACC
Source organism: Ancylostoma caninum (assembly GCA_037903475.1). NCBI lineage: Eukaryota > Metazoa > Nematoda > Chromadorea > Rhabditida > Ancylostomatidae > Ancylostoma > Ancylostoma caninum. The sequence goes on from JBAJFG010000529.1 coordinate 381,816, forward strand.
GTATACCGGCTGGGCAGCAGCCCATCACCGGCCGGCCGCTCTACCACACCTGCGACCGGCTGCGGATTGTTTCATCGCCGGCCGGCCGGTGGACCAGTACAACCTTCCAGCCGGCCCGATCGGTAACCTTCCGGCGGGCCGATCGGCTATGGTAGCATTCCAGTCAAGCCGGTCGGAATGGTCGGTCAGTGATAGTAGGGTAGTGAAAAGTGATGAAGGTATCAGCCGAGAGAGACAGATCGGAAGCACAGATGGCCGAGTGGATAAAACAGCGGACTCTCAAACAGCCAGAAACAAAGGTCAGGTTGGTTCGATTCCAATCGGTGGTAGAAGAAAGCTGATACTGCGGCAACAGGTGAGGGATTTGCAAAAAGGCATCTTTTCCTATTCGCGATGAGAATTTGCTGATTCGTGCTGCCTTTTCATCACTACGGATCCACAGTTGCGTAGAGCCCGTAGCTCTTCTGTGCGAGGCACTGCGCAACCGGACGCCAAGCTGCCAGAGGTTGTAACACTACCTTCTGCCATTTGAGGAGTAATCGTGGAAAACTTTGCCCTGAGCATGCGATTTTGAGCCAGAAGCGGCTGTACCCGCTCGAGTTGGAGCAGTTTCGGCCCAGCGGAAGCCCACCACCGCCGACCTGCCTTCTCTACCATTACCGGCCGGGCTCCGACCCAGTGATTCCCCGGCCGGTAATTTTAGAGCGGGCCGGCTGCATGAAGTGTCTGAGAATAGTGTAATCAGTAGAAATGTTTACTACAGAATCGTTGCTACACGCTAGGGTAGCCCATTTCAATGAAGTTGTTGATCAAGAGATGTGAGTGTAACAGTCTACTTCAATGGCAACTAGAACTGCTTTCTAACGCCATTTTGGGCTAACGGGGTCCTGTGCCCTAAATCCACTTCGATAATTCGCTTTCAGCTGGCAATGTGTCAAACATTATACGTACTTTAAACAGGCTCGGCAACAATTTGCCAAATTCTTCAGCATGGAGTCATGGCGAACAGCAGTTTAGAGTAGATCAGCTAGACTTTTCTGAATGGTCACAGAGAGCACCTCGATTGATTGCCGGGAAAAATGCTGACGTGACAATTACCGCAAAAGATGAGAAAACTTCTTCAAGTACTTCTATTCGACCTACACGTTGCAGATATATACTAGTAAAGGTGCGTAAGTTTTCCTACTTAAAGCCTTCTTGCGTTTTTCAATCATCATTATTTTTCTTTTCAGTACATGCTCATTGCACTTTTTATTCTTTTATGTATATGGGCAATTACCGACCTCTGGTTGTCAGACGTTTTCTCGTTTGAAAAATTTGATTATCTTATCTTCACTCACATAGTCCTTGTAAGTTTTAACCAAATCAGACATCCGTCGGATAGGAGCCGATCCCTATAGGGATTGGAGCAGCATGCCGACTTGGTTAAAATCGCGTAAAATGGGTGGGACGCGCACACTGCTTTCATGCTAGCACGGAGACTATTCGGTTGGGAGGTGAAAAGGAGGTGAAATCGATAAGAGAAGCATGAATGCTCGTATAAGCGGAAGACTCGCAGAAAAAGAAGGCAGCCCGATTTCTGAGTTCCTCATACGGCGGATGTGTCCAATGCAGACACCTTCGGCTTGATCCTGAATATGATGCTCCGGCTTTCTTGTGGACCGGAGCGATGGCTTCGCGACAGTCAAGCAGCATGGATTCGTATCGCAGAGTTATAGCAGCTCAACGGAAAATCTTTTGTTCGCTCTCGTGAATTTCTCACGGCCGTTCGGCAAAAAAGAAGTATATACCTACATCGACACACTCCTAGTTATCAACTTTAAACGAAGAGGTTCCGTATCTATCTACGGCGTTATACGCATCCACTTTTGTTGCCACGAAATGATCAGTGCTCAAGGCTATTGAGTCTTTCGAAGCACCAATATTCCTCAAGTGAAATGCAGTCGTGTTACATATGACCGAATTCCCCTTCTGCAGTAGGAAACCTTGTGATTTTTTTTGAATAAAGAACACGTAGTGAGTAATCGTTAAAGACAGGATCTGACGAAATCCTCGACACAAAAGTTGAACTGCCAAACCGGGGAGACACATTGTCAGCAAATCATAAATGTTCAACGAACATAAAGACTCATGCGCGAAGAAATCCGAATCGAAGTCGCAAACACATCTGCTTCGCGCGATCACGGGGCCTTGCATGCGCTAGCGTTCACGGATACTCATTTGTAGTCGCCAGCGTTGCCGGCGCTCACTCGTACAAGCGTGTAACTTCCGTATGGCGGGATCCAGAGTGTCAAACAGAGCCCGCTCAGTCGCAACAGCATGAGAATTCGTGAATTCTCATGTGTTTTGCACTATTTTACCGTTGGATATGAGTGTAGGACCCTCGAGACCCCAAAATACAGCAAAATCTCGAACGCTAAGGTTTGAGCGGATGCTGCCTTTGAGAGAACAATACCCTTCACAAGCTTGAGTACACAATGGGACATTGCGCATTTCTAATTTCTTATTCTTTTGCGTAGCCTAAATAAATTTCAGTCATGCAGTCAGGAAGATGAATATTGCAAGGAAAGCGGAGCTAAGGATGGACTGTGTATCGTCGTGAGGGGGAGTGTGTGGTACCACGCTACCATGACTGGCGCACTGATTAAAAGCATCAACAGCAGCGACGCATTAATGCTCTACTTCCCCTCACGATGACGCAGACACCCTAGTGGATCAGATATGTAAAACAGTCCTGAAATGTGAACTATGTGAAATTCCAAAGTTCTGCCGCGCAGCATAAGTGGGACGGCAGGAAGAACTGATGAGCGATATTTTGTAAGATTGGTTGACTGGCACTGTAACTCTTACTATTTCTATATTCTACTTTAGTTCATTGTTTCAATCATTGGTATATTTGGAACCTGCTACGAAAGCAGCCTTCTCATGTTTATTCTAGTCGGTATCACGGTACGTTTTCAACATATTACTTTAAGAACTTCGATACTATGAAAAATCTTAGGAACGATCACAAGAGGGGCTAAAATTAACCTCTGTCTCATTACTTCTGAAACTTCTCAGAAGAAAGCAACAAAGCACAAGTTTTCCTGCTCCTTTCTTACCTTACCTTCCTCCCCCCGAGAATGGGTCTCCGAATTTTTGGAATCGCTTCCTAAATTAGAAAAAAAAATATTCTGTGAGCTTATTTTTATTGTCTGTTTTTATTATTGATTCGAAAATATTTATTACTAATCATTTGATAGTAAATCAATCTATTAGTACATAGTTTTATTGATCCATAAGAGAATTACAACTTTTCCCGTGCCCACTGGCTAGCTAATCTTTTGTTCGGCAGTGATATTTATACAGGCACTCACTTTGACCCAAAGCTGTTTTCTCTTCGGCCATATCACTGTAGCTTCACGTATCACAGAGCAAGCCGGTGTAAGCGCGTAGCTATGCTGCCCGATAGCTGCTCCAATGAAACCATTGCAGGCCTGTAACAGTTCCATGCACTGATGAATGAAACCATTCATGCTTACACCACTACACTCCCTTCTTTGCATCAGCTCGCTACTAGAGCATCCCCAGACCTCGCCACTTCAAAATGAATAGAATTGAACCGGCGATATAAGAGATAAGGATCGTGGAAATAATACGGATCGATTGCCACGTCACATCGCCATGGATCGCTCCCAAACGGAGCTCATCGCCCGTACTCTCAAAAATATGCCCAAAATGAACTGGCGATGTGAGCGATAGCGAAAGTAGAAACGCTGCGTATCGATCGCTACACCACATCAGCTACCATCTATCTCACGTCTGGAGTATCCTCATTTACTTTACCCATGTGGCAATCACCGGCGGTCGTGGCACTATTGCTGGCGAAGTCTGAGAATACTCTTACAGCAAAAGAACAGCACTAAGTCAGGATCACCATGACCATACATATGTAATACGTTGTTTGGAAAATGTTGAAGGATTGAAGTCCCCATCTAGCGAACCATCTCAGTTCAGGGGAAATCCTATTAGTTAAGACAAAACCCGCCAATTCGTAGAATAGAGTTCTGCAGGCTGGTCTCGTCAGACTGGGCCACGGTATTATCCCAACCGGCCTCTCCGAGGTCAGAGATCAGTCGCTTCTCTGCCGAAACGGAATACTGAAATTTTGCTACCAAAACGTATGTAATCTGGAGGAAACATTAAACGCTCTTTTTCCAAACTGGCACATGCAGATCACTAAAGCTCTTCTTAATAATGGTACAGGTACAGGCAGTTTTATATGCATATTCTAAATGTTTGATAACTTTGAAGGCGCATTTGCAAGCTGAAGACGGCTTTCAAACTCAACATTCTGACTGTATTTTCTTTTTTTCGCTAGCATCTCGGCATGTTGTTGTATCAAACACCACTCCCTGACACTTCATGGAGCTCAGACAGTTATATGTCGGGGGCATTACAAGAACTTTTCACCAATTGAGAATGCTGCCTAGTTCTTTTTGTTGGCAGAATCAACGCTGTTAAATCAATTTATGCATATTCTCGTTTCTCTAATCATTTATTTGAGACAGCCGTCGGTATTGTTCATCTAATGTTAATGGTTTCTCTAACGTATGTTTGTTTTTTCAAGGAATTCGGGGAAGAAGGTAAGTGCTTCCAAAATCAGATGCAAAAATTGGTGCATTGTTTGAGCATTACAGAGATCCTACTCAACTTCCCTGAGATGTACACATATGTTGAGTTGGAATTTCGCCCATATTACATCTATGCTAGTTTAATTACTGAGTACACAATTCGAATGCTATGTTAGTCGTTGTGAATATTTGTGTAGTCGTGCTTCTTCTTTCTACGCACAACAGTTCTTGAGGAAAACGTTTTCTTACTGAAAGACTGCCTTAAATTTCAGTAGCCCTCATCCTTGCCTTCCTTACTTTCATTATGTGTCGGTACTATGAGTCTGACAAGGAAACACAAATGTCACCGCTTCGAAAATGAACTAGAGCTACTCTGCAAAACTATTCTCCTGTTGTTATGATATATTAATAATTGTACAGTTCACAACTCTGCATGCATTATGTTGGCATTAGGTTTTTCAATAGAACAACGCCGGATTACACTTTGCTTGTTAAACGGTAGGTTTTTTCTTCATTTGTCCCGTGAAAAAAAGGCAACATCAAAATCTTTTCAGGTGTCGTCTTTGAATGTTAGTTTGCAGTGTGTAAATGTCATCGTAAAAACTGTCGTTAATGAACTCATACTTCAGTTGTCACATCAGTTGTCTTAATCATGTTCCCCTTTCAGTTACACTTCTGTTCTTAATGTATATGATTCAATAAACCTTGTCCGTTATTTATAACTGCTGAACAAGCTTTCTGTTCGCAATTGATCCAATATAGAGACTTAAGAAGCTGCATTTTGCCCGAGTGCCGCAGTTATCGTAATTTTAACGTTCAAAATCGCATATGTACATACGGAGTCTGTTAAAAGTCTTCGAACAAGCATTATCGCCTACTTAAAATATGAAAGAGCTTGCTCAGAGAAAAAAACATAGAAATTATCTGCCCACATATCAGTAATTAATATGAATAATGCAATTTTTAAGTTCGAAGATATCCCAACTGTTAGTTGCAGAGAATCGCGAAAGTGGAGGTGTCAGCTCGACTCATGCACGGAGATACTGTATCCTATCAATTGTTTACCACTATGCGATAAGGCTCCAAATTCCACAATTATGTAGGAAAAGTCTCCTACTATGAGACCAAAAGCAACTGTGAAAAATTCTAGAACTGTTGTTGTCGTTCGTCTCCCATCGGGCAGTGGCCAAAAAGTTCATAGTAGAAAACATATCGGAGTGTAGGTATTCCTGAAGTTGAATCAGAATGGCTTCCGCAAAGGTCAACCGATATAGTCCAACAGGAGTACACTACTTAATGACAGCACTAGTGCAACTTTGTTTCTAATGTATGTGAAAATCGGAAATCACACTATGACCTTTTCTTTCTCCCTTTTTAAAGGTAGCACTCTCGCTGGGAAACGTTTTCTTGCAGTTGTGCTTATTTCAAAGGTGCCATCAATTGGAATGTAACTGCAAAAGGAATCACCCCGAATCACGCAGTTACTCTTCTCGGCTGGTACAGCATCGATCAGTATTTTCAGATAGCGGAGATCCTTTTCGCACCTCTGCTGCCGCATCCATCTAAGGCGATAGATCCCGTACAAATATGGGGTACGCAATGGCAGAATACAACATAGTATTTATTGCATTTTTGATGGTCTTTTCTCCATTATGGGCACTAGAGTAGCCTGAATTTCATGAAAAAAAAATCGACGTTTTTTATCGTGAGTGCTGTCTTTAAGGCACGGCATCTTTATGCCTGTTTTTGCCACCGTCTTATTCCTTTGCTCTCGTCAATCAAAAATATGCTAAGTTGGGATTCGAGGGATTCGCCTCTTCATGGTAGCCGCGCGTTCTTTTCATTGTACATGCCGCGTTAACCGGTCGCCATGGAAAATTCTCCGCTGGATGTATGTGTCTGACAAGCATGAATTGCTTCCTGAACAGCACTTGCAGTCTCTTCATTTAGACGGTACTTCCCTCATACCGGTCGGTCCGCAGCTCGAAAGCGAAGGATACTCCCTAACCGTGAGCTTCCGTAATAATGTACGCATAGTTCAATGCGGCTTACAACGCCGATGTTGAATCCCTACCGCATCATTTCTGACGTGTCCTGAGTCGAGAGGTGTTGCGGTTTTTGTTGATGTGGTGATTGGTGATTCTCTCATCCAATCTGGAATGGAACTGTGCCAGCTCCGTTGTAGTGATAAGTCCCTTGCTCCACGGGAACATAAGTGCTGATCTGGATCTTGCTGCAACATATGTTTTTATATGCTTGATTCAGAACTCCTCTTCTCTGATGAGGCAATTTTCAGGCAGTTACACCCATACTTCTCACTCGTATACAGACAATGCAAGCATTCAGAGTGATTCCAAAGGTTCTTCGTTCTTCACATCTCCCAACAGAGATCATGCTCTCTTCAACAATCAAAATCCATCACTTACGATATTCACTTACGATATTTACTCAAACTTGAAATATCGCGTAAATATGATAAGATGGCGCAGATTTCAAATGTGCGCTATGTTGAGGGATGTGATATACGAGGAACCTTTCGAATCACATCCTTGTGTTGTCGGTATGAGAGCGAGAAATATGGTGTAACTGCCTGAAAATAGCCTCCTCGAAGGCGGCGAGTTCTGAATCGAGAATGCAAGAACTTATGATGCAGCAAAACTCGAACCAGCAGTCATGTGCGTGGGTAGCAAAACACACAATTACAGCACGGACGCAGCTTCTTCATTGGTGACGCGAATCGGCAGTTGCAGTGGAGAAAACAAGGACGTTTATAGAGTTTATTTACCCAAATATGGTACACACACTGGTTAGGACGCTTCAGCGGTGCCAGAGTGGGGTGCCTGCGGCAAGGGAGCTACTTTCCGGATTTTACGGATTTCAAGGATGTTTCATTAAGGCACGTCCTACGGTGGGAGCGATGGAGCTACGGATCGTGAAGCGGCTGCTCGCCGTCCGCTCACACGGATTTATCTGCCCACCTTGTCTCAGTGGGCTCATTTATAGAGAAATGAGATGATAAGCTCCGCCCAGCGCCTGTCAGCGTGGATCGCAAGGGGTTGCATTCGCGACAAGTGGCATTGGGATCGTATACGAGGATTGCCAGTCACCACATCAAAAAAAACCGTCGTAACGATCCACCCAGGACCCTTAGGAATGGTGCGGTAAGGATTCGACATCAGCGTTGACAGCTGCACTGAACCGTTCACAGAAGAGAAGACACTATTAGAACCCGACTACTTTACTCAGTTGAATTGAATGGGAAACGAGTTAGTCACCAGCTGCACTGAACCGTTCGTTACACTTTTAGGAGAGCCAGAGAGTACCCTTCCCATGTAAGTTGGTATTGGAGCGAGGTAATGTGCTTACCAGCTGCTGGGATCAGTGAAAACGAATGTTGGTAGGCACATCACCTCGCTCCATCGAGAATGTAGCCGTGGGGCTGACCGGGGCGTCAAGTGCGCCTCTGAATGAATACACTATGGTTAGATGAGATAATAGCAATTGTTTGCCCGGAACTGATAGTCCTAAAGCTAGCTGAATGATTCCCATTCTGAAAGTTGGTTGTCTAGAAGAAGACACTATTAGAACCCGACTACTTTACTCAGTTGAATTGAATGGGAAACGAGTTAGTCACCATTTTTACCGATTGCTTCGATCACCTCCTATTCATTATAATTAACATAAAGCTGTTGCTTAGAGAATTAGCACTCATTTGTGTTACAGCGATCGCGGCTACTCGCCGGGGTTGCAGTCGTCACAGCCCCGCACCAGAAAAGGGGCAAATCGGACAACTCCTTCACGCACTCCAGCTTCACGATATGGACAGACAGCGGGAACGGAACCTGCAAAAGTGTGTCAAATTCATGATATCTGATGAATTCATTCGTTTGACGGACTGAGAGTTATGCTTGCAGGGTGCACCAATGTGTTGCTGCTGTAGGTTTACGGTTCGTCTCCTAAACCGTTTCTTATTCTAGTTCTTCATTCAAATGTTCTGACATTTGAATACTTTCCAGTTTTTCTCTTTTCAAAAAGAAGTTTCGCAGTGTGTTGTGAAGTTGTGACGGCAAAACATACAACCTTGATCACCTTGATCACCTTGACTCCCGTTGATCTTCGGATATACAGAGCGGGCGCCAGCAATCTTTCCATTTGTCCCTCTCGCGAACCAGAGTTGTCCAGTGGATTCTGTCCATTCGAGGGACACGGAGAGCATCGTATCCATCCTTGAAGGACTTCGTGAAGAAGTCTGACCATCGGGTCGGCGGTCTTCCTGTCGTGCGCTTAACGTCCTGTGGAGTCCAGTCGCTGACGGCTCTTATCCAACGGTTGTCGTTATAACGCATCACACGTCCGGCCCACCTAATCTTACTCAACTTGGCGTAAGCGGCAGCGTCCCTGATCTTCGATTGTTGACGAAGGGTGGAACTCCGTATTCCAGCCCTCACTTGCGTGAGGCAGCTTATTCTTAGCATCACCCTCTCGATGGAGCGTTCGACGACGCTGACCGCATTCTCATCCTGCTTGCGCAACGCCCAGGTTTCTGAGGTGTACGTCAAAGCAGGGAGAACGGTCGTGTTGAAGAGGTGGGCACGGAGCCTGGTGTTCTTCGTCTTCTTCACTACGTCCTCGATGCTCTTGTAAGCTCCCCAAGCAGGCTCGTTTCCTCCTACCCAGCTCTGGAGCGAGGTCGTTCATCATGTTGTCTTCCCGACCTAGGTATATGTAGCTGGAGCATTCGGATATGGTCGTTCCGTTGAGCGAGACCCATCCGTTCTTCATGAACATCGTCTTCGTCAGATTCAGCTGGAGACCAATCTTTTCACACGCGTCCTCAAAGTCGGCCAGCATCTGTTCCGCTTCGCTGATAGTTGGTGTTATAAGAACGATGTCGTCAGCGAAGCGAAGATGACTAAGTCACCGGCCATCAACTTGCACTCCCATGCTATCCCATTCAAGTTTCCGCATGACGTCTTCGAGAGTGGCGGTGAATAGTTTTGGCGACACGGTATCTCCTTGCCGAACCCCTCTCTTGACGTCGATGGTGATGTCGTCGTAGAATGGAGAAATCTTGATCGTGAAGTTGCTGTAGAGCTCACGAAATACCTTGATGTATTGAGCAGGTATGACCTGGTTGCCCAGGGCTTCCAACACCGCTTCCGTCTCAACAGAGTCAAAGGCTTTCTTCAAATCGATGAACGTGGGACAGAGGGGCATCTTATACTCTCGCGATACTTCGATGAGTCTAGTGACGGTGGGTATGTGGTCGATCGTACTGAATCCTTTTCGAAACCCTGCTTGCTCGCACGGCTGTCCCTCGTCTAGTGTCCTTTCGATCCTATTGAGGATTACTTGCGTGAAAAGCTTGTAGACGATGGACGGTAGGCAGATGGGGCGATAATCTGCATATATAAAAGTGAAAGTTGTGTGTGTGTGTGTTTGTGTGTATGTTCCTTATAGAAATCGCGGAGGATGAACCGATCCGGACCAAATTTTGCATACAGGCCCAACGGGGGCCGGCGGAGGTTATAGGCTACTTTGCACCTGGTTGGATTGGTTTATCGAGTATATCGATTTTATCGATTTTTCCACTAATTTGTCCAGGAGTCGACGAGGATATGTCTACTAGCGTTCTTCAATATGCTGAGCACGATTATGACAGCCGTTTTGCATGGCGGTATCGATTTATTGATTTTATCGATTTTTTACAACTTTCGCTCGGGGATCGGTGGGAACATGCCCACTGGGGTTTTCGAATGTGCTGAACACGAACATGACAACCGTTTTGAATAACAACATCGATTTACTGATTTCATCGAATTTTGACAGCTTCTAATCGGGGTTCAGTGAGGACATGTCTACCGGAATTATCGCGCTGATCACAAATACGACAACCACTATGCATGGAATATCGAGTTATTGGTTTTATCGGATTTTTAATCAAGTTTTTGGCTTTTTCCGCTATTTTTGAGGGACGAGTAAGAGCACATTTACTGAGGTTCTCAAAGATGCTGATCGCAAATATGGCATGTTTTTTCCATAAAGTTATTATCTAAACAACTCACTATTTCATTTTTCGCCAATATGTCGGTATGAGGGTCATTTGGGTCCGTCAGCATGTTAATCACCAGAATGATGAGCATTTTCAATGGATTTACCGGTAGTAGCAGATTTCCTCATCAACGTGAAATAGCCGGGGTAGTAGAACACCCGATTTACCGGTAGTAGCGAAGCCGGGCATACCGTCTAGTTGCCAATATCCTGCGGGTCTCCCTTCTTGTACAGCAACACGGTCCTGCTGGTCTTCCATTGGTTAGGTACCCTGCACTCCGACAGGTACCACGTGAAAAGCCTAGCCAAGGTGGTGATGAGAATTGGCGGTAGGTTCTTCAGATGTTCCGGTCGAATCCTGTCGTGGCCCGGTGCTGTACGATTCTTCATCGACTTGATGGGATCTCGGGAAGGAGAACCGATTAGACAACATACCCATCTTCCCCAAGATGACATTGAGGGAGGTGGACGTGGCTATCGAAGAGATCCGAGTAGAAGACGTAGATGACCTTCTCCATTACCCTTCTCGATGAAGAAATTGTTCCTTCTGAGAGCCGGAGGGCGGATATCTCGGTCTTGTGATTTGCGAAATCTCGGCGGGCGCTGCGATTGCTTTCCCTTGCCTCTGCGGCTTCGGCCAACACTGCTGCTCATCTCTCCTAGAGGTCCTCTTTTATCGCTTGTCTGCACCGTTTTGCGAGCTCGGACGTTAGCTGGTAGTTGCCTGCGGCTCTCGCGGCTCCACGCTGGCGTATGAGCTCGAGGGTCTCGTAAGACAATCGTCTCTTGGTGACTCTCAAACCCTCAGCATTCTTCGCGCTGTCGCGGAGATGTTGTACAAGCCGATCGTACTCTTCGTCGATGTTGTCGACAACCGCATCTTCCCAAAAGCCGGCTAGCAAAAAGATCCCAATTGATGACGGGTTTGGGACTCCTCCTCTTAAGCTTCACGGCTTTCTCTCCTTTCCGTAAGAAGAAGAATCTTGCTCGAAGGAGGCGATGCTCTGATCCGTTGTAGAACTTCGGTACAACACTGACGTCGATCAGGCAGGTTCGATTGACGATGATGTGGTCAATTTCATTATGGTACCCTCCACCAGCTAACTCCCACATCCAGCGTAGGGAGGTTGGCTTCTGAAATTGTGAGTTACCACGGATGGTCTTCGTCATCATGATGAACTCAGACAGCCTCTCTCCCTCTTCGTTCCACTGCAGGCCGTGGGTACCGATGTGAAGCCCCTCAAAACATACAACACCACTTTATTAGAGGCAGGGGCCCACCTCGTTTTTCATGCTGATGACTTCAACAGCTCCCTGACCTCGTAGTTTCGGTGATTCCAACAATGTACAGTGCCGTAGATCCGCCTCGTTCTCAAGGCGCACTGCCTGAGATCACACGTGGCGTTCTGCGGCCGGTCGACACTCAGTCGGTTGGCTGTGGGAACGCTGCCAGCAGGACGCCACGTGTGATCCAGGCGGTGCGTCTTGAGGACGAGGCGGATCTACGGCACTGTAAGTCATAGTCACAAAAGTGACGAGAGCCCCGTCCTTGATGAGAACATACTACATATCTGCTCCTTGGAGCTGGAGGGCAGATCGCTCCTGGCTGTGCTGGTTGAACGCCACTGCTGCAACGTTGGCTAACAAGTGCTTCCGTGTCCGAACGAGAAGATTGGAGGCTTACCACGTTAATCCAGTCGAGCAAAGTATGTACAGAGTCCGTCCTTGGAAACACGGTTAAAAGTCGTTTTGAAACACTTCCTCTATACCGCTGGGACCATTGCGTCGAGGAGATTCAGAATCTGCTATTACTTCAAGCATGAACGTGAGGTGAACCTCTTCCCTGAAACGCTCATCCGCTACGTGCCGAAAACACATGGTTTATATTATAAACGGCATCTTTATTTGACAAAACCTTGTAGAAGGCTGGTCGAGATCATACTTCACATCAAGAGTGTCCTCTCATTTGAACTATTCCAGACTGTTCTCATATTTCTCCTTATGCAGCTCGCCGTGACATCTGCCCTGATGTTGGCCGGCTATATCTTTGTGTACAGGAGATTTGTTTATGAAATGATAGTCACTGGACTAGCGGTGAGATCTTTGTCTAAATACACGATTCTCTTTCTTATTACTGTGCTATCCAACTCCGAACCCTAATGTCCAGAAGTTTGCTACAAAGGCTGTTTCATATTTGCTTGAGGATGAATTGCACTCATGCTATTTTATGCATATTTATGTGCTGGATAGTTTGTAATTCAGAAATAAATTTCTCTGTTGGATTAATTCTCTAACAAGGAATCATTAGCCGTGGCTACCATTGACTAGCACCCATCTAAGGAGCAGTCTTTCGATCCCTCGCCAGTGTCTACGCATTGAAGAAATTGGGCTTTCAATTTTCGAGATAAATCCGTTAATAGAACTTTATTTTCCACAAGGCATTTCTGAAATGCTGGCAGATAGATGTGGATTGATGCAGAGCTTATATGACGCTGCTAACTAATTTGTCCTACTAAATATGCACAGTAGAGAATGAGTGGCCACAATCCGAAAGGTTCGAGTTATGCCATAGTTTTATTTTCACTCTGCCACACCCCGAACAGTTCTGATTGTGGCCACTCGTTCTCTACTTTGCATTTCTACTAGGACAGATCAGTTGGCAGTGTCATACATGCTCAATTGAGCAGATGTTTTCACCTAAAATCATATTCTGTATTACATGCACATTCATTTTTGAAAAGTGGGCGCTAGCTCAGCCATATGTATACTTTGATAACTGTGCAAGACGAACGCAGACCAAACGGCGTAATGGTTCGAGTAGGAACCCTAGCAGTAACGGTTGTCAGTTGCTGCCATCCTCCCGTTGATTGCCGCCGTCCTTCAGCAGTTGCTGCTGAAGGGCCAACAGCTTGAGCAACAATTGAGGGGAGGATGGCAGCAACTGGCAACAATTGCTGCTATGGTTTCTAATCGAACCATTACGCCGTTCGGGCTGCGTTCGTGCTGTTACAGTTATTAGGTTGGTGCAAAAATAATGCGCGTTTTCATGCCTTTGATTCCGAACCTCATAACTCCTTTCAAAATCGATCTTTCTCAAAAGGCTTAGAACTATTGTAATCCGCAAATCTTTAGCACTAAGATAGACATCCTACCACTACCGTGAAATTCTGAGAGGACCTTCTAGAATCGACGAACTTCCGGAGGGCAGTTTTGGTATCACTTTAGTCTTCGAGAAAATTCTCCCGGAAGAAGTAGTCCAGGTTCTCGGGGAGGTGGTAGTCGGTGAGCGAGTAGCTTGCTGATTATGATATAGGAGTCTGAGCTTCCTAGCTCAGTTGCTCGAACCTGTGAAGAATCTGTCGTGCAGGGTGTGCCTGGACGGTACCGTGTAGGAGTGAAGAATCCATTTTATCGAGCAACGCTGGGGTCACACCGTGAAGTTTCTAATTTATTTTATTTACGCCTTAAAAGTACTTACCAGATTAGGAAGAACGAATGAGCTGAAGAGAGCAATTTTTGCAGCAGGTCACCACAAAGTCGCCGTGACCTTATTTTGGTGTTTCTTCGTTTTCTGGGAGTATTTCGGTGCAGGTTCCTCGTCCAACTGTTGAGCAAGGCACCTCATTTTGTCGAGGAGGGTCTATACTTCATATTTAATTACTAAGCGACCGACTGTTTGGTTGCAATTCTTTCACGACAAAGACGCGAAGCAGACCTCTCAACGAGGATCAATCTGGTACTCGTTTAGTATGCGCGACATCAACTCGTCGAGCTTTTTCATCTTCCCATTTTTACCGAAGAGAGGGATGGTCTAACAGCAATTACCGGCAATGTTCTGCGAAACCAAATAAGTTATTTTGGATGGGTGCTGTTTGATAGTTTTCATCAGTTGGGGGTCGCAAACTCCAGGAAGACCTATGCGATATTCCTTACTTTCGAAGCAAGGCACACCAAGCCGAAAAATCCGGGAGCAGCTCGGCGGGATGCATTCGCTCGCATTCGCTTCGCCAAAGCTATGGTGGTATTCGAGCGATTCCTGCCGCGATGCCTTTGAGTATCAGCTCGCTGAAGTGAGTTTGGCAAAAAACTCGTTTTGGCGACTTTCGTTCCACAACTAAAAATTCACCAAAAACATGAACTTCGCTCGAAATGCATGAGATATTTGAAAGGGCCATGAAATTTGCTACAAAACTATATTCGACTTCTCATGCCGCTGATAAGAAACACCGGAAGTTTTTTGCACCGAAGATGAAGCAGCGAAAAACGCGCATTATTTTTGCACCAACCTAATATTAAAGGATTAACATTACCTTGTTTAGAGTGTTGGGAGATGAGAATCTTTGCAAATTTCTAGTGCTGTATTAAGCAGGCGACTCCCGTTACACTGGAGCTATAGTTCTCAAAGAATGTCACCCTTCTTCGCCGTCGCTGGCGACTGCGAGGCCGGTGCGTATCGATTGTGGGCGGAGCGTAGCGTTGGCCACCGTCACCGGTGACGACAGCCGCCGGGGTGTGGGTCATGATGAGGCAAAAGTGGGTGGGCAATGTGTCTGCGATTGGTTCATTCGAACCCTCGCCCGCCCTTCAGGACCTTCCCGCACTAATTCGCGCGCGATTTCACCATAGTTGCCCATGCAAATTTCAATGTGAGTGGGGACGAGTCGACTCCGAAGGGCGGGAAGACGCCGCCCCATTTTGCCTCATCATGACCCACACCCCAGCCGCCGATGTTGGCGACTGTGACGTCGGTGCCTATCGATTGGTCGCCAAAATTAGCGATCGGCGGCCGCCAGTGTTGGCGACTTGGCGTCTGTGCATATCAATTGTGAGCGGTCGCCAACATTGGTGGCTGGGGTGTGGGTCATGATGAGGCAAAATGGGTGACGGCGACGCAGGGTGCCATACTCCTCGAGCAATATAGCGGCTACCTTACTGGTATGGTAGTATCTATGAATCTGCAGCCTTTGGAAAAGCTTGTTGAGATGCGCTTCACCGTTACGACATGCAAACCCCGGATAAAATGCCACACTTTCATCGCGGCGCATCAAATACATGCGTTTCACCTACTTTTCAGCCGCGTCAGTTCTTCTACCCCAGGTAAAAACATCCTTGGGTCATCAGTGTTGGCGTGCTAAAAGTGGACCGAAATGCCTGTCAATCAAGGCAAAAATCAAAATTTGCAACCTTTTCTTATACAACTCGACGCGCTGAACACGATGGAGAAGTTATTTCTTGACGACTGTGTGTTGGTCCTCGGGCACAGAGACACACAAACATGCTAAGCCAATCAATGCAAAGTGTTTTTCTAACCCTGGAAACCATGGAAGTTAACCCTTGTAAAACACGCAACTGAAGGCAACAGAAGCGCTCTGCCTTGTACTGATACGAAATCTCACCCACTTCAGAAATAGGAATGCAAAAAGGTGCGAAACTCTCCGAACAACCCAACATATTTCCGTAATTTCACAATCACACAGAAGTAGCTCAACTCAGTTCTTAGCTTACACGTTTTCCATAAGTTCATGCAGCAGAACTAGCAAAGTTACACTGAGGTGCTGCTAGACTGGAAAAGAACTCCGGCCAAAACACATGATAGTCCTGGCCAAATTGAAGCTCTACCTTCCCAAGCACGTTATCCCTAGCGTGTGTGTTGTCAGACAGCTTCCGCCTGCAACCCTAGTGCTCTGCATAATAGACGTTGTGGTCAAAGGTAGCAGAACTTCTTACGAAATTTAGCATGGTCACACGAATTTCCACTAGGCAACGGGGATATGCAGAGTAACAAACCTGGTTTGGATTGTTGTATTCCGAACCCTCTAAGAGCCACTTACAGATCTTTGTCTCAATTTATGCTGTGTTTTCGATCAACAGGGGTCAAACAAGGGAGGTTCTCGTTCTCGGCATTATAGAAGTAAGTTTATTAAATAATGATGGCTAGTTTAACAGCATGGCTTACCTTCAACTTCCAGATCATATTCGGTATCTATATACTTGTGAAAATCGTATTCTTTATAAGATTATATTTTGGAGAAGATGGAGAAAGTGGTAAGAAAACTAAGTAAAATCGTTGCAAATGTGTTAACAGTATGATTTACAGTTTTGGTTGAATTATTCTACGGGGTAGGAAATGACGACAACGAAAAAGCATTAGAGAAAAGAGCAGCTCCAATTTATGCCTTGACAATCACCCTGGCATTTACACAAGCAACTCGTGAGTTTCCTTTTTTTTGAATCATGTCTCCAACCGCTGCAGTTTTCCCTTCATCGACCAGTCCACCCCTTCACCATCAAGATCAAGTTAACTCCTGATACCTACTCATTATTTTTCTCATTCTCTCACAAATGGTCTACCAATCGCTGCAGCGCTATTCTCGGTAAATTATCACCTTTCCGACATTTTGCGTTTTACTCGACCACGCTCACTTTGAAGTTATCCCATTTGACCAGTTGTTGTGAATAAGAGTTCCATAGAGGTTAAGCGCAGAGGGTTTGATGTAGTGGTCGACCGCACGTGCAACCTGTTAAGAGAGGAATCAGTAGCAGGGAGAATGCGTGCAATAGCCGACCTACATGAGTTGAGAATTCGCCCAGGTCAAAATGTGGCCGAGTTTTGTGTGGGGCTAGAGAGCTTAGGTAGAAAGGCCTACTCAGAGGGAATCACGCAAGATCGACAACTGGAGTTTGCGCAAATATCGTTGTCAAATCTCAAGCACTGGCCGGAGCATGTGCAGCTCCTCAGTTTACTGCACAAGGTGCAGTCAGAATGGGCTTACGACAAAGTGAAAGAACTCGCTTTGTCGATAGAGTTATCCAAGAAAATGTATAGCCCCACAGTGCATAATAGACGAGATTCCGACCATGACTGGAAAGTATAGTCTAGATACTACAGCGTAGTTCGTGTAAGGGTAAACAGCGATAGGGTTGATGTGCAAGAGGATCAAGATGATCACGAGGAGGAGAAGTGGATACCACCACATAAAGAAGATACATGATGAGCGAAAAGGAACTCGCACTTATGAGGTGAAGTCACACAAAAAAGAAGCTGAGAGAAAGAACGTAGAAAATAGGTAGTGTTTCAACTGTTCCAAGTTCGGCCACATAGAGGAATTATAGTTTTATTTTATTGGATTTTAATTATAGTTCTAGATTTCAGTTTTCGTTTCGTGCACTATCCTTATACGAAATCTAAATAGTGCTATAAGTTTCCTCCTGCACTCATCAGTAAGGTAAAGGAAACTTATGGTTGAATATATGAGTTATGTTAGACATAGACATACATATATAACATGTGCACAAACGTTACATGAAAACGTAGACATTTGTACAAGGGTGGACATTTACGTTTGCAATACACTCTTCTAGGAATCTAGGGAAAGACTGTTATCAGAAAAGGGCACATGCAAAACGGATACAGGGAAAGACATCAAACAGGAAGTAGTCGAGGATAACCGCCGATTATCTGAAATTGTACAAGGAGCTTAGGAGTGGTAGTTGACAAGTCACGAGATGTTCCGAGTGGTAGTACGTCCAAACGGGTCGATAAAAGAAGAGGTAGGAGAAAACGAGATAGAAAACCTGAAAAAGTTAAAGTATCTCAGACTGTACCATCTTTCAGTGGGCCTGCACTACTGAGTCCACTTGATGGAGGACAACTCTTGTTCAAATGTGGAGACGGTTGTTTCGACGACGTGACCCCGCAAGAGATTGAGGGATGAAGGTTTCCTGGTGCCGTTGCACGAGAGCCGATAACCACCATTTGGGAGGCGTGTGTCACCACGAGCATGTTTCGCCGGCAAGACTGGAATTTAGGGGAAAAATTAAACTACATCGCGAAGGATCTATCTGTTACGATGCCGAGTCCCTGAAGCTTGTTCTGCGGATGGTGTAAAAAAGAGCATCGATTGGAACGATTTCTTGTGCAGAACTAAGTCAATCGCCAGCACTCAGCCAATGATGGTCATTATTTTGATACACCGTAAGACGTAGCGTTGAAGGCCCTCAGAGGCGAGTTAGAGGAGGAATCGGCAAGGAGTCGAGCGAAGAAAATTGGGACGGTAGGGTACGCAGCCGGAGAGGGAGGTAGACTACTTGAGAAGGATGGCCAGAGAGGCGAAGTTGTGACGAAAAGGGTGACATCTTTCGATAGACTCTTAGAAATCCTGGAAGAGTGGACGGCGTTCGGTGCATGGGTGCTGGTACGGCCCATCGACCAAAGGATGGAAGCCGAAAATGTGAAAAACTGGTACGTCTCGCGAAAACCTATGTAGAATAGAAAACGGAGGTAAGTTGTGCCAGCATGGCCGCCAATTAATGAAAACAGCAACAGCAGATGGAGAGAAATGGCGGACCTGTGGAAATCACTTGATAAACCATTGGTGAAGTTCGATATGGGCGGACAAATGTTTACAACTGAAAGCTCGATTGTAAGCCAGGGAAAACTGTATATAGAGGCAGGAGCCCCAGAAAGCAGCGGGCAGTATTTTAGCAATCACGTAGGAGTCAATGTCCCTAAGTATTTGTATGAAGGTATTCGAAGGAAAGCTGTAAATGTTGGGTTATCCTCATTCCCTGATTTCAGATATCTGACATCGAGGGCGATGTCAACGGAAAGGGAGGGCATGTTGGGTGCTCGTCAAAGGAGAGATCATGTACCGCTAGAACGGTGCGCGACACAAGCGCGGGAGATCTGAAACGAGTCGCCTGGCGGGAGGAGACTACGGGATCTCCATATAAGGGTGATTTTTTGCCGAGGCACACATGATAGGATCTGCTATTTTGCTTCCGCTGCCCTCCCCGCCTGTTGACCGCTCCCCGACGTCGTACCCCGCTCTACCCAATTGTACTGATCTAGTTCAATCACTGTCTTATTGCTTGTATAATAAAATGAACTGTTATTTCACACTTGTATTCCTAATCTCGTCTCATGTCGTTAGTTCAACGAGTACTTAACTTAGTGAACTCTGGCCTTTTCGCTGTTTTGTAACATTACCAAAACTACAGTGTCTACAACCGTCTGTTTTCATTTCAGTGTCATTGGTCGTTGGTATCCTGTGTTTCAAATTCCGCAAACATTTCAAGGATGAGCTCCCCTCAGCAGCTCCTTTTCTGAAAGCACTCGAAGAGGAATATGATGAAAATGGACCCTCTCAAAATCCGTAATGAAACATGAAATTTCAGAATTACACTCATTCAGCGTTAACGAGCCCGATTTGAAACTTCTCTTAAAAAGTTGGTCATGATTATCTTCTAAATAAACTCTTTCTTCTCTTTTCATGAAATTCGTGTCATGAAATTTTACTAGAAAAACCGAAATATGTTCTGTAGCTGATTGGAGACAGAGGTTGATTTTAATTTTTGTGTACAAACCCAGAAACCTGCTCAATCACAAAACTTGGTGTCATCTGATTCGGTGAAAAATTCGAATTCGGAAGTTTACGATGGGCTATTCCAAACATCCATAAAAATTCCTGCTCAAATGTGCTGACCAGTGCAGCTATGTTCAATCCGTAATTTCACGAAAAATAAAGGTATTCAGGTTGTAGATGCGATTTTTTACACAAAATATTTTCAAAATTTGATTTGCATTCGAACACATGCAGTGAAGAAAATATCTATGCCGTGATGTGACTGTCCTTCACTTTCATAAATTTTTATCCTTGACATTCATTATAATTGTTATATGTTACTCTGTTTGGAAACAAGAGCGTAGTAGTGCCCATCGACGTCCTTGAGTAGTTCTGTGTGCGTTCCGCTCTGAAACATGTCGTATAGTTTTCGTGCTCTTTTCGACATTTTAGATTACTGATTAATTCTAGAGAAACTTGTTTTTATTTTTATTTTGTTTTCATATATGTGTTATCGAGAGCTTCCAAAGCTTCCAAGTTGAGCTGAATGTCTTTCAGAATTGAATGGAATAACGAATTTGAACGCTCAGTTGATGTCCCACTGTGGAAGGCAGTTACTTTCACAATCACGCTGAGACCAAACCACAAATCTATAGATTCTCATCCACTACTAATGTTGGGAGGGCAAGCAAACACGAGCGAATAGCGGATTGCCTTGGAATCGGTACGATTAAAGTCAGAATTTACGAAAATCTTCTTGTCGGAAATTTCGCTACATTCCGGAGTTCCAAGAAAACTAGAATTCATGTGTTCTAGAAACGAAACAGTGGAAAGCGCGAGAAATCGAAGAGCGCTCACTAGACAGATGTATTCGCGATTGCGAATGGGATCCCTTCTCAGAGAAGTCATGACTCTTCGTGTTCGCATGACATTTGCGATACGTGGACAGTGTGTTTATTGTTACTATTGGCGGTCCAACTCCAGTCGAGGATTTCGACGGGTAATGCTCCTAAGGTAGAGGGCGAGGAGGGAGGGCTCTTCTAAGGGCCTAGCGAATTGTAGTGTGTAGAAGATTTCTGAGTGTATTAGCGAAATATATTCCAGACAATTCTGATGTCAGGTATCCAGTCACACCATTAGCCTACCATTGCAAGCGCAGGGTGTGGGTCATGATGAGGCAAAAGTGGGTGAGCGATGTGTCTGCGATTGGTTCAGTGAAACCCTCGCTCCACCTTTCAGGACCTACTCGCACTGATTAGCGCGCGACTTCACCAAACTTGGCCATGCAAGTCTGAGTATGAGTGGGGACGAGTCGACGCCAAACGGCGGGAAGGCGTCGCCCCATTTTGCCTCATCATGACCCACACCCGCAAACGCAAACATGCCAGTAGTACCCACACGTGATCTCGGTGAAGCTCATAATTGAAGTGCCAGAAATGCGCACTACGACAAAAATTTGAGAGTAGTATACATACTTGACCATAAAACACAATGGACAATATTTACAATATTTCACGAAAAGGATGTATGCGTAACAAACCTGTACTATGCTGCCATTATCGACTACATAGATACGATCAGCATGCTTTATAGTGCTGAGCCGATGTGCTATGACTATAACAGTCAGCTTACCGGCAATCCTAGAAAAGAACACTAACGCTTCAATGAGCAACGTTCAGCTAAACCATTGAGAAGTTTTCAAATGCTAGCTGCCCCTCCAAAAATTGCACAATGTGGCGAAAAATGATACATTTTGTGAGCTTACCTCTTCAACGTCTCCTGTATTGCATTTTCGGAATGCGAGTCCAAAGAACTGGTGGCCTCGTCAAGAATCAACACGGTTGGTTT
Source organism: Ancylostoma caninum (assembly GCA_037903475.1). Lineage (NCBI taxonomy): Eukaryota > Metazoa > Nematoda > Chromadorea > Rhabditida > Ancylostomatidae > Ancylostoma > Ancylostoma caninum. Next base: position 403,672 of record JBAJFG010000529.1, read on the forward strand.
TCGAACCAGAGCTCTTGCGATAGCGATTCTTTGCTTCTGACCTCCTCAAGTAAAAAATTTTCAACCTCTTTGAGTTTCTTTTTTTTGGATCCTGAGTTTTCTTTGCTACTTGGTGGGTCATACCAAAATACTGCTAGTTCAGAAATAATAAGTACTTCATTTATAATTCAAAAGAAACCTGACAACTTAGCACCCCATTCGCCACATCTGGTCTTGTATCCCTTGTTCAGCTTCGTGATGAAATCGTGTGCATTGGCCATTTTAGCCGCTGTCGTCATATCTTCCTCCGTTGCCCAATCGCAACCGTATAAAATGTTTTCTCGGATGGAGCGGTTATAGAGTACCGGTTCCTGGGCGACCATCGACACCTATAAGACTGGCCGATGAATGAAATGCACTTTCCTGTGGGAAAAAATTCTTGTATGCGTGTGTTCTAATCTCGAATTCATCTTAAAAAGACTCCCTGGTTACAGTACCTAAAGAGAACAACAGGTATTGGGTTGGAGAAAATGTTCGTGTGGTTTCGCAGCTTTAGTCCAGGGAAAATTGCGTTGATTGAGACGAATTAAAGTCAGCACCCGTCGATATCCTCGAATCCGAGATAAACCAGTAATAGTGGAACACACTCTTAGCTCATTACAAAAGTTCAACGAAGACAAAGAATCGTGACTTATCTGCGAGGAAATCTAAATCGAAGTCGCGAACACCGCCAAAACTGTAGCCTTGGATGCATCAGCGCACACAGGCCGGAATAGCTTGGTACAAGTGGGTGTGACCTTCGCGTGGCGGGATCCATGAGTGTCAAACGGAGCGCGCTTAGTCGCGCGGAAAACAGCACCAAGATTTCGTGAATTTCTTGTATGTTTTGCGCTGTTTCAGTGTTTCATATGAGTTCCAGGTTGCTTGAAACCCCAAAATCCAGCAAAATCTCGAACACGAAGAATTGAGCGGGTGCTACCTTTAATTTGTTTAACCCGCCACTGCAACTCTTGGATCAGCTTTATGGAATGAGTTATGAACTTAGCAAGGTAACTGGTATGTGAGTGCCCCGGAACTGTAGAATTGTCAGTAGCGGAAGCTCTCTCATTTGTTTCTAGGCAGTCATCATGGTGAAATTAGTGCAGAGAAATCGAGTATATCCAATGTGGATGATCATATCATATTGAGCACTTCAAAGTTTTGACTATTCTACACATGATGAGCGATCCTAGGCAATGATTGCTTGTATACGCCACAAATAGGGGGGGGATAATGATGAGAATCAACTTCAAGGGCAAAGTTTTCCTTCCTAAAGCGGGCATAATGCTTCCGTACTCCTCTTTCGAGGGTAAATTTTCCTCCTTAACTTCGTTCTATCCCTAGCCACTTGGGTCACATTTCATCTACCACTGAAGGACTGTTGTCGATGGTGAAGGTGCTTACTCCTGTCAACTTCGAGGGTCACATTCAATGCCATGAAAAAAAGTGTAGCAAGATTTCAGAGAGCAAAAGAAGAGCTACACAGTAATCCATGGCATGTAATCAAAAATGCAGGGCGGAAGAGTATTGACCGTCTAAAAGTTGTAGTTAGCCCAAATGTGACCAGTTTTCTTGATTCATGTGGAAAACAATATAGCAAATTATATGAGACCATGTCCATCCACTTTTATTTTCATTCTTGAGAACGCTTGCATGGAAGTGACGAGCGGTTTCATCATTTGTTTCTTCTAAATTATCCATCCGCAATTATAAGCTGTGAAGGCTTTTAGCACATGTTTGCACCTTGGAATTGCCTATGTGTAGCAATTCACTGGTTTGAAATCAGAGGAGTAAGGTGCTCATTAACTTGAAATGAAAGGAATAATCGCTTTTCAGTGCAACATCATTCCACTGTCTCTACCTTGTGAGCTAGGGAAGAATCTTGTCAGAATAGGGTCTATTACTAAACTACGTTTGATCCAGGAGGACATAGTTTTGACATCCATGTCGCGATTCTGGCACTAGAAGCGACGAAAATGATAGGGAAGTCCTCTGCGCCGTTAACAAAGACAGAAAGAAAGTGAAATCATCACAAAGACAGGAGCAGCTGGCACACTTTATTAGTACAGTTGTGAGGAGCTGATAATATGCTTCTGATATGCTCATTATTGTTTTGACTTTACAAAACCTTCTTGGTAAATGTCCTGGATCAAGTAAAAATTACTACTTGCAGCGCGATACTGAAGCCTTCACTCTTTCTATCTGCTAATGACGAGTAAAAGGGGATGTGAAACTCATTGTATAAACGAGTGTTTTTTCTGTTTTTGAATTCTTCTTCGGGATCGAGGCAGAGCGGTTTCACTTTATTTCCACCTAGTTTCGTTCTCTTATACATTTCACGTTTAACGAAGAAGGTCAATATTTTTCTCGCACCTTGCATATCAAATTAGCTTTAAAAACTTTGTTGAAGAAAAGCGCGCACATCTGCCCCCCCCCCCCGCCCCAAGTACGACTAACATATGGTAAAATAAGTCTCCGCGAACCTTTTTATGATAGTGCTCGTGCTCAATATCTTGAATAGGAACGCCATCGATGGTGATAGAGCCACTGGATGGTGTGTAGAATTGTTGCATAAGCGATACAATAGTTGATTTGCCTGCTCCACTAGCTCCAACAAATGCAACAGTTTCCCCAGATTTGATTTTGAGATTGACATTCTAAAATGATTACAGAACATCACGGAACTAATCTGGAAGATCCATCAAAAGATGAACCACCCACACCTTCAACACTTCTTCGGTAGGACTTGAAGGATAGGCAAAGTTCACGGAATTCATCTCAACTGCTCCAGCGATTTCAGGCTTCTCTATTCCTTTATTTTGGTGGGCGGAAGTGTTTTTGACATGGGTGAATACCTGTTAGGGTTCAAAATTACGGTAAGAAAATTCTTCCAATCATGAAACCATGAAAATTCATGGAATCCTCATACTTACCTTCTTCGCAGAAACAATACACTGCCTGATTTCCTGCGTTGTATCTCTTAGGGACTGAAAAATTGTGCATGATCTTACTTCTTATTAATTGGCAGTTCATGTGTGTATGTGTGTATGTGTATGTGTGTATGTGTGCATGTACAGAGAACTCCAAACGGACGTAGACAAGAGCCGAGACCGCGGCGCGGCTCTCTTGGGCAGAGCCACGGGAGCTCAGAATAGTGTGCACCTGCGTCTCTGCCCAAGAGAGCCGCGCCGCGGTCTCGACTCGTGTCCACGTATGTTTAGAGTTTCTTATATCTGTGTGTGTATGAGAACCAGCCAGTGTCGTCAAAAACTAACTACACCATCATGTTCAGCAAGTCGAGTTGTGTAGGAAAATGTGGAAAGATTTCTACCTTGATTTACAGGTGTTACGCGCCACTTTTGTCATGTTCAGACATGTTAAGTTCTTTTAATGACCGAAAGTTAACTACATCACAGTTGGAAAGAGTGAGGTAAACGTATGATCATGGGATCGTATAAAAGGGAAGGGACGTCTCCTGATGCCGAAGGAAGAGAAGGAGCCAGACGGACATGGAGTGGCCCGGATTATGGGTGCACTGACAAGGACGCGAGAGGCTGGGTGCAGAGTTTCAGACGCCAATGACCGCTTCGCGAGAGTCGTCGTTGCGAACGCGATGCTGCGACGGTTCGATTGACGAGTTTTTTCTATTGCAAGAATAAAATGCAAGTTGCATTTCACCTTGGTGCGCGGTTACTACATAAGTCCAGCGCCGACGACGTTACCTCAAAAAAGACTGATCTCGGACCATCGCCATCCTGTATGATCGACTCTGACGACATTGTCGTAGGCGTCCGGAACTCTGCGTTCAGCGCCGGCACTCAGTAACAGGGAGATGTCACGAACGAGTCCATAGCTATGAAAATGTTGCGCCAATGCTCAGTAGTACTTAAGGACTGGTAGTAAGCTCCCCACGTTCGTCACAACATGCACGAGGTAGGCTCGCAACAATTCGGAACAAGGCTCGAACATCTCACGAGCTTGCTGTGGGAGTGTCACGAGCTGGCACACCTGCCTGCAAAACCGCTGCGCGAAAGGGATTCGAACCCTGACATGCGCACGCTCTAACGGCGCTCACATTCTCTGCGCTATTATGCATGTTGTATCCCATACGCTATAATGACCAAGGAGATCATGGAAAGTGGCTGACATTATGTGCACCTCGCAGTTGCTTAGGGGAAGATCGGCCTATCGACCAGCGGCACCAATTAGCAAGATCATGAGGTCACAAGATCACTTACGAACGACATTCCTTTCCTTAATTTCTCAATTATCCAAAACGATGGTGGTGGTGAGCAAAATTGGTGGAAATTTGGGTTAAGGAACATTCAGCAAGTTTTACTTCAGGTACACACAGCATTATCCATGCTTTAGAGATGAGAAGTGCTCCTGTAACTCCTTTTACGGGTGGCAACATGTGTGTGTGATGCCATAGTGGTAGTGTCGGCTGCTCTCACGTGTACCCGGACGGGTTCGACTCCCATCGACAGAAAGCCGCTACAGCATCGAGGTTTTGCCCATATAGGTCCTAGCAACATGTGCGTCAGTTAGTATCAAATTCAAGCAAAATATACATTATGAGGCGTTACGAGGTCGGTCGTGCACGAAAGTATGAACTTCAAGACACTCTTCGTATCGCGATTTCTGGCACCATTTCCGTCAAGCTCTCCACTTCCGTTGTCAGGTTGTCGTGAAGTTCATGACTCCGCACCAACCTGACAAACTCCCAACAACGTAACAGGTTCGCAAGACCTTCGCAATGCACCGCTCTCGTGTGTATTGACATGCGGTTCGGCGCAAATCTGGCGCACCTCCTCTCGAGCTAGCCTATGTTCGAGACACGTGTTCGAGACACGTTGTGAAGACATGAGGGGGGAATTACTACTAGCCAAGGTGTCGCTGGACGGGTCCACCGTCAGTGGCCTGTGAGAGTGATGGCCAGGGGTGAAAGGGGAAATGTCGCTGGACCTGCGAGAGTGGTGGGCCGGCGCTTAGTGAAGGGGGACGTATACACGAATGAGAGGCGAGCGAAGCGAGTCCAAAAGAAGCCTGAAAGTTCGGCATTAGCCGGACGTTCAGGCTGGTTTTAACAGTTACGAATTATTAAAACCACCTCAGCGGTTTTAATAATTGGAAGTTGACATTTCAAGGCGTAGCGGCACACAAGCTCAGCTGAAACATGAAAGGACTTACGTCGATATTGTGATTGAGCTTATCCAGATATAAAAGGTAGGTCATAAGGACACTGGCCGACATTCTTTCTGAAAAAAAATCCATTTCACTTCCGATTCGCTAATGCTCGCCACGAATTGAGCTGCATTTTCATTCTTTTGCTAAGCGCCTAGGGATTTTTTCGGTTTGTAGGCGTACATTTTCTTTATGCAGAAAAAATCTATTGAACAAAAGCTCAGTTAGACACCAACACATCGTCCGTACTCTGCTGGCCGACGGATTTTGCAGCGAGCAATAAAGTCATCATCGATCGAATAACAATGATCATTATTACTATTATGAATAAAAAACACAAAGAGAATAATGGACTACCCGATAAGATAAGGTGACCACCATAGAGCAAGAGAGCTGCATAATCCAAACCGTATGTGGTATAAGATGCCAAATTGTCGAGTATATTGATACGAGAGCTGAAAAATCAATGCTAGAGTAGAAACCGCTTTCTCACTGCTAGAACATTCCTATTCCCTCTCAATATTCCTCCACGATGCACTCGTAAATAGTCTACTTTACTGAACCATTATCAATGTTATTACTATCCACAGTATCCTCTACGCAATATCCAGAACAAGAGTGCTGCAAACATTGTGCACGGCCTCAGAGTCAGGCTCTCTTCGTGCCCTTCGTTCGTTTGTTATTGCCTTTTCCCTTGATGTTACAGTGGACTCACCACAGAACAGTAACCTCGTGTCTCGCACAGGTGTAGCTTTCCGCTGACTGAGATAACTAATTTAAGAGCACCAAGAAAGTCGATTGGGCGCAGAATAATAGCAGGAGATGGTTACCACACTATGGTAGGTAAAGTGATAAGTATTAGCATGGGTGTACAAAAGAGGACGGTAAACAAAATTTAATCACAAATGAGAGGAATCATAAGCAAAAAAAAAAGGTTGTGAGGTGAACAAAACCATGCAAATATCATCTTACATACAGATTACTGGGTGCCTTTACTGCTTTGCCACCATGTGTAGAGTGCCGATATAGCCATCACTTGGCAGGGAATCCGTTTTATATTTAGTTTTCTGTAACTGATGGGCGCCGAGGCACTACTTTAGCAACACTATATCAAACTACTGAATCATCTACGCGTTGAACCTTTTTGATCCAACCACAACCTTGTAGCGTTCTCCCACTTTCTAGCCGATTCAGCCGATATGGCCTTCCAATCTAGCGCGATCTAACGGTTACCCCATTAACAACTTTTTCAGATCAAGGTATGGCCGCACCCGGGTAAACCCACCTGGATTGGAAGGAAGTAAAAAAGTACCCTTCTGTCTAGCTTTCATTTCAGACCATTTCAGCAAAGCAGTAAGGGCATGCGTTCGTAGGTCGGGTCTACAAGACTCTCTGAGAATCGTAGAGATACCACCTACAAACCTGAAGCAAAGGCTAATAAGTGATCGCGCCTATGATCGCTTGCGGTGTAGCAGAAACTGCATAATTTGCCCAGCGGGGCGAACAGGTGACTGCGCGACATCGGGGATTTATTCTATAAGCTGCAAATTATGTGGGGAACAGTACATAGATGAGACCGGCAGAACACCCGTAATTAGGTTTCAAGAACATCTGGATGGCTTACAGAAATCAAAACTTTCGACTCCAATGAGCACTCACCGGAGGCAATGTCATGACGATCAGGTGTTTGGGGTTGAGGTCTCCATCCTTGCACGAGAGTGGAGTTATCAGCGCGCAAAACACTAGAGGTATTTTGGATTTTAGCAAAATCGCCAAAAATGAACAGGAAAGATGATTGCGATAACCAATGAGCTCGCGCCGTTCCTCGGTCTATGCGGGTTTTGACTTATCAGCCACTAGGTTGGTGATCCCCCTACCACTAACGTTGACACGTGTCTAGCTGACGGTGGCCCGGTGGCCCCATAATCCTGCTTGGCAGCGTACAAGGTGAGCGAATGGTACTATATTTTCAATCCAGTTGGTTGGTTTTTGTTTAACATATGTTGGATTCTTCTGTAGACGATGAGACGTTTGTGGGGATAGATTACATCTGTTCTTTACATTCCAGGCTCTGACGAAGGCGACTAAGCCGAAACGCTAGCTGAATAAAGTGCTATATCAATCTTGGTTACGGCTCAGAAGGAACAAGCGAGATACTCTTACCTTGTTTTTCATTTCCCTATCCACCGTTGCTCACTTCAAAATTCACCAGAACTTTCCTTCTTCTGCCCAGCCCTATACCCGATCCCTCCCCTATATATGGCCTTATCAATATCACTGACCAATTACAGAATTTCGCCATGCAAAGTAAGTCCGTTATTATAGGTTGTAATACCACTCCTTCCTACGAAGTGTGGTGGTAAAGTTGTTCAGCGTTGATCAATGTTCATGGTAGAGGCATTGAATGTGTGTGACATTATGCAGTGACTTGCTTGGGGCATCCGAAATACCAAGACAGTCATCCTCCCAGACTGCTCTGGTGCCGATTTATCGACCCCAGAGGGATGGATCGCTTGGTTGTTCACGGGTGTGATAGAAATATCGGCCGTGTGCGCGCGCAGCGCACCTTTGCCACTGCGCCACACGTGCCCTCCCCTTGATATAGCAAAAAAAAACCTACATTTTGCTTTCGAACAGTAATCTTTTATCAACTCCAGCAGCGAACCGGTTGACTTCATATTGCTCACAGGCAAAGGATCTGAAAGCACACAATTTCCGGTTCTTTGTCAACATTAAGAAGGCTATGGCGGATATCTCCTCCTCTAAGTTAAAATGAGCAATGTGAAAGAGGCTGTTGGGAAATATGTTCTTTGACGGGATACCACTATTTGAAGGGGAAGACATGTCCTAGAAAGTATAGTACCTCCGCTATCGTTCCTAAAAAAGAAAACACTCTGCATGCCAAAGTTTTGTTGCTTTGTTTTTATAAATTAGATGAAACTCTATATACCGAAAAGGAAACCGGTGCCAAGAACAAAGAATAATCCACTTTCAATTTCCAGTCCTACATGAGATCATCTCAAAGAAATTCAGTGTAATTCCATGAGCCTCATTTTTTATGAACTCTTCTTGTTTTGTTTGGGATTTTCATAGGAATGCACTACTGTGAGCTTTCGACATGTGATACATCTGTGAGTCCTTAATTTTTATACGACACATCATCCGTATGTAGGGAAATCCAAAAACACTGTGCTCCTAAGCAATACAAAAACTTGTTGAACATATCGCAAGGAGGTAGCTACGCCGAAGGAAAAAGATTAATCGAAAGCTCACCGGAATAAAATTCCAACGAAAAACTCGCAGCTTTCAATTTCGTTGCGGAATTTCAAGTGCAGTCAATTTGACACGATGCATACCGCGTGCAAAGAAGCAGATGGGGCCGCGCATGAAACCCTTTCGATTAATCGACCCTTAATTTTTCTCCAGTTTCTTATGAAGATGGAAAGGAAATGCTGCGTGAGTGTCACAGTTCTTGGCGTTCAACACGAATTCCGATACGCAGCTTCCCAGCAAATTTGCAAGAATGGAGCAAAAAAAACGCAACTTTACACACTGAGTGTTCTGTTCCACGAAGATAGCGAGTGTATTGTATGGTATTTTATTCCCCCCCCCCCACTCCAATTATAACTTCTAACGATGGAAAGAACACACTTTCGTGCTCGCTTTCCAAAAAAAGAAGGCAAACTTTTTCATTTGGCACACTCCGCATCAGAGACGGCGAAGTGGAATTCTGTGTTGTCTTGGACAGCAGTTCTAGATAGTTCCTGGAGATATCCAAAAATGCAAAGAGAATGCCCGCCACCTTACAGTCTTCATTGTTGATAGCACGTCGGAGACGATTTGATAAGTCTTCTCGCCTTCTTTCTCCATTGGCTCATAGTGTTTCTGCAATACCAATAATGCCTTGATTATTGAGAAGATTCTGGAACTAACTGCTTACCGCGATGATATTCGCAGAGATTTCGGAGAAAATCAGTAACAAAGGTTTGGTAATGATGAATAGCTGAAATAAACCACACTATGCAACAATGGTGTGGAGACCTCGTAATGGCCTCAGTGCTCGTTCGTTTTCAAACCTGAGTCTTGAATTCGTAAAATTTTTTCACCATTCTAGAACATGGTGTGGTGCTTCTTTGCAATCCTACGTGCGACAAAAGCCGTGCACGTAAATACATCTGAAAGTGGTCCCAGTGGTTCTTTTCTGTGCACTGGACAATGAAAATTTAGTAGCAGCACCAACAATAGCAGAACGGGTGACGGTGCCTCACAGGAAGGTTCAACATAAATAGCAGCTGCATTTATAAATCGGTGAATAGCAATTAAAGCGGTCATGACCATTTGCGGCCATTAAACATATACGCAACATCAGAAATATTGACACGGTGACTAGTTTTCTCATCCAATAAAACACGAGATAACGGAAGATAAGCTAATAATCAAACGAGAAATGACCGCGATTCGCGTAACATCAGAATTTCTTCCGGTTGATCAATATCCACTCAACTATCGATCAAGCTTCCCAGATAAATCCATGCATGGAAACTTTCAGGAGCGATTCATACACATAGGAGCCTGCACTGAGCAGACTCTGCAGAGCGGTTCCATGGCCGAGTGGTATCTACGCAGAGCGCGAGAAAATTGGGGGGAAAGAGTTCCGATCCCGTCCAAGCTCAATGTTTTGCAGGATAGCCACACCTCACACCTAGTTCGCACCCAAAGTTGTAGGCAGAGCTGTCGTCATGGTGACAACTTTGATGGCAACTTGCGGGGAGGATTACTACAGGACCTGATGCCAATAGCTAGTGATCTAATTCCATTTCCAACATTATGTGAGCACTCAGATCGTCACAATACTAGTGGACACCTTAAGGGGCTGTATCATTCATTCTCCTCCCTTTGACGATCAGATATTTCTGCAGTTGCATCCTGCTCCGCTACATTGGTAAAACGCCTAGTGATTTCTTTCCATCGACTGGATGCTTAGTATTGTCTTGTTTGGATGAGTTGAATGAACGGGTATGAGGAGGTTTTTGGTGGTGTAGTGCGTAAATAAACGAACTTGAAGCAATTCCGGCCTTCGATGATGAAAGCCTGATAAAATAAGTAGTGATCTTAATTAATCACGTATTATACTGCCTTTGCGATTATACACACAGTGGACGGCAATGGCGGTGGCCCATTTGCGGGCTCGAGAAGGACGTCGCGCAACCGCGCCGCTCGTGCCATAACCGATGTTTTCTGCTGCTGTTACGCTACTTCTAGCAGCTTTTCTACCCGATTCCAAGGATTTTTGACCAAATCGGGAGGAAAAAAGCTTAGAAATTGCATTCCGACGGCAGACGACACCGATCCCAGCACGCGCGGTGCGGTTGCGCGGCGTGAATCTCGAGGGAGCAGAAGGGGCGCCCCATTGCAGTCCACTGTAGCTCGGTCAAATTGTGAAAAGTAATAATTCTTTCAAAACATGCGAGAAAACTTGTGCGAAAACCTAGTAATAAGCTCCACTCTTTTGCATGAGAACTGAAAAAAAACCGGAAGTATCCCTAACAATAGTTATTACGTTAGTTTTGCGCTAGAAACGTATGCTTTTCTGTACATCCTTTTTTCGTATTCATTCATTTACATCTCTCGAAATGTCATTCATTCAGAACGAACACCTCTGTCAATTGTTTAATCTTAAAAGCCACCTCATAATCGTTTTTTGAGATTGCAACCTTAAAAGAATCTTCAGGAGTCGGACATCACAACGGTGTACGTGATTCCATGCAAGAGTGCTGTAAAACCCCGTTTCCGATTTTTAAGAAGCCTTAGAGCGGGGAAGGAATCTTGCATGGAATCACGTATACTGTTGTGATCACGAGATTCTTTCATCTCGAAATCTCAAAAACGATATTGAGGTGAGAAGCTGTCTTTAAGAGCAAATGCTCCTGCAAACACGAAATTATCTGGGGAGAGACTACTTCTTCTTCATCGTACGCGCCAAAATCGAATTCCACGGTCCTTACCTCGCCGATAGATTCTGCCCAATGTTGAAAATACCGCATTGGGAACAGAATTGTTAACTGGCCTTTTAACGCTAGATACGAACTTCTTGGTAAGTCTTTGTAGTTTCAGACCCATCTGTATTCAGAATCAATACATATCTGTCATGAGAAATCACTTTTTAGGTAGTAAGGGGAGCAAATTAAATGGCACTGGTAATAGTACATACTAATTTGTTCTTTAGTGGTTGGGGCTATCCTGTTGTCTAACCTCGCTCCTTAACATGCCATGTACCTTTGCATACCACCACATTTTTAACCGAATACCAATAAATTGGTGCTTTGGGGTGATTTGGGGTGATAACAAGGGTGGATCTAGATTGAAAAAGCAGCTTTAGTCCAGGAAAAATTGCATTGCTTGAGACGACTTAAAGGCAGGGGGCCACCTTGTTCTGCCTGTTGGAGCTATCAACATATCCTAGATGTTGTCGCCATGTTGATCCCTTGATCCCTGGGATGTACATCAACAGGCACAGAATCTACGAAACCCGTTTTTGAAAGGCTCGATCTGGCTGAAAATTTGGAGCCCGGAAGCGGATCGCTCCAAGCTGTATTGGCTGCCTGCCACGGCTGCCGCATTGACAACAAGTCTTGGCGTGTTCAATCGATAAGATCAACGGCTTCACACGTCAACTCGGGTTAGCAAACTGCTACAGACCCCGTTACGAAAGAGGGGTTCGAAGGCGGTTTCGAGACAAGTTACCTATATCGCTCCATTCAGCTTGTCAAGGAGATGCAGAATCTGCAATTACCTCAACTACGAATGCGAGTTGGGCCCCTGCCTTTGAGCATTGTGGGAACGGTGGATAATTGGAACGTCTTCGCCATTCTGGGAATTCTCACACACAGCTCTTATAATCGGTCGTACTTTGTAGAATGGTCAAAGTCTTAAACATGAAACATGGGAATCATCCAGACGTTGGGACTACTTTCAAACCTCCAAGGTGAACGGTTTCTGTCGAAACGTCGCAATCCAATAGTATGTACCACCCAACTTATCAACGTGGAGCGGTAAAGTATCTTCACAAATTCAGATGTGGACAAGTCCACAGATTATTATTATCCACATATTGTTATTATCAAACCCGGATACAAAAAAGGATACATCAATAGAATCTCATGTAGATGGAACTGCCTTTCTACTGTTAATGTTTGAAATAAACTACTCACCAATGTCATTCTCCACGAACAGTGAAATGCATAAGCTAATGCGCTCAAAATAAAGAAGATTCTCCGGACGACCTGGACTAGATTTTGTGAAACCGAGTAAGATACATATTTGCAGTCGTAGGTTACTCGATTAATGAGTTCTCCTGAACCTCATTAAGTTCGTTTACATTTTAACAAAATGAAATTATTCATCTAAACACTGCTGAATGAAAGATAAAGTGATAAGAAGGTGCGTTCATATGATTTTTTTCTCGAGTGAGTAGATGAATAGGCTTCGAAATAACACTGAACAGATATAGATGTTTAAGTTAGCGTACCTGAAGAGTGAACGTCAAAAAAAGCGACGTCCTTGTTGACAAGCGAATTGAAGAGATCAAGCCTCATTTTATAATCAACCGACACCTTCGCACGCTCTAGACAGACACTAGAGAGATGACCGAAAACATAACTGAAAACGAATAGTAATGGGCGCTACAGCTCAATACACTAAATGTACTTACGCTATGAAGCAAACACCAAAACGGTACAAAGTCGCAATAAAAACCTCATAGTATCCCTTTTTGTCATATACAGTGGCGAGAGCGTGAGCATCCGCTGCGGGAAGCAGGGCCTCGGCTAAATAAAAGCATAGAATAATACAGATTCAAAACGCTTAGGAAGAAATCGAACTGTATGATCGAGGGAAATTAAATTATCCCTGCCTGGTACGTAAATAAGCATGAGACCATATCCTGCGAGATACCACCTCCACTGATCTTTACAATAGCTCAGAATAAATTTTATCTGTTCAGATGTCGAGACAGGTTCATCTTCATCATCTGCTGCAAATAAAGTTACATAGAACGAACACAGTGTGGCAAAAGTCTTTAAGCGAGTTTAATCTTGCTAAAAACACGAGGAAGAGTTAGCTCAAGGAACTAGTGCGTATTCTAGCAGCCTCACTAGTCTTGATGCAGGAACGGTTTGGGAAACGTTAGTCAAAGTGTTCGGTTTTTAGTCTCCTTTGACCAAAACTGTTTTCGAATCTTTTCTTCAGGCACAGAATCCTTTGCAAACATCCCCTCTTTTCCTTTCATCCTATCGCGGAGAACGCGATTCAGAAGTTTTGCCCACGTTTCCAAAACATCTTACCATTGCTGAGGAGACAAAGCTTATCTCAGAGGAATAGCAACGCATATGTTTTGGTAACTTCGCCCAGAACAGTATAAAAGGGAACAGCAAATGCGCGAAGGCGAATTGCGACGCTGCGAATATTTTTTTTATCCCTTTTCTTCTTTTGCGATTGTTTTCTTCATGTGTTCCTTTTGAGATTGATCATTTTATATTCTTTCTCACCTCTATAGTTTTATGTATTATGTCTTACTTTATGATATTATTCTGTCATGACAATTGCGAGTTTTACTTCGCTATTATCATTTAAATAAATTTATCATTATTTCATTAACATCATTATTATTTACGAATGAAAATACATATTTTTGCGATTGATAAAATTATATTTTTGCGAATGTTGCTAATGATATTATGAAGCCATAAATTTGTTATTTTTGATATCGCTCGTAAGTTGTTGATTCTGGAAGTCTTAGGTAAAGGTTTAATTGCCCAAGTTTGAGGTTACACGCCCGCGTGGCACGAGTTTTGGTTCGCTAGTTGCGGTGCAGGATAGCAAGCCCCTGCCATTTTCATCCCCTCTTTTCCTTTAAGTCTGTACGTCTATCTACGGGTACTTCTTCTGGATTGGTGGCTTTTCACCAATTCCACGGAATTATGAATCACTCGCCGACCAGACGTACCTGCGCAATTCTGGTCGTGATAGGATTTTTGAGTCCGTCCCCGGATTCAAGAAACGTTAACTACGCGAATCAACGATGGTTCGCGTGAAAGGCTATCTTATAGACTACGTAGTGATGGGAATGCAGGACGTGAAGGTTGGTTAGCTAACCTAGTTTTGCTTGATTTTTTTTGATTTCGCCAACGAGCCAAAGGGTGCGAAGCCGCAATAAGAAGGTGGGCCTTAGATAGCATCTAGCCTAAAGCGCTGTCTAAACATTTGACTAGATGAAAATTTTTTTGAAGATTCGAAATTTCGAATGACTCAATTTTTAAGCTTTTATTGAATAGTCAACATTTTGGATAAATCGAATTTTGTCCCTTTTCTAATAGACGGTATTTCGAGTTACTCGAAAGCCGATTTATTCAAAACCCGACTCAATCTGACTTGGTCGAGTCAAATCTCTACCTGTCTACGCATTCACCTTTTGCGATATCCATTAATCATTCTTTTCTCGCAAACCTGGTCATCCACCATTACCGTTGCCTATGCATACATACCCAGATGAGAAGATCCGACACCTTGGTTTTTTCATATCAAACGGACTGAGTTTTGATGACCATTATAGAGCAATAGATAAAAAGCTGGAAATAGCGCTACAGTCGATAGTATCTCCTGCTGTACTGCGATTCCATACCTGTGTTTCGTTAGTAAATTATTGCTTTCTCTTTTTAAATATTGTATAATTTTGACCTCTAATCTAGGCTTGACAGAAAGCGTGAGCGAGGAATGTCAACTACGCTCCACAAAGGAATCGTGCGATGCATCCAGATATTGAAACGATGGGCTCCCGTAGCGTTGAAATGTTAGGAGGAAGACGCGAGGAGACGAACGAGCGGAGAGAGGACGAGGGACGCCAACGCGGGAGAAGGCGTAGAGTCTCATCCGCAGAGATCTCGCCCAACGCCTACGCCAATAGATCCCACATATTTGCTGCCTATTCTATGTCTATAACTACTGATAAATCTCTACTACCCACTGTTTTATCTGCCAATAAAACCGGCCTCTATTATTACTATATACATTTAGAACCCATGGAGTGAAGAATTTACATCGTATAGTGGCGATTCCTTTCTAATGTTTAGACGATAAAAAACATTGGCGTCTTGAGAAATCTTGGGGAATTTACAAGCGTTTTCTGTATTCGGGAGTCAACCGTCACTTCTCAATCGTCTCAGCGTCAATTTTAGAAGACTGCGCAGCTGCCATATGGAGAAACTACGCACTTTGAAAAAAAATGCTTGGGTTTGAGAAAGAACCAAGAATTGGCTCTTAGTTTTGTCAACTTCCTTTCCCACTTCTTTTGCGGTTTAATGAAGTTTTTTTCAAGACTTTTGGGGCACAATGAAGTAGAGCAAAAAGAGCACCTGAAACGTGGTCCACTTACATTCGTAATCTTCGTAATCTTCTTCCTCGTCATCTTCTTTGGTTTCATCAGTGTCTTCGTGTGAGATCGCGAATTTGTAAATTTCATAGCCCATAAGGGCAGTCGCAGTCAGAGACCATGCTATGGATAGAATGACGCCTATCCTGCTCAGGACTGCCATATCCTCGGCGATGCAAAGAACTTTCGTGAGAGTGAACATGTAGGAGAATGCGGTGATCAGCCAGAATGACCACAATCTGTTTACGTATTTGGGATTTTCACTAGCTATGGCTAGCAAAACTAGAGATCGCACAAAGGATAGGGACACGAAATCTATCCCACTAGTGAATATTGAATAACTTGCGCTCCATTGTCCTTCCGGGTGATAGAAACTGCATAAGACTGCTGAAATTGGAATATCTACACCAATAAGCGAGGTGTGAAGTGGCACAAACATTCGCTGACAAGGAGTTCCTGAAAACAGCAGTGCTTTAGCGAAATTACCGAGTTTCCACCATGCAAGCAATTGAAGAGAGAGGCGAAAAGGTACGGAACCTCACGAAATCTTCCTCAAATAAGATTGTGCTCGTATGATAACGCAGTTCTGGCAGAACAACATGAAGCAATCGTCTTTTTCTCTGACCAGGAAGGTGCAGTAAGCCAGGCTCGCATATCGGAATGAAACCTATCTGGCATGAATCTTTGTTTGACAAGGTGCAACGCTGTATATTTCATTACTGCCCTTGGTTCCAAAAAATATTAAAATCCCGCCACACTACTGTATGTGTTGCAGCACCTTCTTAGCGATAGGATGACGGAATGGTGAAGATACTGGTCTCTTTGGCAGAGAGTTGAGTGTATAAGCCTCGTCATCAGCATTCGCTTTGCGCTCTTTTTTTGTTTTATGCTGTTGAATTCAAATATAAAAGGTTGGAAGACAATACCTATCCTTACTGACGTACCAGCAATGGAATAACTATTAAATACCATCAAGCATTACTAGTGCGAGCTGATGCAAGGTGATGTCGTTCTCGCAGCGACCGTGCAGCCCCAACAGTTTCCGCAAAACCGCTTCTATGCCAGCATGCTATTCCACGCGAATTGTATGATAGAATATGAGAACTTGTAACGTTTTTTTTTCAACTGTAACGTTTTATCCCCATCATTTCCACTCACTTTCTTCGCCGCGACTGTGTGGCTATGAAGAATGCCATTGGCCTCATTTGCTACTGAAATAAACTGTTTTCGGCCTGGAATAGTTTCATTCACTGGCTGAATGAAGCTGTTATTTGGCAGCTGTGGTATCCTCACCACTTGCACTAGCTCGCGTAGGTGATAGGTGAGATATGGTGATATGCTAGAAAAAGAACCAGCATTGAATGGGAACCATGAGTATACTAAACTAATGCTCTCAAGCACACTATTGAGCGCAAGCGGTCAATCACGTATACGGAGCTTAGACATTATTTTGAACACCCTATATCAGAGGTAGAGTGCTTCAGTAGTGAATTCAAAAGTTTGAATCAGGCAAGCAACAACAGCGACACCCGAAATCTACAGCAACGAGAAAACGTCAGAAGTCTGGAGGAGTGAACTTCTCTGGCAAGAAATCTAGATAAATGGAAAATGCAAAAATTGCCCAAGTATAGACAGTGCCTCTATTTATACCAAAGTGAGCGCGCCTTTCCGATTGTGCAATGTTCAAGAGAATTTACGAAAGGCAATGAGTCAACGACCATATAGGTCAGTTGCATACATTATTCTTATTGCAATAGCGCAAATACGAAAGACAACCATGAGTCAGCTCACCTTATCCATAAGCAGGAGCGGCAGACGCAGACAGGAAAAATTAGGAAAGTGATGGAGAAGAACTGACGCCTCATCCAGAAAGGGGACGGGGAGCACAGGAAGGGTAAAAGTGGCTAAAAATCAGTTTTCGCCAAGCAAGCAGTCGTCTGACAAGTAAACCTAGTTTTTCTTTTAATATTTCAGTGTGACCTGATCATTGCGTGCTTCAAAACTAAAACAAATTTTCCAGTGGGTGCCGCCATGCATATGTATCATCACATGTTTTGCGTCAGAACAGGCGTTCTCCTTCTGCTACGCGCGTGACTGCTCCTTTCTTTCCGAAGCAGGCCTTAGACATCTGTCTCGTTACTCATATAAAATCACAGTTCAAATATCGATTACAGGGTAATGTTGACTGCATGAGTTTTCATAAGGTCACATCAAAAACAGTCCTCGACCTACCATATTCTTAAAAGTTTCATCTTTGGCTCGTCGTGCTAAAATGGACTGTCTGGAGGAATATAAGAACATAGCGGCGAAGAAGATACACTGACGGTTTAGTTCAAGCCCCACAACTGTTTCAGTGTCAAATCATTAAAATCATGATAGTCAAATCATTAAAATCGTGATAGAACTGTGGAATTAACATATAAAGGCTCTAATTGTGCATCCTAGACTGATGTTTCTTTTTTATGTCACTGCACCACTCTGGTAATTTAACACCGGCGGTTTCCACCTGATTTCCTGGGAAACTCCGTGTAAATCGTGTATTTATCGAAACTCCGCCGGTTTCCGGGCGAATTCCGGTTAAATCTCGTGTAAATCGTGCATTCTCAAAACTACCAGCTGATCTCGCCTAAATGTCGTGTAAATTCTGGTTAAATCTGGTCGACCGGCTGATTTCCCTTAAATTCCGCCTAAATTCCGGATGAATCCGGACAGTGGTGAATGACTCGAGAATTTTTGCAACCTTTCGAGTAATGATGTGCGGCAGTAAATTTCAACTTGAACTTCATGTTTTAGTGTTCAGTGTGCTATTTGAAGTGCTTCCTTTACATTACAGGCTGATCCTGCACAATGCCCCTTGTTTCTGTAGAAATAACGCTTAGATGTTCCCAGCTCACTTAGATGACTCCATACCGGTGATTTTGCCAGAACTCCTGGGAGAAAATGTGAGGGGTGTGGCACGAAATTAATCAGAATTTACGTGGAACTTAAACGGAAACTAGCGAAATTGCACACAGTGTACCCATCTACATAGGAAACAACAATCTAGAATATCCAGGCTGGGGATATATTTAAGAAATTTTTTTGTAGTAACAAAATTACTTTCTAAAAATGAACAAAATCAGGAAATAAAAGTGGAAAAATTGTATAAAATGAAACACATACAGTGATTAATGAATAACTAAAAAAACATGTGACCAGGTAAATTGAAGCATGAGTGAGCAAAACAGAATACAATTAATGAGATGCTGAAGTGAACGAGCTCATAAAACAAAATGCTAAAGTGTCTGGAAATTTTGAACTCACTTATACATGCTTCATTTCCTTAATTTGTCCCGTTTAATGCTTTGGTGCATTTGATTGCAAAATCGGGATCAAATATGCATATTATAGAATTTACTCTTGTTGAAAGCACAAAAGGCGACCTTGCTGTTATACCAGCTGCAATATGTTAGAGCTGCGTTGCTTCAGGATAAGCTTAAGTGTGGTATTTGTATGCTTCTTCACCGCAACCAAGTGGTAAAACACGTTGGGCGGATTTTTGGTTGCAACGCCAGAAGTTGCTGGCGTTGTCCGTGAGCAATCGTGTTGGGTCATGATCAAACATATTTCTCCGTTGTTCATGTTTCAACGCGTACTTGCTCGTTTTCACCTGAATTCTTGTAAATTCCGGCTAAATTTCCTGTAGAATTTCACTAAATTCCGTCTATCCTCCTCCAGGATTCCTCACACTTTTCCGAGCAGTTCAGGCGGAGTTTCCTAGGAATTCAGGCGGAAACCGCCGGTGTGCGAACATCAGAGCATACGGGGTGTCCACCGCCACTACTGGGGCGGGCATAGGAATAAAAGCTATGAAAATGCACACATTGTCGGCATCGTTACGATATTTTGTTGTTGGCAACTCAGCTTCCATTATAGATCAGTTCTTCAATGATTTCCATTACCATACACATATGTGTAATAGCCTCAAGCACTATGTGATAGACTACTGGGAGAAATCTCACCGTTTTTTGCGTTCGAAACATGAGAGAAGACATTTTGTGAATAAGTTCTATCCGAGCTGCACAAATAATTGGATGATATCAGCAAAACGAGTGAATACAATGAAGAACATCAACGATTTATGTAGTGACGCGTTCCGTGTGAGGCCAAAGGTTCTCTCGATCAAAGGAACTAGGGCTGCGAACCCTCTTTAACCACAGTGCACGCGTGGAAAACACAATTTATTAAACAAGTGCAGAAATCAGAGAAAACTGAACAAATAAAAAAAACAATCAACGACGGTGGCGGAGAGATCCTGATGCGGTCGAGGATGATGGCTTCCGGCGTCGAGGACTGGACCGCCGTCAGGAGGGAAAGGGAATCCTATAATGAATAGTCTCTCTGGAAAAAGATCGGATCCCGCACCCGTTTGGCGCCTTCGCGCCTGATCACTTCCGTGATCTGCGGGGCCAACCTTCTCTTGACCTTATAGCGCCCTCCTTTTTACGGGCGGTTTGCCTGACATCTCCCCCCTGGCGGAAGACATCGTCCTCGATGTCGGGGTAGATCTTTCTGAAAGCAAGCATGGCAGTTGTGCCCCTACTGCCCTCTTTCTAATGGCATCATAAGCTTGCCGTGCTAATCCAGCGCCTACATAATTATTGAAGAAATGGGCACTACATTCCGGTGAACCTACTTCAACGAACAATTTACCATTATAGAACTTATTACTCGCAGTCGTAAAAACTTGATTTCCTGTCTTGAAACGCGTCAGATTCTCGTCCAAACATTTCCACAATTCTGCCATTTCACACCAGCGTGCTGCGTTCTTCTCCGTTATCAACGGCCACGCGGTGACGACTTTCCCTCCTTCCTCTATGTGGTTTTTGCACAAGAGCATGAGTTTTCTGAAGAGCTCTTCGTCCATTTTGGGGTCCAATGGCCAGATGATGACCAACGTCCTGTGGATTTTCCACTCCTCTAGTATTTCCACGACTTTCGCAAACGCCGTCGCTACTCTTGTGACGACCTCTCCTTTCATGCCATCTCGCTCTAGTGCTGCTGCATATTCGCCCGCAATGAAGCCGATGGGTCCGCTCTTCCGAGGCCTAGTACTGACCGATTCTTCTTCCAATTCTTCACGAACCGCTTGCAACGCTTGATTGTAAGATCCTTCAAAATACCTTCCCTCGATTGCGGTGTGTTGAGTGATTTTGTGGGTATTCAAAATGAAATCCGTCTAGTCGATGCAACGATGATAGGCGAATTTCAACACGCATTTCAGGGCATCCACATCCGTGCAGATTTCTTCTTCGCGGTGGAACTTAATCTTCCTTCCTAAGTCCAGATCCGTGCGCGAAAAAGTGCTTGCTGCGATCCATGCCTTCCATAGGTTCTCAATAGGTTCTCTGGCTACCGCTCCTGGAAATTTGCATCCTTTGATATCTTCGAGAGTAGCGTTTTCGAAGCAGCCATCGTCACATTTGAATAGAAGGTGACCTTTTTCCAGGGGCGTCATCAGCACTGCGCCACTGAAACAGGAATTTTTCATTGTGCATACTCTATTTCTAGTAGGTTTACGGCCTCTGTTTCCTCTCGTTGTCTTTGTGTCGACGCGGTCATCCGGAATATAACTAGGCACTACCTTTAGCATGTCGAACTGCACTCAGAACTTTCCCCTATTCGTGATAAGAGGGCCGAGTTCTCGCTAGTTTCCAAAACCCGGAAAGGTCCTGCCCACTCGTGAATCAGCTTGGGGTGACTACTTTTTGCCCTTTCGTTAGGGAGCAACATATATACTCTCTCACCTACTTTTGGATGTAGCGACTGGTCCACATAGTTTCTCTTATCATAACCAGCCTTCATACTAGCGCGTACTCTTTCATTGTAGTCTCTCACTCTCTCGTGCGTTTCACTTACCGCCTGGAGGATCTCAGCTTTATAATCATCGAGGGAGCGATCCATTGCATACCAGGATATGCCTCCATTAGGGATAACTTCCGAAGGAAAGTTGGGGTCTATTCCGTGAAGTATGTAAAAAGGACTTTCCCCTGTTGAATTATGGGGTAACATGTTGTAGGACATCATGCAAAAAGGTAAGCGTTTGTCCCATTCTGCTGGAATTAGCGTCGATTTCCGCAGCATGGCTACTATGGTCCCGTTCAAGCGTTTCGCAAGACCATTTTCCCTTGGATTATATCCCTTGGTTAACACATGCTGTATTTTAGTGATCTCCGTCAGTTCGTCCATTACCTTGTTCTCGAACTCGCCACCTCTGTCCGAAATGATAGTTTTTGGCCAGCGACAGCCTTCTGCAATCCATCTAACAAAAAGAGTGCGGGCTACCGTTGCTGCGGACTTATCTGGAACTGGATAAGCAGCCGCGTATTTGGAGAATTGGTCTATGACTGTGACTGCATACCTATTTCCAGTTGTCGTGGCACCCAACTCTAGTATGTCCACACCTATTATTTCATAGGGTCTCGTTGTGATTATCGGTTTCAAAGGAGGTATTATCGCTTGATGTGGATTATTTACAAAACATCGCTGACACGATCTACTCCATTTGTGTACATCTTGGGTCATAGATGGCCAGAACACCTGCTTTTTCAACTTTCCAAGCAGTTTCTTAGCGCTGAAGTGCCCCGCAAAAACACCTGCATGTGCTTCGTGAAACACCTCGAATCTCGCACTTTCAGGCACAACGTACACGAGTGAACCGTCTTCTTGGTATAGTTTTAGTTCGCCCTCATCTATCACGAAATCCGCTGTACGCAAAGGGTATCTCAGCCCAGGAAATTTTACTAAGCCATCAGTTTTCTCACACTCAACTGCCTCTATCACCTCTCCAAATATGGGGTCCTGGCGCAGTTCTTTGAGCCATTTCGTTTCTTCCCTTACAGACATCTTATTGACCACCGCTTCGTTTACGCCTTCTAGTGAGTCCTCTACTTTCGCTGATATTCCTCGACTTAAAGCGTCCGCTACCGAATTGGCCTTTCCCTTGACATACTTAATCTGAAGATTGTACCGCTGAAGTTCCAACGACCACCGTAACACCCTAGGCGACACATTACAACGTTGAAACAACGCCGTGAGCGGTTGATGATCCGTCATCACAAGAGTGGGCAAGCCGTAGATAAACATATGAAATCTTCGCACAGCGAAAACGACTGCCAGCGCCTCTAAGTCGGTTACGTGATATCGCCTCTCCGCTTTGCTTAACGACTTCGACGCAAAGAATATCGGGTGCAGATAACCGTCTCTACCTTCTTGCGACAGCACAGCCCCTAAACCACTTGTGGACGCATCTGTGAATATGACAATTGGCTTCTCAGTCCTTCTTGCGGCTTCTACATCTGGCTGAACCAAAACCGGTGCGCCGGAAATCATCTCTTTCACTCTCTCGAAAGCCTTCTTGTGCTCTTCTTCCCATTCCCACTTATTTTTGGTTGAAGTTAACTGGAACAAACACCCGGCTATGCGTGAGAAACCCAAACAGAACTTCCTATAGTAAGAGGCCATGCCTAGGAAAGTTCGTAATTCCTTAGCAGAACTGGGTGCCGGATAGCTCCTAATAGCCTCTACCTTCGCTTGAATGTGGACACCGTCTGCATCTATAACATGCCCCAGAAATGAGACTTTGGTCTGAAGAAGCACACATTTCTTGGCTTTTAGTCTCAATCCTGCCGCTATCATCCGCCTACATACTTCTTTCAGTAACTCAATATGCCTTTCCTTCGTCTTCGTGCATACCATTATGTCGTCTATATAGCAAAAGATCTCATTCCCCAACAAGCCATCCAGAACTGTATCCATCATCCTTTGAAAGACAGCTGGGCTTGTGCTGAGCCCAAACGGGGTAACACAGAATTGGAATAAGCCCTCAGGAGTGGTAAATGCTGACTTCTCCTTTGCTTTGTCGCTTAGCGGTATTTGCCAATAACCGCTGCACAGATCCAGCGTCGAAAAGAAACTTTTGCCTGCCAGACTTTGAAGTATGGCGTCCATCGTAGGAAGCGGATAGCAATCCTGTTTTATTCTCTTATTCAATTCCCTATAATCTACACAGAGACGTAACGATTCATCCTTCTTCTCGACTAGTACTATAGGAAAAGCCCACGGAGAGTTGCTTTTCTCTACGATACCCCGCTTCTGTAGATCCTGTAGTAAGTCCTTCAACAAAGGACGAATACTCATTGGAACCGGACGGGTCCTAAGCTTGATCGGTTTACTGTCTCCAGTGTCGATATCCATTCCCGCGATATCTGTGCGGGAGAGTTCACGATCCGATACCGCAAATGCTTCCGGAAACTCTTCGAGAACTTCGACTACTCCCTTTTCCCAGTCTTGCTTCGGAACAGTTCCTAACACTTGCTCTTGAAGAATATGTTGACGTTCCTCCTTAGTCACGTCCCACTCGACATTTTCCCAAGCAAGGTGACTGTCTCTTTCCCACTTCTCGTGCCATTTTTCCGTTCCCCAATTACCGAGGATCTCTCCCTCTCGAATGCACATGGCCTCATCACCTAGGTTCCGTACAGGAATAGATGCGATTTTCCCTTCTATTTTGAAGACACCATTCGGGACTTCCCGCCTATCTGGCCACAGTATCCGCTCTGTACTTTCTTCTAACTCACATCCTACTTCCACTATTCCGCAAGAGTGGGGTGGTATGTATGCTTTTCTTCTCGCCTTGGCTTCCACTTCACAACTCTCACGCACACCTTCCTCATGCGCTTGATTAGTCACGGCTATAGAGACACCTAGGCTCTCTAAAGCATTCATTCCTAGCAGCACCTCATTCTGATCTTGTGGGGTGATATGAAACTCCACATCACTGCTTAGTCCTCCAACTAGTTCCACAGGGATGCGCACTACTCCTACTATATTCATCCTATTGTTCGATGCATCATATACAGGGTCTACCTGCCCAGGTCCCTGCGTGGGCAAATTATCAACATTGTAACCCCTGATCTGTGCATTCTCCAGTACTCTCAAAGGGATTAAACTAATCATAGATCCACTATCTATCATTCCTTTCACTTCGCCTCCCAGAAGTCTCACGGTGCCAAACATAAGGTTGCCTATCCTTTTCACCTTTTTCCCGTCCTTACATACCTTTACACTACATGATCGCACACTCCGGATGATTTCTGATATGCGTACTTCCTCTTGTTTACTGTTACCCTGCCTTGAGTCTCTGATATTTCTCACCTGTGATTGCCGCGTTGGGCAACTCCTTGCTAGGTGGCCTGTACTTGAACATAAGAAACATTTCCTAGCTTCCTCTCCGTCATTCCCATTCGTCCTACCTTCCCTTTCTTGAGATCTTCTCGCCGGCCAACGTCTCGCGTTTCCACTGGTTGTCTTTGGCGGCTCCCTGTCGACAATCACTCTCTCTGGATTCAAGTCTCTGCTCACAATTACCCTACGATTAGATCTATCCCCTTGATTAAGGACTCTTGATCCATACTGCCTCGCTCTTATTTTCCAGTCCTGATACCTTACCCGTTCCGATCCAGAAAGTGTTCCAAACATTATTTTAGACTGCTCGATACTTATCGCTAATTGTTTTACTTCTTCATATGCTCTCTCCGGCCCTACTCTATGAATTGCGCTTAGTAACTGGACGTGCTCGGGCCACTGCTTCAAATTAGAGATCAGAATTTGTGCGTATTCAAGCGACCTGTCTTGAATACTGGTGCTGGGGTTAGCCATTCTCCCCAGTTTCTCTATGGCCACACAGAAGTCTGCGACCTCCTGTCCTGGCCGAATTTTTAGAGCGCGCAACTCTGTTAGGGCCCTCATTCTCGCCGCAACAGAGTCATTTGCCAGCAACCTTCCCATTTCCACGACTACACTATCAAACCCTTTGGCCTTCACCACATCCGGGAGTGTTTCAAAAACATTCTTGGCCCTACCGCCTAAGTGATCATCTCCTAATATTTCTATTAACGTCCCGTCATCCCGAATAACCCGTTCGTACTTCCTACGGAACCTCCGGACAAACTCTTGGAAATTTTCCTTCTGTTTCCCTTTGAAGATGCCGGGGTCCGTACAAGACAACGATTGGAAACATTGCACAAAATCCCGATTCGTAAACTGACCTGCCCTGTCCTGCAGGTTTCCCGAAGACGCCGCTGCAGAGCGCCTCCATCCTTGCCCGGAGTATGCTCCAGTCGACTCTTCTGTCGTTTCGATCTGGAATTGTTGGTTATTCACAACCACTCCCTCGGTTGATGTCGACCGTAACCAACCTTGTGCCTCGCTAGTCACCGCTTCCTGGCAAGCTTCTGTTCGCTCATCTACCTTCCCCACTTGCTGGGTTCGCTTCTTCATGTTCTTTACTGTGTCGACCATCTGGAACATACTTACATCCAGTATATCGCACACTTTTGCGACTAACTCTCCATCCCGTTCTATCGTTTCCAAGTAATGGATCCAATCTTCAGCTGACTCTATCCCCCTCTCTCTTAACCTTTGATACAAATCAGCGTGCATAATTCTAGTTAGGCGACAATTTTCTGCCAGTAATTTGAGTTTCTTGCTAACAAATTCAATCATTGTCTTCAGACTAGCGCTGTGCTTCTCCTTATAGCGCTCGGAAATCTTATGTTGGTTTAACTCTTCCTCTAAGCTATCCGTTATCCTGTTCAATTCACCAGCAACAACTAATAGCTCCTTAGCTAGACATGAATCAGGGAACTGTAACTCTGAGATACCTACCGTGTCAGAATCTTGTATCCGCTCAAAGGTACCCTCTTCCATCGGCGTACCGTTAGTCATGTTAGCTGGGTGAGTGTTCTGCAAGAAAATTGCTCACTTGAGACAATTGACCAGGTTATACGCACGTACGATCAATGTACACGACGGCTACTAACTAATCGAGACGGTCAATCAGTGACCACAACAGGGTTCCCTCACAAAGAAAACACACTCTGCTCTCGAGGCTCTTTCTTCCAACTCGCCTTCCCGCGCGTCGACTCACTATCGACTACTCCACTAATCAATATTGGTGACGTCACACGTGCTTTCTCTCCAGCTCTGCCAAGCACACACCTCTTGCCTCCGGTGTATTTGAACTACCTAGTCGCTCGACTCACTCTTCCTTTCCGCTCGCACCTCCTTCACACAGTGCGGAGCGTGTACCGTGGTTACTGCTAAGCCACTTCCTTTATCGAGTAGGTTCGACCTCCATGTGAGGCCAAAGGTTCTCTCGATCAAAGGAACTAGGGCTGCGAACCCTCTTTAACCACAGTGCACGCGTGGAAAACACAATTTATTAAACAAGTGCAGAAATTAGAGAAAACTGAACAAATAAAAAAACAATCAACGACGGTGGCGGAGAGATCCTGATGCGGTCGAGGGTGATGGCTTCCGGCGTCGAGGACTGGACCGCCGTCAGGAGGGAAGGGGAATCCTATAATGAATAGTCTCTCTGGAAAAAGATCGGATCCCGCACCCGTTTGGCGCCTTCGCGCCTGATCACTTCCGTGATCTGCGGGGCCAACCTTCTCTTGACCTTATAGCGCCCTCCTTTTTACGGGCGGTTTGCCTGACAGAACTCACTTATACATGCTTCATTTTCTTAATTTGTCCCGTTTAATGCTTTGGTGCATTTGATTGCAAAATCGGGATCAAATATGCATATTATAGAATTTACTCTTGTTGAAAGCACAAAAGGCGACCTTGCTGTTATACCAGCTACAATATGTTAGAGCTGCGTTGCTTCAGGATAAGCTTAAGTGTGGTATTTGTATGCTTCTTCACCGCAACCAAGTGGTAAAACACGTTGGGCGGATTTTTGGTTGCAACGCCAGAAGTTGCTGGCGTTGTCCGTGAGCAATCGTGTTGGGTCATTATCAAACATATTTCTCCGTTGTTCATGTTTCAACGCGTACTTGCTCGTTTTCACCTGAATTCTTGTAAATTCCGGCTAAATTTCCTGTAGAATTTCACTAAATTCCGTCTATCCTCCTCCAGGATTCCTCACACTTTTCCGAGCAGTTCAGGCGGAGTTTCCTAGGAATTCAGGCGGAAACCGCCGGTGTGCGAACATCAGAGCATACGGGGTGTCCACCGCCACTACTGGGGCGGGCATAGGAATAAAAGCTATGAAAATGCACACATTGTCGGCATCGTTACGATATTTTGTTGTTGGCAACTCAGCTTCCATTATAGATCAGTTCTTCAATGATTTCCATTACCATACACATATGTGTAATAGCCTCAAGCACTATGTGGTAGACTACTGGGAGAAATCTCACCGTATTTTGCGTTTGAAACATGAGAGAAGACATTTTGTGAATAAGTTCTATCCGAGCTGCACAAATAATTGGATGATATCAGCAAAACGAGTGAATACAATGAAGAACATCAACGATTTATGTAGTGACGCGTTCCTATCACTGATGAGCTAATAGTTCAAGAAGGAAACACAAATTATGAGTTACATCTTTGATCAAAAACTACTGCGTTATTACATAAAATTTTTGCTATTTCAAGTACTAACTCCCTTTGAATCGTTAGTGGTTACCTAACAGATGCTAATACACAATGAGGGCCGGAGTAACTGCCTTGCCATATCGTAGTAGCTAATCGCGACTGTCAATGTTTTCCCACAGTATTTGGTACTCTACGAGGGCGGCTTGAAAAGTTTCCGGAATGACAATGAAAACAAAACAACTCTGATGCAATCAATATTTTATTTCATAACTCAATCCCCTCGAAGCTCAACACAAGTGGTCCGGTCTGTTTTTAATTTTTCATTCTCTATCTAGAATGAGTTTCTCTGAAATACTCAGAATAACCGGATAAAGCCACGATTAACCCCTGATCGGAATCTTGGACTTGGCAGGAAGATGTTGAAATTCTAAGACAGGAATAGGTAGGAAGAAGCCACAAAAATTTAATTTTGACTTGTTACAGATTTTGGACATGGACGGTGTGATGTGACAATATCTTAGTGATTATACGAGAATATTCAATTTCAGCTGTTAGTTGATGATTCTTCATTCTATATCCTACTGGGTTTTCATTACTGTTTTCCCCCTCTTCGATAGGTGTTTTCACTTTTCTAACCTTCGTTCAACATCGAGCTGTTACTTCAATGTCTGGTATCGTGTAAGGTAGTGCCAGATTTTATTACAACACAGCATATATGGCTAGTTGTCAGGCTCGCTGGAACTAGATCTGTACCCAGTTCTGTCTCACTAATGCTACCACATATCAGTGGCCTACTCGAAGCAAAACGTAACATCTCTTCACTGATTCGGTTCAAAGGTAAGTTTTGCCCCAAACTGTTAGGGGAAGGGTAAATCGAACATCTAAAAATTCAAGGTGAGACTTTCTGCGCATGTAATGAGAGGCGTTATCCCTAGCGCCGTTCACCTCGCATCGGATTTCATATCTTAATGAATTCTTCAGTTGCGCATCTCGCCAATGACAAATTCCTCACACGAAAAATAATATAATTCACTGGTAGAGTTACGGCCTACCCTGATCATACCACATGCGCTGTTAATGAATTCCACCTATTGCGTTTAGCGCTATGGTTAAACACATCCGGAAGACCCCTTATGCACTAGACATTTGACTCGACAGAGTCAAATCGAGTTTCGAATAAATCGACTTTCGAGTGACTGGAAATATCGACTATTCGAAAATGGTCAAAAATCGAGCTATTCGAAATATCGACTATTCGAAAAAGGCAGTTATTCGACTCGACATTTCTTAGTCCTTAAAATTGGTGAAATTGCAAGTAAAACCTCACATTGAAGCATCTCTCTATCTTTCATATTGTGTATTTATTGATGTTATTTACAATTAAGCGACCATAATACATGTCTCATAGATTATTTGCTTCCATACTGAGCACTTCCTGTAGTTCTCATCGCATATATCCAAAACTTTTTTGTTTTTACCGTAGGTGAAATTTTGACTTTTTGTCGCGTTCGTACTTTGAATACATAGAAATTTTGAGCTCGCGGTATCCGATTAAACAGCGCATAATCTTTGAACATCAGCATTACATGGTTAACACATATAGTAAGCCTCATTTATCGCACATGTTTCCGTAAATTTCACTGGGACATTTCCGCACATTGCGTCTTATCAACTGCGATATATACCAACCAAAGTGGCACCTCGGAAGTTCCGAGCGGAGTCTCGTGGATTTCGAGCACCAGCAAAGTTTCCATAATGTTTGAGGTCAATTCCAAGAATCGAATAATGTTTGATGCGGTCAAAAAATTAGTATGGACTGTCTCTCTATAAGTTATGCTCTTGTCCAACATGTATACAAATACGAACGATAATGCGTCGAGTATAACACCGGCTTTGTAGATGATTCAGCAGTTCATTCTGCACTATCTGCGAAATAGTTGCAATATTAGGAATGTAGTTCAGATCCGATGCGCTATTGCTTCAAATTGTAAAATAAACACCCTTTTATTCGAAACAGAAAACGGATTAATCGTGGAGAACATCTACTAACAGCGGCGAGGTGTACACCATTAAATTCTTTCGTCATTGCCTGGGTTTGAAACAGTATGTCCATGAATACTGTGGCTCAGTGCGATAATTGTTGCCATGCACGCGAGTCTTCGCGCGTTCGTTTCTTCCCTGAGGCCGTCTTTTGCAAATAAGTGGAAATGGAGTGGATGTAGTTCAAGTGATGACAAGAATTTGGTTAGATCTTGGTTATAAGTCGGTTAACCTCGAAAACCAACAGTTGTTCGAGGCCACAACTTTCTCTATAACCGTCGGTTCCAGCGCAATTACTACGACCCCAGCAGGTAAACATGATGGTGCCGTGATTCACCACACAAGGATCTGATCTGTTGTTAGAAAGGAAATTATAGGCGGCCATAAAAACATAAATATGCTTCAGAGTCAGTTAGGAGGTTGCAATGATAATTAGGTTAGGGGCAGTGTCTCAGCTCATGGGCCGCATTCGAGATTCCTCTCTGAGTCGAACATATGCGAGTCGTGAGTACAAAGATGTACCTTGAAGGCAGCACCCACGGAAATTTTTGGGTTGAAGATTTCGCGGTATGTCGGGGTTTTCAGGGACGATGAACTCATTGACAACGATGAAGTAGCGTGAAACACGCGAAAAACACAGAAAATGTTGGCGGTATTTCATGCGTTTCGGAAATAGAAAACCAAAGGGAAAATTGTTTCAGTCTCTTGAATGTCAGAGTGGCAGCTCGCTGGGTTGCAAGGTAATGAAACGGATGCGCGAGAACTAGTCCTCACGACAATTCTTCACCGTTGTGGTGTATCTAACCTGAAGAGGCGGTGGCAAGTACAGAAGGACTTCTGCTCTCTCAATTGTTCTCTTTCCACTAACAGATCATTTATTTTTTCTAATGTTTTCTATTCTAATATTTTAAAAATCAGTAATACAGAGTTTATGGACTGGGACTTTGCCTAGCGACGAGTGAATGGTATAAGCCGCCGACATCCTTGAGCAGTTCGGAATGCGTACCGGTCTAAAAAAAATCTGTAGGTTTTTCAAACCACCACTACCAAAGTAAAAAATAAAATACCTGAACAACTCTGCCGTTACTAACTACACATATTCGATCAGCATGCTCTATTGTGGACAGTCGATGGGCGATGATGATTACCGTCAGTTTGCCAGCGATTCTTTAAAGATGCATGAATTTCCCATTGATACATCTCTTTTATAGCAGAGAACCTACCTTTTCAGGGCTTCCTGCACAGCATCTTCAGAATGCGAATCCAGTGCACTGGTAGCTTCGTCGAGAATTAGCACAGCTGGTCGCCTTACCAATGCTCTGGCAATAGCAATGCGTTGTTTTTGACCACCTAAATAAGAAAATTTGATTTTATTACATTAGTAATTTCCAGTTGAGCTCACCTGACAGCTGAGCTCCCCTCTCGCCGCAGTTCGTCTCGTAGCCGTTCTCCAGCTGCATGACGAATTCGTGCACATTAGCGGTTTGTGCCGCTCGCAACATATCCTCCTCGGTGGCCCATTCGCATCCGTAAACGATGTTCTCACGGATTGAGCCATTGTACAACACCGGCTCCTGCGCTACTAGTGCCACCTATAGCACAGACCGAGTTTTTCACTAGGTTTTCCTGCGCACAAATAGCAAATCAGCTACGAACCTTCTCGTGGAAGTATTCATGATCGATTCTGTCAATGGGTGTTCCGTCAACGAATATGGAACCACTAGTAGGCTTATAGAATCGCTCAATAAGTGATACAAAAGTGGATTTTCCACCACCGCTGGCACCAACAAAAGCGACAGTTTGGCCGGACTCGAGCGTTAGGTTGACATCCTGTAGAAGCAAGACCATTTTGAGAAGGTGCTGAAACGTCTGGGGCGGAACTGACCTCTAACACCTTCCTGTTGGGTCGCGATGGGTACGAGAAATTCACAGAGGTCAGTTCGATTTTTCCAGTGATTTCCGGCTTTTCCTTTCCATTAGATTCCGCTTTGTCGGAATCGTCGGTCATGTAGGCAAATATCTATAACAAGAGAGGGATTTTCTCGAACGTGTCTCTGTGTTATACTCGTAATTTATTTTTGGAGATGCTGCGATTACATAGGCGAGAACTGGTCCCCAGACGTTATTCTGCTTTCGCGGCTTTCTGTTTTTCCTATGGTTCTTCGCTTTGTTAGTTTACTTGGTTAGAGTGAGCACAAGCGTCCAGTCCTTGTCGAAAAAATAGACGGATTGCGCGTACGGTTTCATATCTTCGCGGCTGCAGAATCGTGACAGGACCTACTCGCCCCTCTCGCTCATGCTCTCTTTGCATTTCTCGTTCAAATCCCACCGCGTTCCTGCAGTGACGAAATCCGTCTATCCTTTTGAGAAGGACTGTGGATGTGGCTCCATACCGTGGAACACGCTTTGGAGACCAGTTCTCGCGCGCCTTTCTTTGAGCAGATGCATGACAAATAAGAAACGAAGGACAACTATTTCTGTTTGTGAAATGTTCGTGAGTTATTTGCGATTGTGTGGAGCTGAAAGGTGGATGAAAAATGGTGGGGCCGGTATCATATTAGAAAGAAGGTTGGGGAACAGTTTTCGCCCAAGAATAGGTCAGAGTAATTAATGTACCTCTAAAAGAGTAAAACACAACTTTCGGAGAAAAAAATTTCGTTCATTTTCCCTCCCAAAGAACTAAAGGCTGCGAAATTTGAGAAAAATGTAGCGTTGAATAATCATACCTTCCTTGAAGCTCCAACACAATTCATAACTTGAGTCATCGCTGAGCCGAGTATCTTAAAAATAATATTATCCAGGATTTGTCTCTCAATCGCCCGAAAATAACCACAGGGGTTAACTCACGTAAAGGTTGTTCTCAAGCTGTTCCAGATATAAAATGTACGTTACAAGGATTCCAGACGACATTTTGTCTGAAAAGAAATGAATCAAAAGAACGTTTGAAATTGAGAGGCTTAGAGATTTTCAGATTTACCTGAAAATACAAGGTGACCACCATAGAGGAGTATTACAGCTACAGTCAAGCTTTCGGCGATATCACAGCTCCATATATAACCAGATGCGGCGAGGGACCTTAATTAATGCAAAGCTTTGTTGGCGTGAAAAGTGAAAAGGTCAGTTATATTCCACTTAGAAGTATGGTACTCATCAAAACTCGGACGCATTGTTGGAAGGTTGGGTAAACGATTACCCATGGGTAGCGGCGGGGTATGGACAACAACACATATGGATAGTGTTGGGTGCCAGATAAAGCATGGATTTGGGTACGTTGACATGTATACCATGGGTAATCTCAATGACGCATACAGCCAAAGGAGAAAACGATACAGTGCGACATGGGGGAGGAAGAATTGGTACTAAATGGCCAATCGCGCAACAGTAACTCCGCCCCAATTTACTTCACAATGCACCACATACCCAGCTAGCTTTGTCACAGATATTTTGAGAGAACCAAGGGCCTTTACCAATGGTTTCAAATGCCGAAGGAATTATCAGAGAAATGAAATACCTCTTTCTATCATATTTGAGCACACTATTGAGCATCCTGGAAAATCGAGCAATCTCGCGCTTTTCACATGCGAATGACCTGCAATGGAAAGCTGAGAAATGGTCAAATAGTCGTTTATACTTCGTTGCACGTACCTGACCGTACGCATTGTCGACAACACCTCAGCAGCAATTTGATTTGCTTTTGCCATTGTACTTTGCGTAGATTCTGATAATTTCTGAAATGTCACCAACGCAGTAAAGGTGTTTGGATTTTTATTTGGATCAAAACACTTGGATGCACTTCCAGGGGCCTAGAAAATGATCATCAATGGCCAGAGTAAACTAGAGCAACTCACGTCATAGAATGAGCCGTAGATTTTGGTAAGAATAATCATTAGAGGGAATGTGATGAAGGTGACCTGAAGCAGTCAAACATTACTTTTTTGGTAGAAAAAAGTAGGTGTTGGACGCAGATTCATCAGTTTCAGAGACACTTTCAATCGGACCGACTAACCAGAGTCATTCTCCACGAGTAGAACAGGAGGAATGATAGAGAGCCAATAATTAAAACACTGCTTCGAATAAACTGTGTCAGATTACTCGAAACGGCTGTAGAAACAGTTTGACAGTCGGCTGTTAGCCGAGAGACCATTTCACCTACAAAACCAGCAACTTCAAACCAGAGCGCCAAATAAGAAAACTGGGGAAGTACCTGAGTTAGTGACATCGAAGAAGGCGATATCCTTGAATACCAGTGAAGTGAAGAGATCAAGTCGCAGCTTACGGGCAATTAACGATGTTGAATACTCCATACACCCTTCTGCGAACCCGCCAAAGACTATTCTAAAGATGTGTGCAATAAAGTGGTGAAATGTGAGTTTTCTTAGCAAAAGGACACTTACGCAATGAAAGTGATTCCAATTCGGAAGAGAACAGCCATAATAAGTGTATGATACCCTTTCTTATCTATTACGCTACCAAGAACATAACCCGTTGCCGAAGGTTCGAAAATTTCCGCTAAAAAGAAATGGTGTGAGTACAAGGAGCAGTGAATCCCTAAAACAAACAGCTCAATCTAGGAACTCGGCTTTGGGCGGGGCCACCCTTGTCTTGTCTGCGACGCAACAGCGGCAAATGTGAAATGTTAGCCCAACACATCACAAGTAAGTACCACAAGGAAAAACTGCCAAATTAGCAAAAAATTCGCAAAAAGCGATGTCTCAATTTTAAAATGGTGTATGACTGAAAACATACCGACTACAAAAACAAGCATAGCAGAAAAACCAGCAGTCAACCATTTCCATTCGCATTTGCAATAGCCTAGCAGGACACGTATGTGGTCATAGGTAGTGAGCTTCTCCTTACGTTTCGTTTCTGCAACAGGGTGTGTGAAGGTGATTGAATTACCAAGGTCGGAGCGTCATGAGGCTTTCGCTACTACCAGAATTAAACATTTCTCCCATCACCGTCTCGTGACTCAAATTTCAACAAAAAAAAGTCCTAGTGAATTCTCGTATAACTATCGTTGGGTATGTCGCAGCCGATTTACTAAACACTGCATCGACTATAAGGTGAGGTGATGCGAGTAGAGCATGGTAAATTACAGTCAGGCCAAAGAAAAAAACCAAAATGGTTAATCGTGTTGTAGGGATAGGTAATGCAAGATGCCACAAACGAGGGCCGAGCAGGGGTGAGAGTGAGGCTGATGTAGAATTAGGTGAGGTGAGGTGAGCTGTGGTGCGGTGCGGTGCGGTGTGGTGCGGTGTGCTGCGGTGGTGTGGTGCGATGTGGTGCGATGTGGTGCGGTGTGGTGGGGTGCGGTGTGGTGCGGTGTGCTGCGGTGAGGTGCGACAAGGTGCGGTGTGGTGCGGTGTGGTGGGGTGCGGTGTGGCGCGGTGTGGTGCGGTGTGGTGCGTTGTGGTGCGTTGTGGTGCGGTGTGGTGCGGTGTGGTGTGGTGCGGTTTGGTGCGATAAGGTGCGGTGAGGTGAGGTGAATCAAGAGGTGATGCAAAGTGAGGCAGAGCGATGAACCAATCGGTGATGCGAATTGAGGCGAGGTGATGCAGACAACAGCTAGATGATGCAAAGTGAGGTGAAGCAGTAGTAATCATAGGCAGCAGTGGCTGTCGTGAATACTGGAAAGAAGTGGAAGGGGATTTGATTTTTTTAATTCATTCCGTAGGGGGGGGGAGGAGGAGGCAAGGCAATTTTCTCTTTTACAGATTGAATTCAAAATATTATAGGAGGCTACCATAAATGTAACCTCAATCCAATATTTAAAAAAGGCGTTTGGTGTAGGCTTTGACTTTGATCCCGAACAGCCAGGTAAAAACACTTTAGCGAGGGAGCTCTCAGCAAGGAAGCTCCCAGAAAATGGAATTTATGGGGAAAAACAAAAAGAAAACAATCACCACCCACCTTCATCCTTAGCATGCTCATTCTTATTTCTGGTCCTGTCAAGCTTCCACAGATTCGAATACTTCGAAGGAATTACAGGTAAAGTGTAGGTTAAATATCCCAGTACAGCAGTGGCACCAAGGGACCATACCAATGACAGTATGACACCTGGCCTGTTAAGGAAGTCAATATCCTCAGCAAGGCATAAGATCTTCGTAAGTGTGAAGACGTAGGAGAACAAACAAATCGACCAGAATAACCAGGAATAGTTGCCGGTAGTAGAGAAATTCCTTAAAATGAGGAGAAGGGCCAATGACCGTAGCCCAGCTAGCAAAACTAGGTCAGTTGCACTGGTGAATATTGAATAAAACGACCATAAACCAATGAAGTGATCCAGGTTTAGTGAGTTCTTTTCTGCATCAGCTCCGTAAAATATGGTGAAGACGAGGGAAAAGGACAAGTCGATGCAGATAGCAGTTATACACAGTGTTGAATGCAACATTTTGTACAGATATGAAAATCTGAAACGGAGTATAGTAGGCGACAGCGATGACGTCATAACAGGGTAAATGAGTTATGGAAAAGGTTAACAAGCACAGCTCAGGGATGGGTGGAGCCGTTCTGGTCTAGGGGTGATCTGGATATGCCCTTATCAGGGTTAAGGCTGACATTGCAAAAAAAAAACGAGGATTTCTGATAGATTTCGCAGCACCTTTTGCAGAATAGAATAAAAAAGGTGAAGCTAGTGGCCTGTAGTGGGCTCGGACACCGTTCAATTAACAATCTGTTTATTCACCACTGGACGTCCGCGCTTCAGTGCGGACAGTAACAACACTCAACATAATTGCCCCGCCCATTTCTGAGCGAGGAAACCGAGAGGGCGTTGCGGCCTTTTTTATGATGGGCCGCAACACTCCCGCGCGCACTTGAAATAACAACATTGTGGTGTAAAAAAATAGGCACATTTGTTAGTCTCTGGACGATTACTGACCTGTTGTTACTTTTATTGCCGAATTTCTTATGGAGAATATCGACTATCAGTTTGTAGTTCTCAGCTTTCTTGGAAATGCT
Source organism: Ancylostoma caninum (assembly GCA_037903475.1). NCBI lineage: Eukaryota > Metazoa > Nematoda > Chromadorea > Rhabditida > Ancylostomatidae > Ancylostoma > Ancylostoma caninum. The sequence continues at coordinate 440,726 of JBAJFG010000529.1, forward strand.
CTTCACTGCGTCCAGGGCTTGGTTTCGGAGAGCATCTTTCAAATAGAGTATTTTCTCTAAGTCTCCAAGTTGTGGATTTTTGTCGACAATTAGTGAATATGTATCCCAAAACTCCTCCCAAGAGTCGTTATCGCCGCTAAATGTGGGGAGTTTGATTTCCGGATACTTTATTCTCAGAACAGGAGTAAGATCCAGAGCATTTTCTTGAGAAAGGATGTTTGCGCGAGTGCCCTGTTGTGAGCCGTATTGATCGTCTGGTTGCTCGTTATGTGCGCCGAGTAACGGGTCAATTATACCCTTTGTTTCATCGTCCATGTGTTGACTGTAGTGCCCCTTTATACTTGAATGCGGCGCATTTTTGTCCATTTCTTTTGGTTTTCCTAGGTTCAGAATTGCCATTTGGGTTTCTAATTCTGTCAACCTAGCATTGATCACCATTATCACATTGTCACTTTCTTGTAGAAGTGAGCGGAAGTTTACTTGGGCTTGGAACTCGTTAAGTTCGTCGATCATGTCTTTTTTCTCTCCTTTCGTTGCTTCTGCGTAGCTTCTGAGGACGTAGTCGTACGCTTCCTTTAGTGAGGAGCGTTTGCGTTCTATGTTTCTTTCGGCAATCTGCAATTCACACTGCCGCGAATAACAGTAGTTCTTAATTTCCTTCTCATCCCCTTCTGGAAATTGATTGGGGGAGGTAGAAGACTTGTAATAGTCGAGTGTTGTTCTTAGGGAGGAGTGCTCATCTCCAAGAGCTTGCAGAAGTAGAGTTATTTTACTCATTTTTGTATCAGCGGTCCTTTGCCGGTTGCGGGAGGACGGGCTGATATAGGATTGCCACGCGGGTGGTTAAGTTTGGCCGATGCACCAGAAATTTGTAGTGGGCTCGGACACCGTTCAATTAACAATCTGTTTATTCACCACTGGACGTCCGCGCTTCAGTGCGGACAGTAACAACACTCAACATAATTGCCCCGCCCATTTCTGAGCGAGGAAACCGAGAGGGCGTTGCGGCCTTTTTTATGATGGGCCGCAACATGGCCCGCCTCCTGCCCCGCCCACTGATGACGCATAATGGTCAGGTGGCAAAAAATCACAACAGCATTTGATGCTTGGTACCTCCAAATAACCCTAATATATCTTCCCAACCCATTTAGACCTTGAGAAAAAACGGTCCAACCTGTAACGAGGAAGCTCAACAATTGTCAGATGTGAAGTTTGTATTTCAAGTGGAATATCCAGGAAAGTGGTGAACCTTGTTCGAGTGGGGGAGCACATCAATCATTCATTCACTTTGGAAAAAAACCTGGCAACCAAGCAATATCCTGCACTACAGCATTTCTGGATGGTGTGGTGCATTGCCACCTCCACCGCCAGCTAGGCCCGGGAAGCAAACCTCATTACCCAGACCGCCAACAACTCCCCCTGCTGTTATGAAGTCATCTCTGCCCTAGTATTTTCTTTGAAGTTAACGTCGGAAAGAGAAGAGAAAGAGAAAATGAAAGCAGGACATGTGGCCCTCTATATATCCGCGATGTCCGAAGTGGGCGTGACCACGTATTGCGTAACACGTCGGGGACGTTGTGCAATTCCGCATTCCCAGTAAACATCACGGCTTCAGCTGCGAGCGCGCGAGGTGCAAGTGCTCTTCGATTGCCTAAGGGCAAATGTGCGCCATCGTTTGGCATTTTTCTCGCTAGGAACGCTATGTAAACTCATCAAGCAAAAGAAGTATGCTTACGACCGCGTTATGCTTTAGATATATTGAAATTCGAAAGTTCGACTCCGAATAACTAGAAATGTTGGATTCCAGAGAAAGAGGGAGAGGCACAATCATTGTGAAATGGTAGGGAGAGATGTAGAATTTTCTGTCTTTATGAAGGTTCGGATCTTTTGTCTGGTTCTAAATAAATGAGTAAAGCAATTAGGTTATCCGATTTTATTCGGTCCACGTATAACAGGAAACCTGATTTAAAAAAACCATGTAGACATGAATAATTTCAGGAGTATTTACAGTTGTCTCAGGGTCACCAGGAATTTCCCCAGACGCACCTGTTATGCAAATCATTCCAAACATCGCAGACATGAGAAAGTACAAAGAATAACGTCTATTTGTTCAGCATGCCAAGGCATAGTTATATAGAATATTCGAGGGAAATTTCTGAAGGATGAACAGCAACAGCGAGGGAATCACGTATATCACTGATATTATACATAGGTATCGGCTAAGCGGGCAACCTTCTCATCAGAGCTGACTAATGTGATCAAAAAATAAGGTGAATTTTTTCAAGCTCGAGAGTTCTAGAAAATAATGGAATTATTTCCTTCTTGTAGGTTGATCGCACTCTGCGACATTTATCCAGGATCTCACATCAATATATTGAATTGCTGCAGAGCTACAGGTATTTTTGTAAACCTACAGAAATGAATTTTATTTTTTTTACAATGTCTGATGTGCCTGTTCTGCACTATAATTTTTTTCGCCAGGAAAACCGTTAAGAAGTCATATTTTCTGGGTGTTATGTGTCGTTTGCTCGCAGTTATTCACTTCACCCAGAATAATGGGCCGATAATTCTTAGTTTCTGCACTACGATAATGCACCCTCCTATACTTCGACATTTCGCCAAAAACACGACCCATATCGTTTCACAGCCACCATATTCGGATGATGTAGCACTCTGCGACTTCTCACTGTCCAGCAAATTCAGAAAACTTCTCTGGAGACACCGTTTCGACTCGACTGGGGAGATAAAAGCTGAGTCCAAGAAAGTATTGGAGGCTGTCTCGGAGAGGGAGTGTTTGGAGGATTGGGAAAAAAACGGCTACATGGGTAGATTATTGCGTCAGTGAAGTGAATTTGAAGGAATGAATATATCTCATCATTTTATGGAAAAATTCACTTTATTTCTTAATCACAGTAGTATCTAAACAAACAACGAATATACAGCCTCTGTTCCAATGAAAGAGAACTACGTATATGACATTTAGCGTACTGGAGCTGATGATGTCTTCCACATTCAAAGGGCCTTTCCACAAATTTGCAAATTCTGGAGGAACTACATCACGTAGTAACACAAGATCACCAAGACTTGGAAACAAAACTGTTTATTTGTTCTCGGAACAAAAGCATGTTTATGCTAGAAGATGTTTGAGGATACCTCTAAATGGTGAGCAGCAGTATCCGTACAAATCTCCGTCATGAATATCAAACCCTATCACTTGAAATGAGCAGCTTCAATTATGAAATGACTAAGGAATTAGGTCATGAAATATATCCGTAAATTAGTGTACCTGGTAATAATGAGCAACTTTTTCATCAGAAGGAAAAAACTTGATGATTATAGAAAAATACACGCAAAAAACACCCTACATGAAGAATCCAGTGCTGAGTGACTGTTACAATGTTGCAAAAGAAAAAAAAAACCACTAGAAATGGCTAGCTCCGGAAATGTTGGTAAAAAGGAAAACTCAGTCGATGGGAGCGAGCAATTGCTTCGAAATCAAAGAATAGTAGAGCCCGTCTGTTTCTTCCATAAGGCTTTCGTGAGTACCGATCTGTAACAAGCTGTTAAGTAAGCGCTGCAAGCATGAGAGCAAGAAAAGTTAGAAAAATAGGGGCAGATGAAGTGAGAAAGAGAGATATAAAGAGGGGAGACATGGCTAGAGAAATTTGGATAAGTACTAAAACCGTTGCCTCTCACAATCCGTACTATAAAATGGTGTAAGAAGAAAAAAAATGAAACTAAAATTCCTGCATCAATTTCCAAACAATTTCATACAATCCAGGAAATAGATTCTACCTGCACAAGACTTCCTTTCTGTATCACCGCTATTGCATCAGCCCTTTCAACTGTAGAGAGACGATGAGCGACTATTAGCACCGTACGTTTCCCTGCACACCTAGAACTCAGTAGGATGAAGGCTGTGGAGCAATGAGATCAAAATCTTATCGTTCCACAAAATACGTACCTATTAATCGCTTCTTGCACCTGTGCCTCAGACTCCGCATCCAGGGCACTTGTGGCTTCGTCCAATATCAGCACACAAGGATTTCGCACCATAGCACGTGCAATAGCAATTCGCTGTTTTTGGCCTCCTGGAAGGTAGAAGAGGTGTAGATGGCATTTCTCACTAAAGATAGATATATGGGATAAGTAGAGTAATAAAGACACTAATATATGGTGTATCAGCGTTAGTTTCTTCATATTCCATTTAACCATAAGGTAGAGAAACAAAGAACAAAGGCAAGGAAACAGTGAGGCCAACCATCTGGCAGCATGACTCACCAGACATCTGCACACCCCTATCGCCACATTGTGTGTCATAGTCTTTCTCCAATTCCATCACAAAATTATGTACGTTCGCTTTTCGTGCAGCCTCCAGCATATCTTCCTCAGTAGCCCAATCGCACCCGTATAGAATATTCTCCCGAACTGTTCCGTTATAGAGGATTGGCTCCTGTGCTACTAGCGCTACCTGGATTAATTTTCCATCAAACGCACCATTACGCCTCGTCAATCGGTAACATTACCCGTTCATGATAATATTCATGATCCACATTTTGGATCGGAATTCCATCGATCGTTATCGATCCACTGTCAGGTTCATACATGTGCTGGATGAGTGAAACAATCGAGGATTTGCCTCCACCACTTGGGCCAACTAACGCGACTGTAGTGCCAGCTTTGATGGTGAGGTTAAGACCCTGAAAGAGAGAGACCCTATTCACGCCCTACAACAGGTAGATCCTGTAGTTACCTAGAAAATGAAACAAAATTATCAAAACTAAACAAGACATACCTTCAAAACTGGATTATTAGGACGAGATGGGTAGGTGAAGTAGACATCCTCAAAGCATATCGTCCCCTGCACAATTGGCCGCTGATCACCATCGAACGGCATAGCGGGCTTACGGTGCATGTACTCGAAAACCTGAGAAAATTTTTCGAGAAAAAATGATAAAAAACGTAGATGTCTGATTGTGGCGTAAAGAAGGCTACCGATTCTTTCGAAGATTTTCTTAATTTCAAGATGGTTGAAAATACTATCTTATTCCATAAAGGTGAACTGGGAGGGCAACTGTTCACCCTATCAATGCTCGTGAGTGGTCTTCAGGGTTAGCACGCCGATGACGTGGTCAATGTTGAAAAATACCCTTTTGAAGTGTCGGACGCGGGAAGTGGGTGGGGAAGGAGTGGGAAAAAATGGGTTCTCCGCCCGCCACTTTGAGGACTCCGATGGAAAATAAAAATAATAAGAGATATTAATTGCATTAATATTAATAACTAATAAAAACCAGAGAAAGCGGTCCATGAACTAAGGATGGTCACTCATTTTATTTTATTAATTT